>WOXC01001348.1:0-497615 GCA_011680675.1 Gymnobelideus leadbeateri
AAAACCTATCAGAAACATGCACCATAGAAAGAAAAGATGGGTTGACCACAAAGAAAGAGAGATGACAAGGGCAGCCCAAGTACTCCATTTATCCTCTTAGTATTGGGGAAAGGGTAGGAAGGCCTAGAAAACACTGAAAAGATCATTTACAGAAGTCCTAAATGGGAGGACATGGTAAAAGCTGCATAGGATTAGAAAGCATGACTAAACAAAGACTGCATAAACATTACTGGTCAAAGCAAGCAAATCCATGAGAACACAGTTCCCATGTTCTTCTGCATATGGCATATTGTTCTAGCAATGTTGTGTGGCTATCGGTCACAGAATACCAGTCTTCAAAGAGTTAAAAGTGAAGGTCAATCAAAAGAAAAGAATGAGCACAGATGGGCACTGAGAAGGCTATAACACAAATCAATAAGCACTTATTAAGCACCTAGGGAGTACGCCAAGCACTGTGCTAAGCAGAGAATGAAAACAGAAAAGTGAAACAGTCCCTGCCCTTATATAGCAGATAAGTACAGACGGCATGTTTCAAAAAAAAAAAAAAATCTAAATGATTGTAACAGGTGGATGGGGCACACTAACTGAAGC
The DNA here is from genome assembly GCA_011680675.1 of Gymnobelideus leadbeateri. Classification (NCBI taxonomy): domain Eukaryota; kingdom Metazoa; phylum Chordata; class Mammalia; order Diprotodontia; family Petauridae; genus Gymnobelideus; species Gymnobelideus leadbeateri. The sequence goes on from WOXC01001348.1 coordinate 592, forward strand.
AATCAAGTGAGTAGAGCATTGGCCCTGGAGTCAGAAGGACCTGAGTTCGGATCAGACCTCAGACACTTAACAAAAACCTAGCAGTGTGGCCTTGGGCAAGTTACTTAACCCCAATTGCCCTCAAAAAAAAACTGTAATTGGGAAACATCTATCAAAATAAATAAAAATACAAATAGATAACATTACATTTTAAAACTAAGTCAGTACATGGCCAGTGTTTCTATTTGAGTTTGACACCCGCTGTTGTGGAAGATAGGATTTGAGCTGGGACTGAAAAGGAGCCAGGGCATGCAATGACCAGCATCAAGAGATGAAGTGTCTTGGTAGCGCAACAGTCATCCAGTGGGACTAGATTGTAGAGTACTTAGAGTAAGGCACAATTTGAGAGCTGGGACCCCATGTCCTATACCAACTACGTGCTAGACCTTGGGACAAAAAGTAAAACATGAATAAACACTTGATAACTTTTCTGTAAAAGACATAGCCCTTGTTCTTGGCTTCAGTTAATACTATCTTGAAACAACTTCAGTTACATTTGCTTCCAATTCCGAGAGAGGTTCTTTGGCAAATGAAAATATATGAAGAGTATCTGGCTTTTGCATTCTGCTTATTCAATTTAGAAATATTTGGAGAGAGTGCTGGGTCTGAAACGTGACTTTGCCACTTACCACCTGTGTGACCTTGGACAAATAACTAAAACTTTCCTGGCCTTAGTTTCTTCATCTGTAAGGTGAATGCCTCAAAGTTTCCTTCTAGCTTTAAATCTGTGTTTCCATTATTTGAATTGTTGGTAAACAGAGATGACAAAGGGGAAGTAAGTAAGCAAATGTTTCTGCCTCTTTAGGAAACAAGAAGATGGGGGAACTCTAGTCCAAAGCTTCAAATATAAACTCATTAAAAGAAGGAAAAAATCAAGAAATGTGATCAATATTAAAAATACAATATTTCATGTTTTTCTCAAGGTCAGTTCTTGACAGGACAGTTGCCTCACAGATTTTTCTTTTGTTTCTCATTAATAGAAATATCTTTTTGAGGTAGAACAGATTCCTGAATTGAGTCCTATCTGCACCATTCTTCTACTACTACCACAATCACTACCTTTTAAAAATTTTACTTAAGAATATTCTCGTTGTGTTTATGTTACTCATTTATTTTAAGGTAGCAAAAAAAGAGAAACCTATGTCTCAACTCCTGATGTGAAAAGTAAAAATTAGCAATTGGCAATCAGAGATCCAAATTATAATAATACCTCTGTATTTTTATAGCATCGTGTCAGAGGAGTAAATAAATAACCCCACTTAGCCATATGTTCCACGCTCTTGCTTGCTTGATGTGTCTGCACATTTGTCTAAATAGGACCAATCACATAGGCTGATCTTTTTTAGCTGAGACAGCTGCCTAAAGTGGATTCTCCTTCCATAGTTCTAATCCTCTCCATCTCACCTACCTCCACAATAATAGCAATACTTAACAGTACCACAGATTACTAAAATAAGCTCTAAGCCTTTGTTATGCAAATAGAGGAGAAAAAGGAGGATTGATAGTCCAAAAAATGATAACATGAAAACATATAGATTCAAGCTATAAAATATAGTATAAAAGGGAATGGAAGCTAGATTTATAACAATCAGACTAACTTAAACTCTCATAATAATTGATAGAGGAAGCAAACAATATCATGTAAGGTAAGAGCATTCAGTCAGGAAACCATTTGATAATTTAGCTGTTAATGATTCCTGGTGTCTTTCTCACATATAAGAGCTTTCTTCACAGGGTACAGTTTTATTCATCCTAGCTCACAAAGGCAACAAACCCATCAGAAACCCTAGTTTCCCATAAGAAGCTCTTTCTAGTTCTTCATATTTTTTATTAGATCTGTTCCTGATTAAAAAACAAGAATTGGCATAGCAACGAGGTTAGGCTCATGCTGCCTGTGCAGAGAATCAAGTCCTAACAGCAATTTATTATGAGCCTTTACTGCTCCAAAAGGATAGGTTCCATGGGAACCTCTAGTCCCATCCAATTAATCAACAAGTATTTTTAAGTGCCAACTATGTCCCAGGCATTTTGCTTGACACAAAGAATACAAACTGCAATGAAAGTCACTATCCTCAAGGAGCTTACATTCTGTTGGGGTAAATAACATTTACTCACATATGTACATGCAAAATTCAAATAAAGTACACACAAGGTCATTTAGCCAGGACATCAGAAGCTGGCGGTGGGTAGGAAAGAGTTCATGTAGTAGTTGAGTAGAACTTTGAAGGAAGTTGGGAATTCTAGCATAGAAATGAGGAGGGAATGAATTCCAGGCATAAGGGATGACCTATACAAAGGCGCAGAGATGGGCGGAATGACTCAGGTGAGGAACAAAATAAGGTGTTAACATCTTAAGGCTTATCTCCCATTTTGAAGTGATAGACTGTGCTTTTAGAATTTCAAGCACCAGCAAGGGAAAGGTATGTAAGTGGAGGTTGATGCCCTTCAAATAAAACCTTAGTTCCCTATGTAGTAGCAAACTCTAAGGTATAAGTTTAAACTCAACTTTATCCTATTCCTAGTTATTAAATATGTGCTATGTTCCAGCTACTGTGTAGGAAGTATTATAGTAGAAAGAATACTGAATCTGGACTCAGGAGGACTGAGTTCTAATTTTAGATTATGTACCTGTGTGGCCTTGGCTGACTTGTTTAATTTCTCTGACCTCAGTTTACTCATCTGTAAAAAGATGGGACAGGCTTGCTGGTACCTGAAATTCTAAACTGAAATGATCAGAATAGATGTGGTCTAAGATCTCTTCCCTTCAAAAAGTGTCACTACCTCAGTTTAACCATTAGGTTGTGTAGGTCAATGGTCTCCCACTCTATGGGGAGGGAGGGGTCATAGAGGTTAGGGTTGGCAGGCCAGTACACAGCAGAGCCTGTATCTTCAAATTCTACCCAGACCCCCTACAGCTTGGTTGAGATTTTACAAATAATGACTAAGCTCATTGTATTCTACTTTATAAGTAGTTTTTCTTCCTCTTATTGTAAGAGCACTTAAGTTCTATTTTCCTCACCTGATTGGAATTCAGTGTCCTAGAAATAAATTACTTATTTAGGAAGGGACAAGTCACGTTCACTGTTGTTTTAGTTTGTGTCCAAAAATTCATTTGGGGAAGAAAAAAAAAAACTTGAGTCACTAGAAACATTACTGAACCTTCACTAGAAGTACCAGCATTCAGGACTGAGCTGAATTGCACTGAAACTTTAAATAAATAAAAAGATTTGGTTTCCCTTGTATGAAGTTTCACCCCTGGAGCTCATCTCTGTTTTGTATTAAAGTAGAAAAGCAAAGCAAAACTGTCTTTCTGTCCATTCTGCCCTGGGGGGGAGGAAGAAAAGCAACATGATTACACGGAAAAAGAAGTCCAAAGTTACCAATAGGAAAAATTGTTTGCTTTTTTTTTCCTTCTGCTTTTTGCTGGGAGTCATCATTTCTTTCTAACTCTTCTTTTCTCCTACTCTTCCCCCTATATATCTAGCTCTTTGGTAATGGGGGGGAGTGGGGAGAGGACAATCCATGACAGTATCCTAAGCCTGCTTGTATAAGCAACATGTTCATCTTTGTTTCTTCCCTGGTGAGTTTGATGATGTCTGGTGTTTCAAGGAATAAATATATTTGGAAAAGGACAGATCTATAAACCTAATAGTTTTCCTTCCCTAAAGAACTTTGGTAGTTCAGATTTCTTTTAATTTTAATGCTAAATAAAGTCACTGAAATAAAGAAATTTGTGGTATGTAACATATGTATTCCATAGCATGACTAATGGGGTTCCAGATTTCCAGCCACATTAAAAAAATGGGCTTTATTCAGTTATGGGCACACATGGACACACTACACAAACATAGATTCATTCATATGTAGTTTTGCTTTTTTTTTAATTGCAGGTCAATTTTCTTTCTTACTTTGTAGCATGAGAGGCTTGCCTGTGTCTGTTGAGGGGAATGCCAATCCCTAGGTTTCAGTTATACCTGCTGACTCACCCTTTCCTCCTAGAGCTTTTTTTTTTTAAGCAAGTAGAAGGAAGAGGACTAGGAGTTGTTTTTCACTGAAATGTGGCTTAGGGACTCCAATGGAAGAAGAGCATTTAGTTCCAGAAAGCATTCTCAGACACCAGGTGCTTTCCTAGACAAAGGAAGGGTCTCATCCTTGCCAACTGAAAATTATAGTGAAAAGATGGTCAAACTGCCCTTGTGAACATTTGTCTTTGATGCACTGAGGATATCTTTCCATTTCTAGATCCCTAACAGAGCAGCTATGTGTGGTTCACTGGACAGAGCTTTGGAGTTAGGAGGACCTGAGTTCAAATCTAGCCTCAGACACTTACTAGCTATGTGACCCCAGGCAATTCACTTAACACTGTTTGCCTTGGTTTTGTCATCTATAAAATTAGTTGTAGATGGAAAATGGCAAACCAATGCAGTATCATTGCCATGAAAACTCCAAAATGGGGTCACAAAGAGTCAGACAGACAGAAATGAAAATGACTCAACAACAGCTGACAACTAAAATCTACTAATGTAATTTGCCAGCAAAAGTTTGAAGGATTAACAAATATGTGGATGTTTTCATCTTAAGAAAAAATTCTGGAAGAATAAATTTCTCCTGGTAATATTTTAAACACCTGTAATAGGAAGTTGGGAAATATGATCATAGATTTAGACCCAGAGGCAACCACAAAGGCCACCTAATCTAAACCTTTTGTTTTAAAGAGTAGGAAACAGAGGCATAGAAAGACTAAATAACTTGCCAGTAGTCATACAGGTGGTGTCAGAGGTGGGATTGGAACAAAGGTCCACTAGTAAGAGCCTGGCTCTTTAAGAGAAAGTCCTCCTGCCTACTATTCTTTCCCCCCCCCCCAGGGGGGAAGGCAAGGCAATTGGAGTTAAATGACTTGCCCAAGGTCACACAGCTAATTAAGTATCAAGTGTTTGAGGCTGAATTTGAACTCAGGTCCTCCTGACTCCAGGGCCAGTGCTCTATTCATTGAACCACCTAGTTCCTTCGCCCCCATCCACCTACTATACTATAATTTCTAAGACCATCATCCATGGATAAAGGTATGAGGCATCTAAAAGCTGATATCATTTCCAGACATAAAATTTTAGAAAAGGCTACACAGTATGAATACGGAAAATATGAACAGAGACCAATCGACTATCTTGACTGGAATTTAAAAAGGAAATGTAAGGATAGGAAGTTCACTCTTAATAATGAAACAACTTTAGCAATATTGTCATCAATTGGTTTTTACACAACCACAACATAAAATAGGAAACCTCCTACTGTATATTTTGGCCAACAAATAGAAACTAAGTCCAGTGCAATCCCAATAGAGTATGATTCTTCTGCCAAAGTCCCTACTTTCTCTGCCGATCCTCCACCCAACCTCCCTTCCAGTGTCTACCACCCAACCAAAGTTCCTACCTCTCCAAGGGATCCTCTCCCTACCCCCCAATTGCAAGCTACCCAGTATCCTCTAGCAATTGTCAAGCCAAGCCAGCGTCCATCCTACTCTTCTCAACATAATTTTCTATAACATAATTCCTATAATGCTGGATGCCCCCTACAGTGAGTGATGTTTGCCTTTTGTCTCTGGAAATATAGCTTATTCTGTTTTTAGCTCTTTGTAATTCTTACAGGTAATGTGAAGATTACCAGAAAAAGTCAGGTCCCTGGTGCTTCTTTCAATAACTAGCTACCATTAATCATATTTTTATGATCAAAAGGTATTCAGTCTTTATTACATAGATATGTGACCCACTTTGAGACCTTTGAGTGACTTACTAGCACAGTGAAATGAATGCTAGATTTGGAGTCAAAGAAACTGGGTTCAAATCCATTTAATAACTGTGTGACCTTGAGTAAGTCACAACCTTTCTGGGTCTCAGTTTCCTTAACTTTAAAAAGAAAGAGTTTTGGGGCGGCTAGGTGGCACAATGAGTAGAGCGCTAGCCCTGGAGTCAGAAGGACCTGAGATCAGATCAGGCCTCAGACACTTAACACACACAAACAAAAACCTAGCTGTGTGACCTTGGGCAAGTTACTTAACCCCAATTGCCCTCCAAAAAGCAAAAAAAAAGAGTTTGGAGCAGCTAGGTGGCACAGTGAATAGAGCACCCCTGGAGTCAGGAGGACCTAAGTTCAAATCCAGCCTCAGACACTTAACACTTACTAGTTGTGTGACCTTGGGCAAGTCACTTAAACCCCAATTGCCCTGCCGTCCCCCCTACAAAAAAACAAAACAAAACAAAAAAAAGAGTTGGACTGTGAGGTGATCTCTAAAGTCCCTTCAAATCTAAATATGTAAGTCTAAGATAGTGATCATCTATCCCAACCTTCTTTTAGACATGGAATAAATGATGAAAAGACTTCCAATTATATTACAATATAATATCACATATATGTTATATAAGCTTCTTGGAGACAGAGGCTGATTCTATTTGTCTTCACATAGCAGAAGACAAAAAATGCAGAACAGATCCTCTTCTCAAGGAGCTTGCATTCTCTTGGGATATGTTGTTATGTTGTGTCTTTGTAACTTAGTACACATGTAATTAGTGCTTGAATTGAATAAAGAATAGTTACAGTATCATCTTTTAAAGTAAAAAATGAAAAGGCAGAATGCTGTGATTTTATATCCACAGCTCTTTAAATGTTAGGTTAGTTCATTTACATGACTTTAATCATGTAAAGCAAAAAAAAACATGGTTCTGATTTAAAATTTTGTATCTGGCTGAATTTTTTTTAACCTTTTCCATCATGCATTCTTAAAAATAACTATATATGTTATGTATTGTAACATAATTCTACAAAAATAACTTTGCAGTCAGTATCTATCCCCATTTCATATTTCATAAGATTTAAATAGTTTCTCCTCATTGTCCCTTTACTTTGTTTTAGATGTCTCAAGTATACTGTTTTAAAAACAAAAGCATAATTACATGACTGCAGAATGATCACTACAGTTTTATAAACACGAATATCAGACCTCTCCATGTCAGTAGCTTCCTGTCTTTATAAATGAGAAGTGATATAATCTTTCCACACGTGGTTTCTATTACACTAATCAGGATCAGTTTCATATAAAAATAACATGCTAAATTGAAAGATTCTACAGCATATCCATGTCTTCTCCTTTTAAGACTTGAATTATGTCCTAGGACAAAGGGGACTGTATCCAGGCAGAAAACATGCACTAAGATCCCACCTATAGTTTAAAGTCCTTTGCTCAGGAAACTAGAACAGTATTCTCAGGCAAGGTCATCTTGGTGTAGTGGCAAGAATGCTAGACTTGAAATCAGAGGGTATTTGGGCTTAAATCCTACCTCTGACATTTACTTAGTTGTATAAAGATGGACAAAATCACTTAATCTCTCTAAATCTCAGTTTCCTTATGTGTAAAATGAGGTTAATATATGTAAGATGTGTCTTTAAGGATAGTTGTAAGGATGAAATAAGATAATATATAAAGCATTTCATATATGTATATATGCACATATGTGTATATATATATACACACATAACCTATGTGCCAGCTGTTCTAATTATTCTCTCCCTCCTTCCTTTCTACATATATACCTCAACACCAAAGTTAGCCATGTAGAAGCCCTTCTAGGCTACTTGCCCAACTTGTATTTGCATTCCAGTGTTGGGCACCCAAAGGAATAACTACTGCCTCAGGTGAACTCCTAACACTGTAGCTCATGGACACTGGTGTCCTCCCTATTAACAATCAATTAAGAGATGCAACTAGCTTATGGGGAGGAAAACATTTACTCAGATGAAATAATACCAGTAGTTCTAAATGCCCTCCTCATAAATCTGGTGCGCAGTCTATCACAAATACACGGTGTCCATTGAAGAGTAGGCTCACGCTTCAGGCATATGGTAGTAAGAGACATATATAGCATACATATATGGCAGATGCAGCTGATAAATCCTAATACTGCAGGGCTTGGGTGTCCCTGCCCTCTTTATACCATTCCAGCACAACTCCCTATGGTTAGAGCATCTCCACTGAGGTGAATTGTTGATCTGGATTTTAAGGGTCTGCTCTTCCCCATTGTCTGACTATGTTTTCTGCTTCCAGGAACCAGTCCTCAAAGCAGCTTCCTTCTTCTGATGAGCAGATGTAATGTCTCTTATAGGGCCAGTGGCTCCCCTTCAAAACAATATAGCTAAAGTTGGGGATGAAAATAAAGAAATTCCTTCCTGCATTCCTCCCTCTCTGTAAGGGTTTCTTCCAGGAATCTTCCTATTTATCTTGGACTTCCAGAAATTTGTCTAGTTTATGTGCTCTTCTTGGCTCAGAGTGGGGTTTACACCTTATAAGGAATTACAGGATATTACACCACATTACACATTCAAACCTCGCCAGCTATGACTACGTTCTGTGACTGCATGAACTAGGGACATGAAGGGTTAAATCCAGGGAGGATTCATGTCCTTCCTTCCTTACTGTAAGATAATTAAAGGAAAATCCCATAGATTTCCCTCTATAAAGCCAATCAGAATTGTTCAGCTTCCTTTTTAATGTTCTTTGATGTGATTTAAATCTACATTCTTCACTTAACCTGCTTTGATACCCTTAGGTAGCAAATCATTGCCCTAAATACTTGAAAAAAAAAAACACCACCACATATTGCTGTTCTTATTTTCTGGAAGATAGCAATGTCTTTACTACTGAAATAGTCTAATTCCATTCAATTCAAGTTTTGGCATGTAAATATGTTATCCTTTATAAGCAAGAATGGTGATGGTCCATTATGAACCACAGATATACATACAAATGTGTGTGTGTGTTTTGAAATATTTTTCTATTAGTAATGGCTAATTTATATTCATCTGTGCTCTCTCTCATAACCATTTACTACATTTGTAAGATACCTGACTGGGGCTAAGCATGTACACATTCTGGGACTACAGTGGTTTCTTTTTCTTTGAGATGCTAACCAGCCTACGTTAAATTTATATTGAATCTATAGTTTTATTTTGTTTACTTCCATCTACAATCAAAACTAAACTAGCTAGCCCAGAGGGAGATAGCATAGTATAATGAAAATTACAGTAGACTAGGGAATAAGATTGTCTGGATTCTAGTCCTGGCTGTGAAACTATTTGTCACTTTGTTTGAGTGACAACTTCTTCAGACCTGGATTTTGTGGTTGTTTGTTGTTGTTGCTGGTCAGTCATTTGAGTCACATCCCACTCTTTGTGACCATATTTGGGGTTTTCTTTGGCAAATATATTAGAGTAGTTCCTCATTTCCTTTTCCAGCTTATTTTACAGATGAGGAAACTGGGGCAATCCAGGTTAAATGACTTGCCCAGAGTCACACAACTAGTAAGTGTCTGAGGTCAATTTGCACTCTGGAAGATGAGTCTTCCAGACTTCAGGCCCAACACTATCCACTGTATCACCTAGCTGTTCTGTATAGAATCTGTAAAATGAGGGAATTATTGATATCCTCCCCAAGAGCTCCCTTCTACGTCTTTGATTTTTTCCACTCCTTTTGTTATGGCAAATAAACTCATTCTCCACCAAGGAAGGTTTTTTCCCCTTTATTTTTTAGGTTTAGAGCTATTCCAGATATTTGAAGGTACCAGGAACCTGATCTCCAAATAGTTTTTAGCTTTAATAGTGTTGGGAAAGTATACTAGCAATAACAAGGTATCCATTTATAAAATGTGTTGCTAGATCCAATAATGAAAGGTACATTTGTATATCCTAAAATCACAGATCTAAAGGGCAAGGAGATCTTGGAGGCCATCTGGTCCAACTCTCTCATTTTACAGATGAGGAAACTGAAGCCAATGAGTTTAGATGACTTGCCCAAGGTAATTAGCACCAGAGGTATCCTGTCACAAAGTGTTTCATAACAAAGTAAGAAAAGGAGGTAGAGAGTAGGAAGGAAATATGAATAAGTGATGAATATGTAGCAAACTACTAATATGTATATGCCATAGAAAGTAAGAAGAGATAGGATCTCTACTTCCCACATGAAGATTATAGCAATCAAGCCCAAATCAGACTTTTGTTCTGACTGAAAGTCATGCCTGCTTTGTGTTGGCAAAAAATTGGAAACTGGATGGGTGCCTATCAACTAGGAATGGTTGAACAAACTATGACATATGAACATAATAAAAATATATGCTATAAAAATAATGAAGGGGGATGGTGTAGCACCAGTGCAATATTTACAGTGCCCACAATCATGATAAAGACATGACTATAAGTATCACATGATGTTCGATCACAAAATATGCCAAACTCTCCAGATAGAGTATAGCACTGAAGGATTTAGACACCAGAAAACGAAATCCCAAAACCAGTAAGCCGATTCCATCATAGTACCAAAGATATTCAGAAGCCATAATAATGCTGAGAGCCATGCCATCCTTTGGCATTCCCACAAACCAATACAGCATCAATATTTACTCATAAAACTCTCTATCTCCTTGACTGAGCTCCTCTGTCCCCAACTGTCTCCAACTGTTTGGCTAGCTCTCTACCTGCTTCTTGCGGTTTCTGCTTCTCCTCAGCAAACTCCTCCCATCACAGGCTTCATGTAACTATGTTCAGCCTATTGGGGCAGAGATCATCTTCCCAGCAGGGAAGCTTCCTGTGGCTCTAGGGGATACAGTTTATCTTCACAGCAGGGGAGGTCTTCAAACTCCCCTCTAGGTCTATTAAGGAGCAGAGAAGACCTTCAAATTCCCATTCCCATTACAGATGGTTTCAGAGAAAGCTGGGAAGACTTATATGGACTGATGCAAAGTGCAGTGAGGAGAACCTGGAAAACAAGTTGCACAAAAGCAATATTTTAAAGACAAAAATCTTTGAAACATTTAGGAATTCTGAACAATGCATTGACAAGCCACAATTCTATAGGACTCATGATGAAAAACACTACCCGCCTCCAGTTAGAGTGATGATAGACTCAGAGGGCAAATTGAGGCTCATGGGGGCAGGAGGACATGTTGTTTCCATATTTTGGACACAGACAATGCAAGACTTGGGCAGCCAGGTGGCTCAGTGGATATAGTGTGGGGCCTGAAGTCAGGCAGATTAGAGCAAACTGCTCCAGTATCTTTGCCTAGAAAACCCCAAATGGGGCCATAAAGGGTCAAACCCAACTGAAATGACTCAACAACAACCAACACAAGGATTTAATTTTTTTGACTATACATGCTTGTAGTGCTTTTTATTTCTTTTGCTTTCTCAATGGAAAGAGGGATGAAATGGGAGAGAGAGAAGTTGGACCTAAAAATAAAATAAAATTGAACTTAAAAAAAAGAAAATAATGCCTTTGATCTAGAGACACTGTGATGTGCAGACTTATAGTGTTGAAGCAGAGAACAAGAGTTGAGTTTTCTGACGTCTTTTGGTGCTTGTTATGCCCTTTCCTCAAAAACCTAGGGACATTCTCTGAAGTGTTTTTGGATTATCGATCCCCATGTTACTAGCAGTGATGGAGCCCAGACCCAGGACTCAGCTCATGTGATCATCATATAGAGTCAGAAAGTGAAGAAGAAAAGGAAAAGAGAAAAAGAGAACAGGAAGGAGAGATGACAGAAGAGAGATAGTGTACCATAAGAAGCCTGAGGTTTCAGTTTCTAACTTCCTGTTTTAAGTCTGACATGTTTAGAGAATTCTGTCTGCACCAAGCTTAGATTCAGAACTCTCTCATGTTAGTAACAGAGAGAAGCAAATGAAGAAAGGTATTTCTCCTGTGAAAACATGTAGCTGAACTAAGCAAGGTACAATGTCATTCCATTGGAATTCCACAGACGGGGGTGAGGAAACACTTTTCTTGAACAACTTGTGCTCTCCAGCTACATCTTTTGGCTCAGCCTTGAATGTTTATTTCCAAACATGGAATATCTTGAGCTTTACAGAGGGTTTTTGAATTTCTGTTCTGTAAACTTGGAGGCTGGAGAGTTCTACAATAGTCCAGCCACCTGGGTATTGACTTTTTATTTTTTTGTGAGGGCGGGGAACATATAACATTCCTTTTTTTTTTTTTTTTTTTTTTTTTTTTACAAAAAGCCTTGATAATTCTGGACATGGCATTTTTGCTAATTCTCAGATTTTTTTCTGACATTCTTATACCATGAGGTCTCTTTCTTCAAATTGATTCATGTCAGAAGGGCAGTCAGGTCCACCTCACCCCAAGAAGAAGCATTAACTCTACCAGTTCCAGAGAAAGGGAGAGCAGTGGTTCTCATAATGTGGCCTTCAGAGACCTCCTGGAGACCCTTTCTGGAGGTTTTTAAGGTCAAAATTCCCAATCTAGAGTATGTAATTTAGGGGTGGGTCTTTTCCAACCCCCTTATTTGATAAATAGGTAATTTGGATCCTAACTTGTATCCTCCAAAGTCACCTGTGGTACAATGAGAACTATGCCTTCCAGTTTATTTTACAAGTAAGGCAGCTCCAATGGAGAGAGGATTACTTTTGGTAGGCAGAGGAAATATTCTCTGTCCTTTCCTCTGGCATCTCCCAGAGTAGGTGGCAGGGAACCCTTGAGAAAGAGAACAGAAGACTGACTAGGAAGAGAAATGGGATTTAAATGAATCTGGAGAGGATTTTTCCCCCTTTATTCAAAGCCAAAGTTTAAAATATTTAAAATTTCCAAATATTCAGAATTAATGACTCCTCTCACTGGCAAGCAATGAAATCACCTTATGAGACAGAAAAGCAAGCTCTGTTTTGGATAAGAAAGAGATAAAGAACAAGTCTTTCAGGTCATTGGTTATCACTTCTCATTTTGGCCTTTCATTTCTGTACCACAAGTTAGCCTTACGATAAGATCAGTTGTCTGGAGCTTGAAATAACCTCAGAAGCCAATTGGTCCAACCTTTGCATTTTGCATGGGACAAAGGACCAAGGGAGGCAGAGTGACTTGCACAGGTACTAAGCATCAGAGATAGAATTGGAACCAAGGTCTTTTGATTCCAGAGTCAATGCTTTATCTACTGTACCTCCCTACCTCCTTTTCATAGTTAGGTCGTCTCACAATCAATTCTGTGCTAAGTTGTTGAATAGACAGGAAATACTACTATAGGATAGAGATTGGTTTTTTTTGAGAAGTCGACCCAATAAGAAAGATTCTGGAAAAGATGTCAGGATATCAAGGACTTTGTCCTTTGATAGCACAATCCAGCATTCTGAAGAACCATGGATAGTTTCACCTACCATGCACTTGACTAGAACAATGGATTAGTGTGTACTTTATGCTCTTTTCTTGAGGATTAGAGTAAGGGGAGGTTATGGACTGTTGCCCCTTGAAGCTCTGTTTAATGGTCTAATAGTCATAGGAATTTGAGTGGCCCAATCATTATCGTCACCACTGTCCTTAGAATCAGTAGGTTAACATTAATCAAAACCTTTTCCGCTGTCACTGTTGGCTGCACTTGGTCATTTGGGTACTTACTATTTTGTGGTTATTGTGGTTAAAAGATTAGGTTAAAGAGAGGGAAAAAATAAAATGAAAAGGAGAGCAATTTACTGGCTGACCCCTCGGACTGGGCTTCACACAATGGTATGAATAGCATCATCTGACCCTCGGTTTCTGAAAGCATAAGAACTAAATTGTATGAGTCTATCCAAAAGTGATCAAACTGTGTGGGGAACTGAGTTATGCTAACTAAACAGGCAAACCTGATCTATGAATACAATGTCAATTTGTTGATTGCCACAATATTATTATCAGCTCAGTGTAATGGATAGAGAACTAGCCTCATAGTCAGGAAGTTCTGGGTTCAAGTCTTCCTTCTGAAACATACTGGCTTAAAGTCCTGGATGAGGCATTTAACCTTTCTTTCCCTTTTGCTGTTGTTCAGTCATTTCAGTCTTGTTTGACTTTTCATGACCCCATTTAGAGTTTTCTTGGCAAAGATACTGGAGTGATTTGCCCTTTCCTTCTTCAGCTCATTTTACAGATGAGGAAACTGAGACAAGCAAGGTTAAGTGATTTGAGCAGGGACACACAGTTTCTAAATGTCTGAGCCTGGATTTGAACTTAGGGAGATGGATCTTCCTGAGTTCAGGCCTGGCACTGTATCTACTAAATCACTGAGCTGCTCTTTAAGACTGTAAATTGCAAGGTAAGTGTCGATCTATCTTGGTAGAGGGAATACCTTCTCCTGAGATTGTCATTTATGAATGCAATTACAGGTCTTATCCCCCCCAAAATATGAGTATTCCTAGTGAGCACGTTCTTTTCCCAATAGAAGATTCTAGTTAAAAAATCAATTAATAATAGTAGGTTGGTCACTATAAAGGGAGCCACATTATCTTAATTGGCTGTAAACAATCTAACGTACCCCATTTTTGTCGTAGCTATATGGTAGAATGCATTGTAGCATTGTATGTAATGTTTGTTCTGACAAATATCATTTTACAACTATGTAGTCAAACCCTATCATGAAGTTAAGAAACCCTATTGTAACATCATCTGGCCATGACATTTTACATGTGGGACTAATTGCCCCCATAATATTGTTTCACCTAATAATTTGTTTTGAAGAACCAATTAACCAAGTTAAGTCTAGTAGCTTGTGTTTGTTTGTCCTTTGTTTTTGAAGAGGACCGTGACATCAGAGAGATTGATGACATGACTTGCAGTTGACTTTAATTTGAGTGAGGGAGGGCTGTGCAAGGTCAGCAACCTCACTTTCTCCTCCAGAGCCATCTGGATCCCGTGACCTGATATTCATCAGGATGACTAGAGATGGCCCAGCATGCAAGGGGAGACCCTGGCCCTTTTAGGCTAAGGTCTTTTTCAGGCTCTCACTTGGAGTGAGGTAATGCCATTCATTGTAATAGTGTAGTATCAGGCTATGGTAGAAAGAGTCCAGTGGGTTTGACTTCCACTTCTCCTACTAAGTGACTTTTTTACTAAATAATATCCAGTTCATGTTGATTATTAATAACTTGTGTTTCAATGGTCATATTTTCTTATCTTGTCCCAAATTCTGAACCCCCTATTTGGGGCTTTTAGTCTCCTTAACTAACTACAAGGATTGGTGTGAAAGAAGGAAACAAAATTTCTCAAGTTTTTGAATGAGGCAGCTGGTGGAGGAAGGTGATGGGATTGGGGGGAGGAGGGTCCTGGGGAAAGAGAGAAGATGTTTGAAAGAACAACAATGTCTTCCTTTCTGAAAGAATTTGTTGACCAGAGAAGTGATATGGAACACTGATAGTGGCTGTGAGCAGTTGGATTCCCCAGAGGTTACAGATGCCCATCTGTTAAGACCTTGGCTAACAACCAGAAGGAGTACTTTCTGGAAGACCCTTCTTATTTATGACTTGATCTCAGAGCGGTCCCTTTCTAGTGACATAAGGAAAGCATAGCGGAGGCCTGCTGTATATACTGTCATCTTCTGTGATGTTAAGAAAAGTATTACATATTTATAAGAAAAAAATTTTAATGTCATAGATGAAAGAAATTTTTCATCTGCTGCTTTTTAGAAGGGTTGAGGAATTCATTTGACAAAGCTTTTTTATCTTGTTACATGTGCAACTAAGTTCTTTTGGGGTCACATCCTGCCTGAAACAAAATTTGACCCCTAGTGTTGCAAAAATATTCCTGTTAAAAGAGTTAAGTGAACTGGGAAAAACTGATACAATGGCCTACTTCATGGGAACATACTCTCCTCTAGGAACAAATTTCCTTAAAAGGTCTCAATAGATGACCTTACCACACATATCATAGAAGTTCTTGGGCAAAAGAATATATTGGCAGCCTCCTGTATTAAGTGTATTTTTGAGTAACTTTTCAAAATCATTTATAGAAAGCATAAAGCAATTCACATGTTTTGTTGATAATTCACTTAAAATTTGTTTCTTTTTAGAAATTAGGTTAAGGCCACAATTCCACCCACCAGATAGTTATCTAAGTCATTAATAAAAGCATCTCTGTTTCTGTGTTACAATATTTTATTTTCCTAGTGATGTTCAGTCATGCATTTGACCGCCACTAGTTAAAACATTTGTCAGACAGATTCTTTTGGAAAATTCCATGTATAAGGAGTATAGATCAGAGATATGAGCTAAGACTAGAGACAGAGATATTTAAATTAAGTTGTCTTCGAATAACAATGTCATCCAAAACTCATGAAATAAACATTTAAGCAATTAATCAGATGATTTAAGTTGAAGGCACAAAGAAACACTAAAGACTGGTCTTACCTTATGTAGATATGTGAACTTTTTTTTTAATTGTATGTCTTGGGGCAGCTAGGTGGCACAGTGAATAGAGTACTGGCCCTGGAGTCAGGAGGACCTGAGTTCAAATGAGACCTCAGACGCTTAACACTAGCCATGTGACCTTGGGCAAGTCACTTTACCCCAATTGCCCTGCCCTCTCCCATCCAAAAAGCAACAATAATAATAATAATTTTTTAATTTAAAATTTTAGATTGTATGTCTTGACTCCTTCTTAGCTGCAGCAGCATCACTATCTTTAGCAATTGATTTTGAGAACCTATAATTTTATTCATTTGGGTATTCCCATACTATGTGACCTTGGGCATGTCACAAAGATAAGATTTAGAGTTTAAAATGGCATTAGACATCATCTAGTCCAGCTCCTTCATTTAGCAGACAAGGAAACTGAGGTCCATTGTGGTAAAGTGACTTGCCCAAAGGCACATAGGTAATGTGCAACAGAGCTGGGATTCTAACCCAGGTCCTCTAATGTCAGATCCAGATCTCTATAACTATTATTAGCATCTAATTTCAGTAATTCAGGGACCTATGATTTTGTTGGTGTGGGGATAACCTTCCTGCAAGTTAGAAGGGGGTAGTTTTCAAATTATTATGGCCAAAAGAACTGATCATATTGTGGTCAATCTAGTGCTGTGCCTCTCTAAACTTAGGTAGGCTAATTCTGGGGAGACAGGCATGCAGTGCATCCCATGGGACATTCCATCTCCATAGGTTTATGTCAGAGTTTGAATTTTGCTAACATAGCCTTGAAGAACCTAGTGTCACCTACACACCAGAATGAGGTATGAAAGACAGGTCTTTCTTTTCCAATAGTATTCTGCAGTCTCTACTCTTCCCTGTGAAACTGCATCTTTTATATAGGACAATAATGAACAACAGTTCCCCAATTTACAAATTTTGGTTGCATTACAAAAGTTTATAAACCACTTGTTTGAAACTTGGAACATTTTCCCCAGAGAAATCAGAAACCAGTTAGGTTCCCTGGCTACCCCATAAAATCATATTTAACTCATAATACAGTTGAAATATAATTGAACGAGTAAGAAATGGACCTTAGGGTTTTGAGCAGGGAGACTGGGAGAGGTGGGCAAGAGGACACATGGTAAAGAAATGTTCAGAGTAGAAAGGAAATTTCCTCTTCCCTCTCTCCATTGCTGAGCTGATCCTTCATAAAATTTTGAAATAAATTATTTTTTCTGTGCCTCCCATCTTCTTTGCTGCCTCTCTCCCATTTCCTTTGTTCCTTTTTGCAACATTAAATGACATCTTGTCTCTCAAATTTGACATCTTAACCCATTGACATGCCATATCCCACAAAAGATTCCATATTTCAAAATTACCAATTTTGTTTCTCAAGCAAAATTCCCATTCCTTCAGAAGGAAGGAAAATCTCAACTTCTCAACTAAGTATTGGATGCCTTTATCCAAGACACTACTTATAAAAATTATAAAGATGATATATGAACTAATTTTTAAAATGATTAATTGTTGGTACTTTAATTGTCCTAGAGCTATTTACAGTTGTAAATAAGAATGTATATTCACAGATATCTGCAGCTGATGAGATTTCAGAGAGTAGAACAAAATGAAAATTTTTATAAATTATAGCAGAATATATTTTTAGTGTGTGTGTATTTGTGTGTGTGGGAGGGGGAGACCTGGGACTCTGACCCTGGGGTTAGCTCCCTAATGCTCTTCCTGCTTTTCACAGTTTCTTCTTTTTTAAAAACACTTCTGAACCCAATGATTCTCTAAAAATTCAAGTCTTTCCCAGGCCACTGGCAGTAGGGATTCTGGTAGAGATGGAGGAAAAAGAGGTGGGTGGCAACAGCTGTTTATATATTTGGATTTGGAAATTGGTAAGTTTGTACTAGCTCACAATCAGTAATACATGTGTTATAAGTTGTTTATCCAGAGGGAAATTTCTGCTACTTCATTCCCTCTTGGATGTTCCCTTCTGTGACTGAGGAAATTCATTTTTCAAGATGGCCAAGTCCAGTTAAAGGTATAGTACAAAGTTAATTGACTCACATGAGAATCAAACAATCCTTTGACTATGGCATTGATTCAGATGCCAAAATATCTTTTAAAAATATCCTCTTAAATGGAAATATTTAGCTCCTTTGCTATCTCATTCTTTTCTACACCCACATATTGTTCCATAAAGTTGAGTAGTACAGACAGGGAAATTTAGAACCACACTCTATAGCTCCTATAACAAACAAACAAACAAACAAAAAAACTTCATAAAAAAAACTCATAGTTTATTCTGGTTTTCCATTGAAACATCTTAGAAATTTTGTCCATTTGACCACATTATAGCTTCCAAATTCAAGGCATTGTAAGTTTTCTCATTTAATATAAGAAAAATAAGAGACTTTGAGGGACCTCAAAAACAATTTTGCTTTTTGATAGGTTCACACCTAAAAAATTCCAAATAGATCCAAGGGAAATCCTACAATTTCACTAAACATAACCCGCACTCCACAGCACTCCACAGGCCTCAATCTGAAGAAATTCTGCCTTTTGCTTGACCTTAATTATCCAGGTTGCCTCCAGGTTCTATTTTTGTATTTTTTTTCTCCTCAATAGATTTGACAAAATGTTATATCATCTATATATGTATAGGATTCTGAATTTAGAAAGCCAGACACTATCCAGTTTATAAAACCAGTAATATTTAGCTCATGCACATTCTAACTGGTTAGCAACTAAATTTATAGTTAAAGATTCCATATGTGAAAGAGGAAAACTATTATAAAATTCTTTGAACTTTGTATCCTTGGACTAAAAATGTAACCCACTCATTTTGTTGTGACCTACATTCTTATCTGGACTCTTCTAAGCACTCATTTTTGTGATCCTAAACAAATTATAAAGATCATAAGATTTGGAGATGGAAAAGACATTAATCACCTAGTTCAGTTCCCTTATTTTACAGATAGGGAAACCGAGGTCCAGTGTGGTGTGGTCCATGGTCACATAGGTAATATTTACCACAGTAAAATCTCCAACACAGGTCCAGTTCACTTTCCACTATGCAAAAGCACTCTTTAATACAGTAACAATGCCTCTTGCTGTTCCTCAGATAAGTGCTCATCTCCTGAGTCAGCATTTTCACTGGCTCTCTCTTATTCCTGGAATGCTATTTCTCTTCATCTTTGCCTCCTTGATTTAAGACACTTGACTGCTGAGCCTTGATTTCCTGATATGTTAAACCGAACTGACATCTGGCTACCTCCCTCATAGTGTTGTGTGTGTAAGTGTGTTTTGTAAACTTTAAAAGTTCTGTATCTACATCTATATTTATAAAATTGTACAAGCATCTTTTAAACATCATAGTTGATCATTAGTAGGGAGATCATTTTAGAGCAGGGAGAGATTTAGAGTTTAACTCGACCTTTCATTTTACAGACAGAGAAACTGAGTTAACTTGCTCCTTCTAACCCCACATCAAGTTGATATAGATTACTTTCAAATAATGGTAAAATGAATAAAATCAGCAGACAGCATATATTAAGCACCTGATACTTACCAGGCAATAGAGCTAAGTGTTGGGAATAAAAAGAAGGCAAAAAAGGAGACCCCAGACTGTTGGTGGAGACAATGTGAAAATAACTACATGCAAACAAGGTATACACAGGATAAATTGGGGATAGTCTCAGTGGGGAGGCACTAAGACTAATGAGGGCTAGGAACTGCTTCTTGCAAAAGTGGAGACTTTTGCAGAAACTTGAAGGAAGCCAGGGAAGCTAGTTGGCAAAGACAAGGAGGGATAGCTTTCTAGACTTGCGGGAGAGCCAGTGAAAATGTTCAGTTAGAAGATGGACTCAAAGTGTCTTATTTGAGGAGCAGCAAGAAGACCATTGTCACTGTATTGCAGAATATATTCAAGGGAATAAAGTGTAAAATTGGAAAGATTGGAAAGAAACAGGTTATGAAGGTTCTTAAAAGCCAACTGGAGAATTTTATATTTGGTCTGGAGGCAACGGAGAGCCACTAGAGTTTACTGAATCAGAGTGGGGTTGATATGGTCAGACCTAAGTTTTAGGAACATCATTTTGATAGCTGAGTGAAAGGTAGACTGTAATAGGGGAAGACTTGAGTCAAGGAGACCAACCACCAGGTTATTTCAGTAGACCAGTGTGAGGCAAAAAGGACCTGAATCAGGACAGTGTCAGTATAAGAGAGAAGAGGGAATATATAAGAAATGTTAAGAAATTGGAAATGAACAGACATGATAGTTGATTGGATTTGGGGTGGGAGGAGGTAGGAGTGAGTATAGAGAAAGACCCCTAGGTTGTGAGCCTGGGTGACTAGGAGCATGGTAGTTCCCTTGACAGAAATAGGGGAAGTTAGAGAGGGGAGGGTATAAGAGAAAAAATCATGAGTTCTGTTTTGAACATGTTCAGTTTAAGATGTCCATGGGACATGCAGTTCAAGATGTCCATTAGGCAGGTTGTTAGGTAAATCATCCAGAATGTAATGATCTATTTTATAAATGGTTTATGCCATTTACTTTCCCTTTTTCATCACATTTCCCACCTCGATTATTGGCAAACATGTCCCTTAGGAGGGGGAGTGGAAAAGGAAAAGGCCTTAGATTAAAAACTAACCTTATGTAATTATACTGGGGGGGAATCATAAAATGAATAAGTGAGGTTTAACTATCTATCATCTGTTGATGCCAATTATTTAAGTCATCCCTGATCCCCATTTCTAGTTCCTTGTCCTAACCAGAGTTTATTTAATTACCTTTTGCATGAATTCCAGTCCACTAAAGTTGGCTTAAATAATTGTTTTAGAGGAGTTTTTTTCATCCTTACAACATCCTCACAAATCTTCTGTATTACAAAGTCTGTATATCCCAAGCATCTGCCTATTGATCTATGTGGTACTCTCGTATATTTTTCTATCAGATTTTTAAAAATTAAAATAAACTAATCCCCACATCACTCTCTACATTTATTTCCATACCAAAATAGTACCCACTTACACTAAAATCACTATTACTACTGGGCCTTCTGTGCTGACTATAAATGCTATACTCTGACATTTTATGTTCCTGTATTTTTTTCTCTAGGGAAAAATAAATTGGTCAGTGCTTTGAGTCATTTCTTTTCAATAGTCACTGCTGAGTTCATTGTATACACTTCTAATAAAATGACACATCCCTTATTCTTGCTATAATTCTAAGGTAATGCTTATGTGGTATTACAGAGTGCTTAAGTAACTCAGGACTCAAAACTGATCAGAACATCTTTGAAAGTTATGGGTTGAATTTATTGTCTTCTTCAAAAGAAAACCAATTTCTACGTAATAGAAATTCATTACTTTATGTATAGTTCTCTTTTCTTCTATAATGCATATGGAAGTGTTCATTGTATTTGGTGTTTGTTAAGTTTAGAATAAAAAGAATGAAAACTTTATTTTTTTATGTTAAGGGGCTTTGGATGAACACTAAGGACAAATGAATCCATTCTTTGGAAATGAAGGAAGTAGGCTGAACAGGCAGCTGAGCTGAAATAAGCATCACTTTTTTTTCTTTTTTGGAGGAGGGAAGGAAGGGCAATTGAGATTAAGTGACTTGCCCAAGGTCACACAGCTAGTTTTTGTGTTAAGTGTCTGAGGTCACATTTGAACTCAGGTCCTCCTGACTACAAGGCTGGTGCTCTATTCACTGCACCACCTAGCTGCTCCATTAAGCATCACTTTTAAAGTTGAAAAGAAAGAGAGTTGGAGTTGGGTTTTGGAAGGGATTGTTATACACAATAATTTTTTCAGAGGCTTACATAGTGGTTGATCATAAGGCAAGACTAGGTCAGAACCTGGTTAAACCCCAGGGAGCTGGGTTGGCAATTAACAAATATATTAAGCATATTTTAGGATCAGATTTCTCTGCTTAGTAATTTGACAAGTCTAGGTATTGCTTTATTTTACCTTTTTCTCCACAGTACTAGTAAAGTTTTTTGTAGAAACTCCTTAACTTCTATCTATGATGGTCTAAAGCCTCTAAGGGGAAGGAAAAGGTTTGTACACCCCTGAACCATTAGAATATAGGGTAATTGGAGTAGCAATAAAAAAGTAGAAGGGACCACTAACTTCCACAATGGCTCTACAGAATAATTAAGATAATTATTATTATAACAAAATAATTATAAATTTATAATATTATAGATATTAGATAATATAAATACATTACCTATAATATATAATTATATATAATATTTATAATAATATAATGACAAAAGAGCCGATTTAAAAACCTTCAGGTGGGATTGAATCAAAATCCCTCACATTTTATGAGACCTTATATAGATGGAAAACAAGGATGATGAGGGTTTGAAAAATTTGCAACTGTTTAGTCTTGAGTTTGAGGCAAAAATAATTGTCTTCCTCATAAGCTCTTTGAGGACAGATTCTGTGTCATATTTCATCTTCATAGTCTAGGACCTACCATAGTGTCCAATTCATAGAAAGCATTTAATAAATGTTTGTTGAATTCCATTGAATTGGGACCAGGCTTCACCTCACAATAAGTAGATTAAGGGATAAAGTTTTAGAGAGGGTCAGCAGGTAATTTTCCAAATGCAGTTTTGAGAGGATTTTGTTCTGTGGGTTTCAGTGAAGCATTTCAAGCCCTCTAAATGACTAATAAAATTGTCTATCCCTGTCCTTGATCCACACCCATACTATTTTGGTTCCCAGAACTAGCTGAGACACTTTGTCCTCAGTGAAGTCTTAACATTGGGCAAACTTCATCTTTTAAATGTCAGCCGTTGTTTATGTTTCTGTGAGCAGAAACATCTTTTACATTTTTATGGACTCCAATACAAATTAAAATATATTGTCTGGCAGTGAATTAAATTATAAGCACGTGCATATGGATTCATGTGCAATAAAACTGCACTAATTTGAATTCTACCAGATGAGAATTTGCCTTCTGCAGAGGAAAAAGATTTGCTAAATTAATGATATAAACAAATTCCAGTGAGATAGTTAAAGCATTTAAGGAATTTGCTATTTATTTGCTTCCATTTTAAGTACTTAGGAATCATTTACATGTAAATAAATAACCAATATACAAACTTTTTTTTAAAAATTTATCCTTCTTACCTATTCATGGAAGTAATCCCAAAAGAAGTCAACTTGGCAGTAATCTCTTAACCCACTTCGAGTTGTGAGTTGTCTTCAAAAACCACCCAACTTGTGTTTCTTTTAGCTTTCTCTAATTCTAATGGAGCTTCTCCCAGGTGGCTCAGATTAGCTAAGTCTTCATTACATAGCTTCAGTGTAGAGTGACAGTGGTGGTCATTTTTAAAAGTGCGATGAAGAAAACTTTTTTTAATATTTTATATATTTTAAATTTTTAAATAAAGTATTGTTTTTTATTCAGTTTACTTTATTGAACAGTCTTGTTTTTCTATTTTCATTTTACATTAAAATAATTATGAAATCTGTGTAGTATTTTATAATTTACAAAGCAGTTTGCTTAAAATAAAATTGAAATAGATAATGCTAGCATTATTACCATCATTTTAAGACTGAGAAAATTGAGATTCAAGTGGAGTTAAATGATTCTCATGGGATCAACTGATTAGTAAGTGACAGACCTAGAACCCAAGCCCCGGTACTCTTTCTCTATACAATTATATTAAGCTTGTGGTTAGTTGAATATGGCATTTAAATAAGCTCAATGTGTTTGTTTAGATGATAGCATGATCATCATACTGATTATTAAATTAATGCTATTACTCAGTTTTATTTACTAAAAACATTTTGTTTATTAAGTCATTTTTCAACAATTTACATGATTCACAGAAAAGAGGTTTAACATCCATTGGGGAATGGATAAACAAATTGGTATACATGAAGGTAGTGGAATATTACTGCATTATAGCAATTATAACAAAGAATTCAGAGAAACATGAGAAAACTTTTATGAACTGATAGGAAACAGCTAACACAAGCAGACAAGGAATGTACCAAATGACTACCACAATGTAAATTAAAAGAACAAGCAGAAAAAAAATTAAAACCACATGGCTTAAAATTACAACGTACAATAGATTTCTAAGGAAACCACCATTAGCATTATCTTCTACCAAATGGATGCCATATGCATAATGCTTAATTTCAAATTCTCTGAAGCAACATTTATCAGGCCTTCTCTCTGGTCAAAAGGAAAAAGGCCTGGTGGAAGAAAAACACAACTTAGAAGATCCAAAGGGTTATAAGGTGATTCATGGACTGATGCAGTTTAATGAAAAGTCACCCAAATTGGTAAGAGATGAATTTATTGAGAAAAAAAATCCAGCTTCAGATATACAAACCATGAGGTATTGAGGCTAAAGTTATCACAAGCATCTTTATCCTAACAGAAAAGACTGCTTTAATAATAAAAGTACATTATATTTATGTAGAGCATACTACTCTTCAGGCCATTTTAAAATATATTACCTTATTTGATTCTTCTAACAACTCTGTAAGGCCAACCATCAATCATCCAAGAAGCATTTTATTAAATGACCCTATGTGCCTGACACTGTATTGGGTGCTGGGAATTCCAAGACAACAGAATGAACACATTTCCAATGTCTTGTAGCTTACATCCTATCCAAGGAAGTACTGGTCCAATAGAGATCTCACTTTTTTCCTCAAATTTTTTTTTATAAAACTTGACTAAGATTAGTAGTATTTTTCAGTATGTATCTGAATTCCTTTCTTTTTCAAAGAGCTTTTTTAGAGAAATGACTTCTATTCAGATTTTCTCATTTTTCTGATAAGGAAAGCAAGTTTCTGAGAAACAGTGACTTAGCTGAAAGTCACACTGCTGATTAAAAACAAAGTCAAGACTAGGTCCTGATCCCATTACATTGTTTTTGAAAGCTAGGTACTCTGAAGCTGTGTCTTACAAACAGTTGGATCAAAAGATAACTTTGATCTCGGTTAGCAGAAGATATTTTTCTTTCTGGTAAATTTGTACTGAATTGCTTTTAAAGGCATTGAAGCATTGTGATTTTTATGCCACCCAACTTAGATTAATAGGAAGTGATAGTACTGAAGACTTCCAAACTCTAGTTATGAGCTGATGAATTCTATTGGGTTAAACCATCTTAAGTACAGGAATTTTCAGTTATTGTAGCCATAAGAGTAACAAATGACTTGTTGGCATTTCAAAGAATCAGATTTTAAACTGAGTGTAGTAAGGTATTATCTATTTGCATGGTTGTGTTCACCTTCTGAATTATTGGCAAGGGGGAAAAACCAACAAGAGTGGATGTGGTACTATTTTTTATTTGGGAAAATTCCCTCTTTTCTCCTTATTCACTGACTCTCCGCTGGCTCCCTGCTCAAGATTTCTCTTTGAAATTCCCAATACAGACTACATCCTCATGGCACTCTCTCTGAGATTTTCTTTACAATTCAATTAAACAAATATCTGCATGTCAGATACCATGGTAGGCACTGAAGGAGCTACAAAATTCAGCTTAGATAAGTTCCCTACCATCATAAAGTTTACACTCTGATCGAGTAAAAGACATGTGCAGAGATAACTAGAATACAAAATATTACCTAATAGTGATCTATATTCAAGAGATTTTTTTTTAAAGGTGCTACATGAAATTGAGGCAAGGAAAGAAAGGTTAAGGAAGCTTGCTGAAGGGGACGGCATTTGAATTGAATTTTAAATGATGGTTAGGAATTTTTTTTAAGTAAAATTAGTTTCCTCATTTAATTCTTCAATTTCCCAGTTGTGGTTGATGTCCTTCCTCAACTTTTAGAAATGTGTTTCACATCTGAAGGGCATTACTTGATTCCTTTATATATCATCCCAGGCAGAGGTAGAAAAGTCAGTTATAAGTACATCTAAGTCCAGTTGGCCCTTTCACCTCTGAATTAAAGACCTCCCACTAGACACTGTTTCTGAGAGCAATTAGCTTCCAAAACAGCAATTAAGAATAGTTTCTAGCAGCAACTGGCAGCAGTTTTGTCTGTCTTGACATATTTGGACTGGCTGTACACTGACTACATGGTTTGGTAATCAGGCTGCAGTTTGTTCTGGAATGTTCCCTTCTCTATGATGCATCTGACTTCTTCTGGCTCTCTACATCTTGTCTCTGCTCAGAAAGATCTACTTCAAAAGATCTTGGGTTCAGTTATATGTATCTTTTTTCTTAGTGTGTAATTTTTAAAGAAGTTGTATTTCTTATTGTATTTTCTTTCCTAAGTAAAATCATTTCCCAAACCTTGCTCTACTGAGAATTTTCTTTGGGACATCACTAACCATGACCCAGAATGGCCCACTGTAGACAGTACCTATGATTTCATTGGCATAGAGAATTTCTGGATGAGAAAATTTCCTCTGCCAATGTAGATTGGCCACTGTTCTGCACCTTATGACCTTAGACCTAGGCACTAAGAAGTTCTTACTGGCCCATGGTTCCACAACTAGTAAATTTAAGAAATGGGACTTGAACCCATGCCTTCTTGACCCCAAAGTCAATTCTCTAGGCATTACATCATCATAATAAAATCAGATTAAGCAATACAGGCAATTTTGCTATAGCATGATATATATGTTCCCAAATAGCTTGAAGCTGTACAAAATCATACAATAAAAATGGCAGAACTTACAGGGATTTGGGGGTTGGGACACAACCCTCAAAAACTTCAGTGGCATATTTAAAAGAAAAAGATAAGAACCTTAGAAATAGTACTACAATTTTATACATGCTAAATAGTTAAGAAATACATAAATGCTACCATAAATAATGACTGCATTTGCAGCTTGGGGCTTTTGCTTGCACCTGGGCAGAACTAGCAAGTGGGGCAGGCCACAACACTGAGTTTGAGGAAACCATGATGAAAGGGGTTGGGAATGGTGGAAACCAGCCCTTCTCCAATCACAGATCCACCACACCAGGATTTGTATGATAAATACAGCACTTTGTCTTCACAAAGACTGGAAGTTTGCTTGTGGAAGTAGGCACTGGAAAGGGGTTACAGCTTATGAGGTATCATGAAGTGGAGCATTCTCACTGTTTCTCATGGGAAAAAAAATTAAATAGAAGCAAACTCAAAATTCTAATTATGTCTCAAAATGTATGAAAAGTTAAATTCAAGTTTCCAAATATGTATTATAGAGGCATCTAGGTGGTACAGTGAATAGGGCAACCAGCCCTGGAGTCAGGAGTACCTGAGTTCAAATCTGGCCTCAGATACTTAACACTTACTAGCCATGTGACCTTGAGCAAGTCATTTAACCCCAATTGCCCTGCCTTCCCCCCTCCAAAAAAAAAAGCAAAAAACCAACAAACATGTATTATAGCAGAGACGAGTAATATTGTATCTGGAGATGGTCTTTCAGTAGCCACTTACTTTGTAGATAGACCATGAAAATTCTGGCCGAAAAGATGTCTAAAACAGAAATATCCTTAATGTTTACAATGCCTACCATTTGACAGCCTTGTATTACCATTTACTTCAGCCATTCTCAATTTTATTCAAGAATTTCTGTAATATTGAAAAGAAGGAAACAATAGCAACTTTCCTTTACTTTGTCCATTTCAGAAATGATCAGATTCTCATAGAATTGTGTTTGTATTTGATGTTGTTAGACTACTCTCTAAGTATTTAACTGCAGCAAAGATGCCAACCTGTGTTGGTTGAGGGACTTTCCTCATATTGATGAATTCACAGATCCAGCCCCTGTCTGATACTGGCAACCTTCTTTGACTTGGATGACGTTGGCCAGAGTGAATTTTAGATGAGGGGGGCAAAGACACAAGCACACAAGCATTCCTGCAAAGGTTAATTCAAAGCTTAACCACCAGTAGAATTCCTGAAAATTCCATTAATCATTAAGCCAAGACTATATGTTAAACATTTCTGTTGTTTCCCAGCAATGGTAAGCTTTAAAATGGATATTAGAGGATCATTATTTTTTGTCCAAAACTGTGATTTCACTGGTAGAGGGAGTTCTGACTGTACTTCCCTATCAGAAAATGTATAAGGAATTCCCTCTACCAACACAAGTTAGCAATTGTTACATAATTTATTTTATCTCTACCTCCCTGAATCCTTATTTCCTTTGAAGACTCGGTTCATTGACTCCTCTTTTATGAAAATCTCTCTCATCTTGTCCCAGTTGTTAATATCCTTTTCTTCCTCAAATTGTCATCTTTAAAGTACCAGGGGCACTAAGAGATATGAGACTTGGTCAGTGGCATTTAACCACCAAGTATCAAAGGCAGAATTTGAACTCATATCTCTTCCTGACTCTTGAGACCAGCCAGTAGCCTCCATACCACAATGCTCCATATGCGTAAAGGTTCATACTTTTGCATGTTTATAACTGTTCTGCCATATCAGGCTGAAAAATGTCCAAATGGTTTTACAAACTAAACTGAGGCAGGAAGTGACAAGATATCATAATTTGCCAGACTGAGTTGTATGTCTAGGCCTAAGAATGAGGAGAAAAAGGAATTAGCAATCTACTACAGGGGGAAAGGTAAATCAGAGACAAAGGGATTGTAACAAGCAAGCTGAAAATTTCATTCTTGTTCATTTTTTCTCCTTGATGTGAATGTGTTATAGGAAATAGTGGGTGACATGTGGGAAATGTCAGAAGGGCAAGCGGTAAAAGAAGTCACTGGAAAAGCAATAGGCATTAAAGGAGCAGTTTTCCAAATAATCCATAATCAACTAAGCTAATCTAAAAGGCAAAAAAACAAAAATAAAAAGTCTAACAGAAATCACATTTTTCTGCATGGTTGGTGTGAATATGTAGCTGGATTGAAAAACACTAGTAATTAAACAGAAAAGTTACCATCACTTTCCCCAAAGAAGATCTATTTCACAGAATGATACCTGAAGCAGAATTTATTTGGAATCTATGTTCATAACTCCCAAACCAGCTGCTAGATTTTCTAGGGAGCAATTCTAGATTGCAGCTAGGTTAGATGGCATTTCTCATCTCATCTCCCAAGGAATCATTTCTAATGGGAAAAGAAAATAGGTTGAATTCAACATATTTTTAAAAAATTAAATATCCACTACACTCAAGGCACTGTGTTAGTTTAAGGAGGTACAGACAGAAAAATGAAACAGTACCTCCCCTCAAAGAGCTTACAATCTAGTGGAAGAATGCAACATGTAAGTAAATATAAGTAAAGATGACAATTTGAGGAAGAAAAGGATATTAACAACGGATAAGATGAGAGAAAGTTTCATGGAAAGGGAGCCAAATTAACTGAATCTTCAAAGGAAATAAGGATTCAGAGAGGTAGAGATAAGGAGGAAGTACAGGATATTTGTGGGGAGAGAAGGAGATGCACAAATTCACTGAGGCACAGGAGGAAATGTGACTTCACACATATGAATAGTTCCAATTTGACTTAAACATACAGCATGTAAAGAGTTGTTTAAAAAAAAAAAGATAAGGCTGGAAAGGCAGAAAGTCCTGATAAAATCTTGCCTAACATACTTATTAGCTAATTGACCCTGCACCAGTTACTTGTAGCTCTTATCCCAAGGTTGTTGTGAGGATCAAATGAGATCATACTTAAAAGTACTTTGCAAACATCCCAGTGCTGTGTAAATGTGAGTTATTATTGGAGTCAGCTTGAGGAGTATTTATTACCTCCTACAAATAGAGCAGCTAGGTTGCCTGGTGGATAGAGCACTGGGCTTGGAATTAGGAAATCTCATCTTCCTTAGTTCAAATCTGACCTCAAACACTTACTAGCTGTGTGATCCTGGGCAAGTGTAGCAGCAAGTACCCCAACATCCCCAGGGTGGCTGCCAACACAGGTTCTTAGATCTGCTTTTCTAAAGGAAAGCAACTCAAAAGGGGCTAACAAGCTTACTTTAATCAAACAAACATATATCGTTTACCTAGTTCAGGGGAAAAAGATCAGCACCCTGAACTTCAGAGTATACAGACAGTAGTTTCAAAACAGAGAAACAGATCAAGCAGACAGGCTTCCAAACTGTCCAACCATTACACATCAATACCAAATCACAGTTACCAGAGAGGGAAACATCAACATCTGGGTTGATGTTGGGGGCTGCGGGGCTCAGAGTCTCATCTGGTCAAATCACACAACACTTCTCAAAGTGAGCCCCAAAGCAAAGCCTCTGATCAGGGTTTATATAGCCTTCTCCTGGCTCAGAGAATGTAACAACCTTCTTGACCCACTGCCCAATCACAAAGTATCAAGGTGTGGGTGTTCCTGAATAACAAGCCTCCCACCACAGGCTCCAGGTGCACTTAACCTAGGGACAGGGAAGATCTTTAAATCTGCATTTCCATTACAGCAAGTCTGTCTCAGGGCTGTAGAGTTTGTCATCTGCTGAAGAAGGAAATGGCAAACCACTTCAGTATCTTTGCCAAGAAAACCCCAAATAGGATTGGACAGGACTAAAACAACTGGACAACAAAAACAATAGGAAGCCTTTGAAAATGTTTGAGCAAGCAAGAAATATGGTCAAGCTTGTGCCTTAGGAAGATCACTCAGGCAGGAGTGAAAGAGAATGGATTCTGGGTTGTTAGGGGGGGGACAGAAAAGGAAGCTATTACACTAGTCCAAGAGAAGTTCCATGGGCCTATGAGAAGTAAGTGCAAATGTGAGTGGAGAGAAGGGAATGGATGCTAGAGGTTTTAATCGTTAGGCTTGCCATTGGAGGTAATTCCCATCTTACCAAGGTAGCTATCTGCCACTGAAAGAAATGGAAATGTTAGGAATCAAAGATGAACAGACTCAAAGGGAAAGATGATGAGTTCTGGTTGGGCGTGTTGAGTTTGAGATCCAAACGGGATATCTAAGTGACAGAAGCCACAATAAGTAATTGGTTATATGAATTTGTCATTAAATTTACTACCCAAATTGCACCCATTTGAAGTAGACCATGTAGACTAGTAGGTAATCTCACCAAAACAGATAAAGTATGATAATATTCTTTATTTTCCATCATAAAGTAGCTCAAAACTACTGAAGTAAATGTAGAAATAGGCTGTGATATTCCATTTTTTTTTTTCTGTGCCCTATGGATATTTCTTTAAACCAGGCAAATGGTGCCTCAAATTGTTATGGCCAAATGAAAGTACACAATACTTTTTATTGTTATCAAAGAGATGTTTTGCTCAATCTTGATGATGTGATAACAAAGCATATTAAATCTATTATCTTTTAAATTAAATCTGTAATCTTTTAGTAGTATTGAAAAACAATGATAAAAATAATTTTGACCATTCAAAATTTTGTTTTTCTTATCTGTCTGTATTGCATTATACTTTGTAAAGTATCAATTTTTTTAAATTTAGTAAAATGAATAGTGTAAAGTATGTTTGTGGTTCTAGATATCAGGGAATATTTCCTATCAAGAAGGGAAAATTCCATTCTATCTTGTCTCACACACAAAAAAATAAAATTTTCCTCAAGCACTAAAATATGTAGGCAGTTATAAAACAGAAAGGATATATTTTAAAAGTGTAATACTTTGTGGAATTCTCTCCTAGTCAAAGATGCATTGCTGTGTAATGGTCACCCATAGAAAGTATTAGGTATATGATTACTGGTTATAAAGATCTTTTTTTGTTGTGTTTATATGAAGGAGGTCCATGACTTGTATATGTAATTCCATTTTGCTACCTTTAAATTAGTAGAACTGCAGATTGTGTGTGTGTGTGTGTGTGTGTGTGTGTGTGTGTGTGTGTGTGTGTGTGTGTATTCTAGGGTATGTGGCTCTTTGACTCGCAGATAGCTCTTAAAAATTGAGTTCATTGTGTGTACTTTCCTGGATTCTTTGTGGAATTACACTCAAGTCATCATAGAAGATAACTGTTCACCCTTTGGTTCAGTCATCAGGGAAACATTTCAACATTCCTTCTGAAAAAAAACATTCCAGTGGTTCACATCTTTTTGAGACATCTCTTAAAGACTCTTTAAGTCTTGCATAATGAGTAACCCAAATTCAACCTACTTCAGTTTAAGCCATTTCCTCTTGACCTGTTTTCATTAGAAATAAAGAATGGCTGGTCCTTTCATACTTGCTGATAAGGATCTGCTCATATACTTGAAGTGTTCCCATAGCCTTTGCTTCTTAAATTATGGAACACTGAACTGTGAAAATAAGAAGCCCGGAAGCTAGATTCTGAGCAGGCAGCCGCTCACTACAGAAGTCCCAAGTGCTGCTGCTTTGAGTCCGTTCTAGTTTTCAGATGTAAAAGCGTATTTCCATCCACAAAATGAGTGGCTTCCATCTCCCACTACCAATTCTTCCATCACTACTACAAACCAATATTTGGAATGATTAATGAAGTGCACATTCCTCATTCCCTGAAAGTCTTCTTGCTGTTGAAATGGTGAGGAAGAGATTCCTATTCCTATTCCACTCCTTTCCACCAGAGCAAATGTTATGTCAGGAAATAAGCCAAGAACTTCCAGTACCAAGATGGCAGAGTGGGGAAGGAACCCCCTGAAGCTCTCCAAAATATCTAGAAAACTGCCTCAGAATTGATCTAGGAGCAGGCAAGCATATACCAGCCCAGGAGGAAAGGTCTATCCCACTGGGGTGGGAAGGGAGTAAAATCCAGAAACAGCAATAGCAGCCAGGGCCAGAAGCAAGACTTCAAGCCTGGGGTAACCCACTGCTGTCCTGTAAGCCAGCAGGCCCATGGGCAGGTGAGCAGTCTCTGCCATTCAGCAAGGCCCCACTCCTGTGACCCCATCCCCACCACAAGCTACCAGCGGGGCCTTGACCCCATTGGCTGGGCAATAGTGAAGCCCCACTGAGACCCTGCCTCTGGGGCCTACTATTTGCTTCAGTTTCCTCCTTTGTAAAATGAGCTGGAGAAGGAATAGAAAACCACCCCAGTATCTTTTGCCAAGAAAACCTCAAATGCGATCACAAAGAGTTAGACATGACTGAAAAAGAACTGAACAATACCTACTCTGTTGAAAAACAATTAAATAGGGGCGGCTAGGTGGCACAGTGAATAGAGCACCAGCCCTGAAGGCAGGAGGACCTGAGTTCAAATCTGGCCCCAAACACTTAACACTTACTAGCCATGTGACCTTGGGCAAGTCACTTAACCCCAATTGCCCTGCTTTCCTCCCTCCAAAAAGAAAAAAAAAACAACTAAATGATAACTACTCAAAAATACCCTAACACCCCTCTTTTGTTATTATTCAGTTGTTTCCAGTCATGTCTGACTCTTCGTGACCCCATTTGGAGTTTTCTTGACAGAGATACTGGAGTGCTTTGCTATTTCTTTCTCCAGTTATTTTACAGATGAGGCAAAGAGGGTTAAGTGACTTGCCCAGGGTCACACAGCTAGTAAGTATCTGTAGCCAAATTTGAGCTCAGGAAGATGAGTCGTCCAGAATCCAGGCCCGGCTGCACTATCTCCTTCGCCACCTGGCTGCCCCCATTACATTATGTGGTACCTAAAATATTCTACTTAGTAGAAGAATGTTCTGAAAACATAATCTCTGTCCACTGAGCAGCCTAGCTGCATCACTACAAAAGCACATCTCTATAAGTTCCTTAAACCAATATGAACAGTAGAGAAGGGAAGTGGGACACAGGGGGAGCTTAAAAATTATCTCCTCCTTCCTGTCCCTCTTATACAAATGGAGAGTTGCCTGATCAGAAAAGTTCACTTCCACCTAAGAAGGAAAATTAGTCCTTTTCTTTTCTTTCTTTTTTTTTTAATTTTTCAAAGGAATTGTGCTGGGGAATTACAGGAGGTGAGACAGGGATCTATTTTGGGTGGTGTCACATTCATAAACAACTTGTCTAGAAGCTTTCCTTCCGTAGGATGTTTAAACCTATTCAGTACATGGAGCCTGAACTTAGAGTACCACATGCTTCCTGAGCACTGGGCAAGCCATGAGCCTTGGTCAGGCTCTGCGTGGGATAGGAAAGACGAGGGGGCGATCCGTCACAAATTAGGCATACCCAGTACATGTGGCCAAGAAATGGAGTTGTGATGTCACTGACATAGGAAACTCCTATCAATACAGGCCCATCACCTTCTCATCTTAGAGAACTGCCAGTGAGTAGAGGGTTTATACATATACATATATGTACATATATGTGTATTACTATCTATTTAGTTGGTTTCTCCCATATGAAATCAAGCATACTCTCTCTTTTTCTTATATATACATCTGAAACATTGAATTTTAAAACTTCGATTTTCAGATCCATTCCCTTCCTCCCTTGTCACCCACTCCCTCTGGGAAGATAAGCAATTCAGTATGTGTTGTACATGTATATCTATGCAAAACATTACCATAGTAGATATATTGTAAAAGACTGCTTATATTTCCCTCCCACCTGTCTCACCTCCCACCTGGTCCATTCCCTACTTTGATCCTGTCCCTCTTTGATAGTGGGTACTTCCAATCTCCCCTCCCCCCAGAATGCCCTCCCCTCCATCATCCCCCCTCTCATCCCCCTTCCCCCTACTCTCCTGCAGGGTGAGATATCCCATTTAGTATGTATGTGATTCTCTCCCTGAGACAAATTCAATGAGAATATGGTTTTCCCTTTTTGCCTTCCTGTTCTTCCCCTCCCTTGCAACTACTTCCCCTTGCCTCTTCTGCATGAGATAGTTTACCCTACCCTGTCTCTCCCCATCTCCTCTTGCCACTTTCCTCTCTCACCTCTTAATTTTACCCCTTAAGTATCATCCCTTCCCACCAAATTCAACCTGTGCCCTCTATCCATGTATACCTGTAAACATATACACACATTCACATGTGTATTCATATGCCCATATACCCTTCTTCAATTGTTTTCATAATGAGGAAAGTTTCATAAGACACAGTTATTGTTTTTCCATGTAGGAATGTAAATAGTTCAACTTTGATAAGTTTCTTTTGATTTCTTTTCCCTGATTACCTTCTCAGGCATCTCTTCCTTCTTGTGTCTGGATGTCAAATTTTCTATTCAACTCTGGTTTTTTCCTCAAGAATGAATCGAGGGGCGGCTAGGTGGCGCAGTGAGTAGAGCACCGGCCCTGGAGTCAGAAGGACCTGAGTTCGGAGCCGGCCTCAGACACTTAACCCACACAAACAAAAACCTAGCCGTGTAACCTTGGGCAAGTTACTTAACCCCAATTGCCCTAAAGGGGCGGCTAGGTTGGCGCAGTGAGTAAGAGCACTGTCCTCGGAGTTGGGATGACCTGAGATCAAATCCGGCCTCAGAAAATGAGCACCCACACATAAATAATGACTAGCCATGTAACCTTGAGCAAGTTACTTAACCCCAATTGCTTTAAAAAAAAAAAAGAATGAATCAAGCATACTCTCCCCATTGAATGCTATACTTTCTAAACATCAAAATATTAAGCTGCTTAAGCCAACCTTTGGAATTTTTTTTTTTTTTTTGCTTTTTGGAGGGGAGAAGGTAGGGCAATTGGGGTTAAGTGACTTGCCCAAGGTCACACTCGTTTTGTGTTAAGTGTCTGAATCCAGATTTGAACTCAGGTCCTCCTGACCCTCCAGGGTCAGTACTCCATTCCTGCACCAAGCTGGCCCGGAAAATTTTTTTAACTGGCATCTAATGGATGCTAGAAAGTAAAATAATTTTAATGAAGTTATAAAAGTAAGCTGTGTATTCAGTCATTTCAGTTGTGCCCTACTCTTCATGACCCCATTTGGGGTTTTTTTTTTT
Source organism: Gymnobelideus leadbeateri (assembly GCA_011680675.1). NCBI lineage: Eukaryota > Metazoa > Chordata > Mammalia > Diprotodontia > Petauridae > Gymnobelideus > Gymnobelideus leadbeateri. Next base: position 36,559 of record WOXC01001348.1, read on the forward strand.
TTGGCAAAGATACTGAATGGTTTGCCGTTTCCTTCTCTAGCTCATTTGACAGGTGAGAAAACTGAGGCAAACAGTTAGGTGACTTGTCCACAGATACTAAGTGTCTTGAACTCAGGAAAATGTGTCTTCCTGACTTCAGGCCCAGCACTCTGTTTGCTATGCCTCCTGGCTGCCTATAAAAGTATAACATAGAACAAGTTTTCATGATGCTGTAGGATTATATATTTACACATTAAAGTGACATCCTATTTATACATGTAATGTTTATCTTGCTTTTTAAAATTTGCATCCTAAGTGATTTTTACTCATTCATTCATTCATTCATAAAAGGGCTTGCTGCCTATGTGCAAAATTGAGGGCCATGGAAAACATAAAATATGCATCTATTCTCTCAAGTGTGCCGGGCTATTAGGATTAGGAGATGTATTTGCATGTTCTTGCTGCAGGCCCACAATTAATTAGTACTAGAAGGAAGGCATGATGAGAATGATTATTCAAACTCTCTAGGATCTCAAAGTTCCTTCTGAATCATCAAAGAAAGACTAGAAGTTGTAATATGTAGTTCAATTGCATATTCTATGTTAATTCTTTGAGAATTGGTTATCTCTTTTATATTTAAAAACAACCTATTCCCCAAATACTATGTATAAAATTGAGTTTCTTGTTATATTAAGATAAGACTTTTCCTGAAAACAAATTCAGAAAGTAAGTTTTCTCTCTTTATTCACCTTTCCCAACAGAATATATTTTTTAACTCTTAAATATAAGACTTTTAATATAGCCTTGAAATACTAACACATAAGGGGATGTTTTATCATAAACTACATTATATTTGAAGGAGTCCAGAACTTTAAAAAAAAATTGAAAATTCATTAAGTTTTATAATTGCTTTAAATATACCATTTCATTTGAACCTTACAACAGTCCTGTAAGGTAGATACTGTTATTATTCCCCTCTTATAAATGGGGAAACTGAGACTGCAGGATCACACAATCAATATCAGAGGCAATATCTGAAATTGGATCTTCCTAACCCCAATTCTAACAACAGCCACTGTGTCCCCTGACTGCCTTTCCAGGACTTTTTTTTAAGAACACTGGAACGTCATCTACTTTTCAAATTATAAAAGGCACCAAAAATGTAACACTAACCGTGGATGTTTTCCAGACCATCATTTCTGCTCTGGTTTTCCTTTTCTCCTTTCCCAGTCTTGAACCTATAATTAGCCAGTTCAACATTATGCTGTCTTCTGCTTTTGAATTGAGTCAGCTAGGTGGCACAGGGGATAGAGTGCTGGAGCCTAGAAGGCTTATCTTCCTGAGTTGAAAACTGGCCTCAAACACTTACTAGCTGTATGATCCTGGGAGAGTCACTTGACCCTGTTTGCTTCAGTTTCCTCATCTGTAAAATGAGCTGGAGAAGAAAATGACAAACCACTCCAGTATCTTTGCCAAGAAAACTCCAAATGGGGTCAGGAAGCATCAGACACAACTGGAAAACAACTAAACAACAAAAACTCTTGAACACCTTGCCCCCTTGTCCTAAGCTATCTAGAACATGTATTTATTTAATGGCATGGCCAAGGTTTATGCCTTTCCAATTGTACATCTGGATGACTCCCATTATCAGTCTCTAAACAATGCTTTAGGAAGTCACTCAGCCAACTAGAGTTAACAATTTATGTTCTCTGATTTTGGGCCCTCCCTGCAGCAAGGTAACCTTTTTCTCTTATCTAATTGATTCTCCATCGTACTCCCTACAATGACTATTCCAAGTATTCTCTCCTTAAGCCTCCTACATTACATCCCTTTCCAGCCTCTTTCAGCAGAGGATATTACCCCATATCTTACTGAGGAAATTGAGACTTCTTTTCTCTTCTAGTCTACATCCCAAATCCCTATTTGACATCATCTGCAGCTCCCTAGGGCGGCTAGGTGATGCAGTGGATAGAACACCAGGCCTAAAGTAGGGAAGACTCCTTTCTGGGTTCAAATCTGGCCCCAGATACTTACTAGGTTTGTGACCCTGGGCAAGTCACTTAACCCTGCTTGCCTCAGTTTTCTTATCTGTAAAATGAGCCAAAGAAGGAAATAGCAAAAGACTCTTAGTATCTTTGCCAAAAAAAAAAACAAAAACCCAGTGGGGTCGCAAAGAGTCAACTGGAACAATTCAATAAAAACCCATTCTCATATCCTTTATCTATGATGAAGAAGAGGCCTTTTTCCTGATCAAAGGCAACCCTTATATTTAATTTAGTATCTTCTAGTCTTCTACTGTAAATTGCCCTCATGATCAGCACCCCCTCTTTCTTTAACATCTCTTCCTTTTCTATCTACTGACTCCTTCTTTGATGCCTACAAACTCTTCCAAGTCTTCTCATCTTTAATAAAATAAAAAACAAAAAAAGAACGCTTCACTTGACCCTGCCATCCCAATCAGGCTATCATTGTATATCTCTTCTATCTTTCACAGCAACACTCCTAATAAAAGCTGTGTGTATCCATTGCTTCCAATTAATTTTTTTTGTGTGATTTTTTTTTTGCTTTTTGGAGGGAAATTGTGGTTAAGTGACTTGCCCAAGGTCACAGGGCTAGTTTTTGTGTTAAGTGTCTGAGGTCACATTTGAACTCAGGTCCTCTTGACTCCAGGGACAGTGCTTTCTTCACTGCACCACCTAGCCGCCCTTCAAATTAATTTCTTCTCACTCACTTCTCAATCTTTTGGACCCATCACTCAACTGCAATAGCTTTCTCTAGAGTTGCCAGTGGTCTGCCAGTTGCCAAATCTTTTGGTCTTCTGTCAGTCCTGATCCTTCTTGATTTTTATAGCATTTGACCCCACAGACTGTCTCCTCCTGGATGTTCTCTTCCTCTCTTTGGGTTTTCATAGCAATTCTCTCTTGGTTCTCCTTTCCATCATGTCATGCCCAGGATCTATGAATGTGCAAAGCTCCGAATAAACTCTCAGTGAGCTGAGCAGCAAACATCAATTGAATCATTATCTCTACACAGATAACTCATGTGTGTGTATACATACAGTAAATATATGTGTGTTTGTGTGTATGTAAGTATATAAATACATATGTATATTGTGTTGTGTGGGTATGGGAAGGTAGGAAAGGGAATAAACAATTATACAGCACCTACTATATGCCAGATGTTATGCTAAATGCTTTTATAAATATTATCTTATTTGGTTCGCACAACAACCCTGTGAGATAGGGTCTGTTGCTCTCCCCATTTTGTTGTTGAGGAAATGATGGCAAACATAAATTAACTGACTACCCAAAGTCACATAATGAATAAGTATGTGAATTCATATTTGAACTCAGGTCTAACTCCAAACCTAGAACTCTGTTCACTGCACTGCCAGCTGCCTGCCTCTATGTATATAAGCATATATTTGTGTGTGTATATTATATATGTACATATATGCAAGTGTACAGGGAGAGAGTGCTAGGTCTGGAGTCAGGAAGACTTGAGTTCGAATCCTGCTGCAGATACTAGTTGTGTGACCTTGGGCAAGTCACTCAACTGCTGCCTGCCTCAGTCTCTTCATTTATAAAATGGAGATAAATATAGTACCTACCTCCCAGAGTTTTGTCAGAATAAAATGAAATAATATTCATAAATTGCTATATAAATGCTGAGAGAGAGAAAGAAAGATGACCAAGCTATATTCTGAAATCACAGGTCTGACCCTTCCATTCTCTGTTCAGTAAAGCTCTAGTAACTTCCTATTATTTTTAAGATCAAATATAAACTCTTCCATTTGTCATTTAAATATAACCAGACTCCAACCTACTTTTCTAGGCATATTCCAAATCATTCCCTTCGTTTAATCCCCACTACAGGCAAATTGGCCTTCTTGCCTATTCATCTTATATTCCATTTATACCCTCTGTGCCTTTGCCCTTACCCCCCCCCCCCCCATGCCTAGAATGCACTCCGTCACTGCTTCCTTTAATCCCTCACTTTCTTCAAAGTTCAGCTTAGGTCATGTCCTCAACATGAGGTCTGCCATTATCTTTCCAGCTTTTGGTACCTTCTCTCAAAATTCCTTACATGTTTGCACATATTTTGCCTAATTAAAATTTACCTTCTGGATAGACTGCTTCATTTTTCTCTTTTTATCACCAACACTTAGCAGAGTACCTGACACATAGTAGGCATTTAATAGATTAGGATTATAGGCTCATCAATTTAGAACTCGGAGGGACATTAGAAGATGAGTCCAACACTCCAATTTAACAGATGAAGAAACTGATGGGCAGAAAGTATTAGTGACTTGCCCGGGTCCTCATACCTTGCAGATTGGGGTAGGGGAGTTACTAGATAGGGGCATTACTTTGAACCCAGGTCTTTCTGACTCCAGATCCAGTGTTCTATCCCCTAGGCCATTCTGCCTAAAGGGAATGATCTTAAATGAGAGAACCCAAAGAACTGTATGTAGAAGCTTGAGAACCATAACTGTGGCATTCTAGAAAAAACTGACTGTAACTTATCTTGCAGCTGATAATCAATAGTTGAGTAAGCAAGGGATTTCTTTATCTGACCTGAGGTGGAGAGGGGGAGGATATTGAAGAACGGCCAAATAAATCTATCCCTTTTCACAGCTGGGAAAGGAATGATTTGTTTTCAGTGCAGAGAGTCCAAGTAAGTATTGCAAAAGGAAGGATGCCTGGGTTTCTAGTGAATGCCCTAAAGACTTATTTGGCAGCTTTCTTCCTCCCTTTCCCTTGCTCTTTGGCTCAATCAGTTAGGAAATCCTGGCTGCCATACTGTAACTACTAGGTCACACTGCATTCCATTTAAAAAACAAGTTCATACACACATATAAGTACATGTGCGCGCGCGCACACACACACACACATCAGGAAAACGGCAGGCTATTTGTTGGGAGTATATCATACCCCATAAAAGGAAGAAATTGGTGATATTGGATTAGAGCCAATTCCTTGTGGCTATCATTTGTATGAATTTGCCCACAACCCTGTAGGTCAGTAACTTGTTGCATCATTTGTGGAGAGGGTGAAGCCATTTATTTAAAGCATGTTATCAATTTAATCCTTCATGAAAAGACTTATTGTAAGGCAAATTAATTTACTGAGTCTTTAAAAGGTCAGTCACTATATATCTGCAGATATTTGAAGAAAAGAAGGTGATCACAGACGGGGTGGTATAATAGAAGTAATCTAGTCCTACCCCTTTATTTTTAGAGATAAAAAAATTATAAAATGTTGAAGAAACTCTGAATCAACCAATGTTATGGGGGGAGAGGTTTCAACCCACCTTCTCTGACTCAAGAGCCAAAATAGTCACTGTCTGGTTGTCGTTCAGTCATTTTCAGTTGTGTCCAACTCTTTGTCACCCCATTTGGGATTTTCTTGGTAGAGATACTGGAGTGGTTTGCCATTTCCTTCTCCAGCTCATTTGACAGATATGGAAAGTAAGGCAAATAGCATTAAGTGACTTGCCCAGGGTCACACAACTAGTAAGTATCTGAGGCCAGATTTGAACTCAGGAAGATGAGTCTTCCGAACTCTGGGGCTGGCACTCTATCCACTGCACCACCTAGACACCCCTGTAAAATTACACTCAACTGCTTATGAAGGCAAGAAGCAATTTACAGCTGAAGAGAATTTAGGGAGGTAGCACATGTTACCTGAAGATTAGGGTCACCTAAATTTATCAAGTAAAGAAGAAACAACTTTTTTTTCTTTTCACTTCATTCAACTCAACCCTGAGCAAGTCACCTAATTTACCTTCAGGCTTGTTGCCACAGCCTGGCTCCCTTTCCACAGCTCCAGGGGATTCCCAGTGAGGTGGAAAACTTGGCCAGCTACTGAGTTATAGTCTCAGCTCCCACACACACATACCTAACCCAAGGCAACATAAACCCAGTGCCAAACTTCAGGCCCAGAAAATCCTTTAGGATTCTAAAGATCATAGCTTTAGAGCTTAAAAGAATCTTAGAGGGGTGGCTAGTTCAGTCTTTCACTTTACAGACAAAGAAACTGAGGCCCATAAAGGCCAAATGACTTACCCTGTCAGGTAGTTAATAAGTGGCAAGTTTGGGATTCAAAATCAAGTCCACTTTTTGTTTATTGTGCTATAAGAAATGATGAAAGAAATTATTTCAGATATACCTCGGCAGACATGAAATAATGCAAAATGCTATGAGTAGAACCAGAACAATTTATACAATAACAACACTCTAAAAACAAACAACTCTGAAAGATTTAAAAACTCTGCTGAACCCAATGTTCATCCATGATTCTGAAAGAATTCTGGGGAAGCATGTTATCCACTTCCTGAAAAAGAGTTAGTTGGACTCGGTGCAGAATGAGCCTTTTTTTTTAATATGATCAATATGGAAAATTCATTTTGCTGGGCTCTGCATTTTTATTACAAGGATTTTTTTTTATTCCAATGGGGAGATGAAAGGTGGTGTAGCACAATGCAATATTTATAGTGACCACAATTTGCCTGCATGGTTCTCAATAGCAAAATACAACAGACTCTCCATACATAAGACAGAAGCAAAACATTTATTCAGACACCGGAAAAACCAAATCTATCATAGCAACATAGAGGTTAATGTACCACAATGTAGCAGAGAGCCATTACATCCTTTAGTCTTGCCACAAACCAACACAAGCCTAGCTGTCATAGCAGGTGGCAAACACCAACTTTTACTTACAAGCTAGTCTGTCTCTCAGAAGCATGCTCTCCTCCCAACCTTGTCTAACTAGCTCTGACTCTCAGTCTCCTGTGGGCTTTACTCCACCCTTCAGCAAACTCCTCCCACCACAGACTCCATGTGATTACATTTAGCCTATTAGGGGGCAGAGTTTATTTTCAAAGCAGGGAAGGTCTTCAAATTCCCATTACCATAGCAGGGGGTAAATTAGATTTCTGTTTATTGAAAAATTAAAATTAAATATTTTTAAAAGAAAAAACGAATTTAAAGTTTTCCTGTTTCAGCACATTGCCAGGATTCTTTCAGGGCCATATCACTCAGACAACCTTTCTAGCCAATAGGCAGGAAGGAGATCATCAAACCTTAATCAGGCTTAAATGAACCTCTCCCTAAAATATGTAGTAAGTATTCATATTCTGAAGTCTCCTGGAAAACAGTTTAAGACATAAGAATAGAATGTTTAAGGGAAATGGGGGGATAGTCTTGTAAGGCAGAGTTAGTTGGTTTTTATTGACAAACAGCCCAACTATGTTCACTGACTGACCTCTAACAAATCATCAGGTAGATTAGAAAGCATATACCCGATTTCTAAATTGAAGCCACATCTTTCTTGTTGTATTCCCTACTAACTTAGCTATGACTTTGACAGTGAATTCTAAAGACAATCATTTCCTGAGTTCAATTAAGAGAATTTTGTTAGTGCCTACCAAGGAAGGAGAAGTATTATCTATGGGAGAAAAGTTTTCATAAAGGAGAGGCTGGAAATTCTGACCCCGGATTAAGGTCAGTTTTTATAACACTTAAATTATAATTCTTGCTGGCATAATGCTTTGGAGTCTAGTTAATTAGGTGAAAAGTAGAGCTTGAATCATTGAAAAAAGGGAAAAACAGCATGGTCATGTTTCATGTTTAATTGTAGCTGGACCAACCTACATGTACTATCTTTCAATGGAAAAACTAAAACATGAGAATTATTTCAGTTAGACAGATTCCCATTTAATCATGCAGTGTATGGACTATTTAAAATTACCTAATTTGGCAATCTTTATTATTAGAGTTTACTCATTAATGGATTAATGGACTTCTGTTGTCAGTATGGTGCTAGTCTTACAAGTTCCCTCATTTCACATTTGATTAATGTTCATTAACATAGTCAGGAGATTTTATCTCTCTCTCTCTTTATTATTATTATTATTTTTTTTTTTTTGCTTTTTTTGGAGGGGGAAAGAAGTCAGGGCAATTGGGGTTAAGTGACTTGTCCAAAGTCATACGGCTAGTAAATGTGTCAAGTGTCTGAGGTCACATTTGAACTCAGGTCCTCCTGACTCCAGAACCAGTGCTCTATTCACTGCGCCACCTAGCCGCCCCAAGAGATTTCATCTTTCATTGTTAGGCATACACTTAAATATCTCTTAAAAAACTAAGTCTTGGTTTATGGACCTATCCAGAGCTAAAAGAACCTTTCCTCTCCATGCTCCTACTTTATTCCTAGTCACTCCTGGGAAACCAATTCTGAATGTTGTCCCCTTTTTCTGTTTCCACAAATAGCCAGAAACCTTGGCTACAGGGGTCTTGTCATTTAAATTGCCGTGACTCAGTTTTGAAAAAGCATTCATTTTATATCTATACAGCACACAGTAAGTTATCTAGTTTAAGCAACATGGAAAATTCAAGTCAACACCTATACTTGGAGAGTTTATTTCCCAGTATTGCCTGTCTATAGATAATGCATTTGCTTTAATGGTTTTTGTCCAGAAAATAATAAAAGTTCTTTTTGCTACCTCCTAAGTAGGATGTTTCTCATGCACTAAGGTCCTAGTTTTAAATTACTTTGCTACACTGAAATTCTTTTTTTTTTTCTTCTAAGTCTATGAGTGTCTGTACTTTGTCAGTTTCTGCATGTCAGTTTCCATGTTTGTCTTATTGCCAAAGCATGGACATTTCCTGGCTTTTGTTATCCTAAGAAGCACACTCTGTTTTGAAAGGACAGGGGCATAATAAAACGGATATGAAAGAAGGGCCAGATGACATCACGTAGAATATTTGAGGAAGTCCACTATTTGGATGTTTATAATCTCAGCATGTTAGTTGTTTGTACTGTGATAAGAGAATTTTTACTGTGTAGAGAAAGACCATAATCCCTGTTACTCAGACAGCATTTGAGTTTTTAATCATGGAACTGGAGCTAAGGACAGAGAACCAAAAGCCTTAGACAGAATCCTGAGTCATCCTGACTCATTGGATGACCTTAGTTAAGAAAGTCTAAGCTGGACATCCACTGAATGCTAAGAAATGTTTTAATATTAAGTGCAGTCAATTACTTCAACCATGATAGAATGTTGGTAGAAGTTGTTTTTCAGTCATGTCCAACTCTGTAACCCCATTTGGGGTTTTCTTGGCATAGACACTGGAGTGGTTTGCCATTTCCTTCCCCATATCATCTTACAGATGAGGAAACTGAGGCCAACAGGGTTAAGTGACTTGCCCAGGGTCACACAGCTAGCAAGTATCTGGGGCCAGATTTGAACCCAGGAAGAGGAATCTTCCTGACTTAAGGCCTAGCACTCTAACCTAACTGCCCTAGAGTCAGGAATACCTGAGTTCAAGTCCATTCCCAGACAATTATTAGTTGTGTGAATCTGGGCAAGGGTTTTCTTGCCTGTTTCCTCATCTGTAAAATGATGATAATATTAATGCCATCCCCCCAGGATTATCGAAAGAATAAAATGGAATACTGTTGGTAAAGCACTTTACAAACCTTAAAATATTATATATTATTATAGTATGTTTATTAGATGAATTATTCTGAAGAGACTAGCATTTTTTTCTCCTTAAGAATTCATGTCACTGAGGCTTGAGGTGCACAGAATTTATAAATAAGCTCATACATACTTCAAAGTTGAGCATCATGAACTTAATAAATGCTTAATTAAAGAATAATTAAATTCTGACCTATATACACTAAGGATGAAATCAATGGTCTATCTTCTTTGTGGAAAAAACAAACCTTTTCCCTGGGCATATATTCTAGGACTGTAGTAGGTTAATGGTTGAAATAATACCAGATTCACATGTATAAAATATATCTGATTACAAAATGCTGCTATATTATGAATGGTAAGTAAGTCTAATCCTTGAAAAGCAATCTGAAGTATGAAGTCACTGTGAAATTCTTGAAAGATTCTGTCTTTTCACAAACTCCTAACATTAACATTACATGTAATGACATTAAATGTGTAGCAGTACTATTGGCAGTAGTAATAATAATCAATTTATAAGGTTTACATGGAACTTTCCTCAAAACATTACTATTCAGGAAAGAATGTAAGTATTTTTATGCCCATTTTCCATAGGAGAAAACTAAAGCTTAAAGAGAGATTTGCTCCATAGCTAGGGACAAAGCTAAGATTCAAAGACGTTGATTTGTCTCTAAGATCAAAGCTCTTTCTGCTGTGCCCTGGGTATTGTGCCACAAACTTTGATTCAGTTGAAAAGAGAAAGCCTGGTTCATTGGAAGAAATCAGAGGTCCTGTATTCCAAGTTCGACTCTGCTACTTGATAGTTTTATGACCTTGGTCAAATTATTTAACCTTTTTTGCTTTCAAGGGTTCATTTGTGAGCATGAGAGTGTTAACTAGGTGGCCAATAGGGACCCCTTTCAGATCTTAAATGCTATCATTAAAAATACTCATATATCCCCACATATAAAGTTGTGAAAACCCTTTGTAATGTAATTCTGCTAAACATTGTGTTTTCATAGTGACTTAAGAGTATTGTTAACACCTCAAAATAATATAGTAGCATCAGTTCTAGATTCTCCCATCGCTGGAGGAAAGCATATTAAAAAGTCACCTTTTCAATATTTTTCTAATAAATTTGTCTAATTAGACTAATATTAAAATTAATCTGTGTCCTCTGAACACATACCAACTTACATCTGACAGAACCAACCCAATTACTTTCTGGGTGGTGGAATGAAGTCCGGACTTTAAAATATGATGGACATTCCCTCCCGTGGATAAATCCCTACATAGATAATCAGGTGGCATATAGAATAGATATTATAAAATAGCTTTTCCTAATTTATCAGACAGGTTAATAGGTTTCTCCTATGGAGCCCACTGCTATTGTCCTGTTCCTAATCAGGGAGTCTTAGTATGTTGCCAATATGTAAATGATTTACCTTCTAAAAGCTTCCTGGCATAGCTATTGTGTCCCCTATGCAACCTGACTTCCAGGGTTGACACAAAAGAAACAGCAGGGCAAAAATAAAGGAATATTCAACCAGCAACATGGTCAGCAAGTATCTAAAATTGATTCTAGTCCTTGGGCTGCATTTGCAGTAAAGACCGCATTCTTTCATTGGTCCCCAGACACCCATGTGGTCTCAGCCTTAAGAAATTTCTGATCTACTGAGAAGCTACCCATCTCTAAAACTGTGCTTGTTCAGACATAACCAATCTTACTCCTCACATGCCAATATGAATGAACACCTTCTTTGCCCAGACTGGTTTGCAAGGAACCAAAACAGAAGTCTTAACTGTGTTATAAAAAAATGTGTTAATGGGTCTTCTCCTTCCCAGGACTTTGTAGACTCAACAGACTCTCCCAAATTTATAGGGGGAAAGGATAGGCTTATTTTCAACTTTTAAAACTGAACTAACTGTTACAAGTAAATATTCTCCCCCCCTCCCCCAAAGCACCCACTTTAAAATGAATAATAATTTCTACTCCACAGTCATATGCCAACAATAATCATGAACGCATTTTTATGGCCATAGGGTACCAAGAACTGACATGTAGTAGAAATAATTAAAAGTTGTATAGAAAGTATGTGAGGTAATGTGTGCATTAAATTATATCTGATTTTTTTGACCAGTTAAAAGAACTTGCATAGAGGAATTAATAAACAGTTGTTCTAAACATAACAAATGAGATCATAGAAAACATTCTGGAAAGCTGAAAACTGGAATGCACCTTAAACAGTAATAATGGCTTATATTTATATGCAATTACAAAGCATTTTATGTACATTGGCTCATCTGATACTCAGAACAAGCCTATGAGGTAGTTTGAGGATGTAAAATCCCCACTTTACAGAAGAGGAAAGGCAGGGCCCATGGTAACTAGCCCAAGGTCACAGAAATGACCATGGTAAAGCTGGATTTGGACCCCATGTTCTGATTGATCACCATCCTCAATCACTGACCTTCCCCACTGCCCTAAAAAGCCCTTTGAGATACTGTTTTTTTTCCTCTTCGAATCACAAAGTCTGCCATTGTCTGCATGTTCTAACTTCATCAAAAAGTAGTTTAGCCTTTCAAAATTGTCTATTGATTTGACTGGTCAAATAAAAAAAAAAGATTATAGACAGAGCATCTTTTTATCTAATTTGGTCTTTGAGACAAAAAGTCAGTTCTTCCAACTATAACATTCAGCATCACCTGTTTTATGCTCTAATAATCTTTTTTCCTCCCCAGCTATGAGGCACCATAGATAGAGTTATCAAGATTCATCTTCCTTAGTTCAAATCTGACCTCAGACACTTGCTAGCTGTGTGACTCTGGGCAAGTCACTTAACCCTTGTTGGCCTCAGTTTTCTGATCTGTAAAATGAACTAGAGAAGGAAAGGGCAAACCACTCCAGTTTCTTTACCAAGAACAAATAAACAAACAAACCCACAAATGGGATCACAAAGAATTAGACACAACTGAGCAACAAAATCTTTTTCTTAGGCCTTTCCCTTGACATGCTTAACCCATGGCTTATCCCCTAAGACTCACCTGTTCAATCATTCCATCACCTGAGCAAGTGTTTTCCCATCTAGTGGTTGAACTAAGCTGACAGAGACAAATGAGAGTTGGTAGAAACTGAGCTCCTATGCTTTCACTTAGCTAGAAATCCATCCCTGGTTCTTGAATAAATTGGGTTGATGGGCCCCCTTACCTCCTGAATGGGTGAAAACTGAGACCTACTTGATATTTTTTTAAATGCATGGACATACAGCACTGTCAACATATTATTCTTCTCCCCCCCCCGCCATTAATGACAATGCCATTTTATTATACAATTTTTAAATTTGTTTAATAATGTTTTATTTTCCCAATTGCATGTAAAAATAATTTTTAACATTTTTTTAAATTTTTGAACTGCAAATTCTCTCCCTTTTCTCCTTCCCCTCCTCTCTCCCTGAGACTGTAAGCAATTTGATATAGGTTACGCATGTATTACACAATTTCTAATAAGAAAAAAACAGGAGGTGTATGACATACATCTACTAAGCAATCTTTCTCATTCACATTTCTTCATGGTACTGCCCAACTTGAGATTTCCAGTAGTTTTCTGTTGCCTAACAGTCTTGATACCATATCTGACTATTAAGGTCTTAAATGATTTTCTTCCTCCTCCTTCCTTGGCTTCCTGCTGCCTCCTTGCCGTAACTCTGTTCCCCATTGACATAGCCACCTATGTCTAGCCAGATTATGGTCCTGTGGTTCTCCATACACTACTTGCTAAGTTTATTAACTTATTGTTAATAAATCTGAAATTGAGCCTTCTTAGAAATAACTAGGTTCCTACTTGTACATACAGTCTTTTGATGAGTTTTCTTCCAATTACCTCTCCCAGATGTTACAACTATTAATGACCAATGTCAAAAATATTGGTTCTTAGTACTCATACATATGTGTGTGCATATATATTTTAAAATCCCTTGTATTTGCAGAGCATGTCTTCTGGAAGGCCTTGTGAGTTTGGAAATCTATGAGTATCTCTCTAGCAGAGATATAGAAGTGGGAAGCAGGCCAAAGCTAGAGTCTGATCCCCTTTTCCACAGGGCAGGAATATATTTTATAGCTCATCCTCTTTTTGTCTTGAGAGGCAGCAGGTATATGACACCCTGGACTTGGGGTTGAATTACAATCCTTCTCTTCTTCTTTCCAGTTTGGGGGTGGGGGAGAGAAACAAGTGAGACAAAGAAAACATGAAGCAGTGGACTGAGGCAAATGGGATGAACCATGTTTAATGGAACAAATTCTCATGACACAGCTCTGATAAGTTACAAGACACCAGGCAAAATTATAAAGTAGACTTAGTTCTTCCTTGCATGAATGAAGAGCATTTCTCAAGCTCTTATTTTGTGCTAAGCCCTGACAATACAAATAACAAAAGATGACAATCCTTCCCCTCTTCCCTTCTACCCAGCACCCAAAGACCTCACCTTGTTACCCTCTGGGACCAAGGTCCTTCTTCCAATTGTCCCTTACTTCAAAATTCCCCACTTCTCTTCAAAAAGATATTAATTTAATTAAAATATTTGACATTAAAGTGTGAATGATACCTGTGCCCTCTCTGGAGATTTTTTTTTCATCATAAAGAGAGAACTTGCTTCCCAAAATCTATCTCCAATTGACTGAACAAGTGTGGAAGATAATTTTAAGCTGGGGTCTTCTGGTGTTCTTTGGTTAGGTGTTTTCTGTCTCCAGAACTAGTTCCATGGGACTAAAATATCCAAAATAAACAAGTTTCTGTCCATCCTGACCTTTACTTTTCCTTGAGATATTATACTCCATGGAGCTCAATAAAAGTAGAATTCTTTCTAAGGGAAGCTATGTTTTATGATAATGAATATTTTAGAGTTTGAGAGAAACCTCGGTATAAGGGGATCTCATTCTATGCATGAGCATGCATATGAAGAAATGTTCACTAATGGTTTTGAGCAAGTAACCATAGGACTTGTGCTCCAGGTTGGGCTTGCTATAAAGCCATTTTAGGAGAAGTAAAGCAAAAATAAAACTTACCCAATCACTCAGGAATTATATGAAGTATATTCTCATCCCTTTGTGGAATTCAGTCAATTCTTGCTAGTGTTTTTGAAAGAAAAGCAAAAGATGGACAGAATCAAATTCCCCCCCCCCTCTCCAATTAGATGGGTATGGTAGGGGGTAGGGCGGAGAAGGGAGGGTTGGAATAGAGAAGGATGATTCATGAGAAAAAATGTCATCAAAGCCAAACTTTTTTTTTCATTTTAAAACCAGTCATTAGGTCATAGGCTTGCACCAGACTATTCTTCAAAATCATCTGTTCTAGCCTCCTCTCTCTTCGTTCAGGTGAATGTAATGCTGTTAACTCTAAAGGCATTTTTATTAAGCAATTACTTAATAAAATTTGGCTGTGTTACACACTGTAGAAAGAGAATTACATAGGCCTGATCTCTGTTTTCTAGGAGTATGTTATCCTTGACAGATACACTGGTGTGGACATACATATAAAAATAATAGAGAGAGTACAACTGAAATATTAACATGATACATGAAGAAACAGTGAGGACTAGCATTCTGTTTCAATCATTTAGCTAAATATAGCCACCAGAGTGAAAGAAAGGTTAAGGATAACAGATGCAAGTACCTGTGGAGATTCTGCATCTCCTGAATACATTCTGAGTCTGACCTTTAAAAAGACATTCCTCTCTTCCTCTATTCCCGCTATACATGCCCTATGTTTTAACCAAATGATTACTCATATTTATTCTTGCTATGTATGTGTTAACACACATGTGCATTGTGACAACCCCTCCTCTCTGGGGTAGTAAGGAGGACACTGCACCTAGGAAACCTTGCTTTAAATCCCAGCTCTGATATTTAGTATAGATTTATTAAGCATCATTCTCCTCATTTGCAAAATAGGAATACTAATAATACTTGTCTTAATTTCCTTAAAGGGATAGTTATTGGGAAGAAAGCTCTTTGTAAACTTTTATGATGCTGTGTAAACAGCATTGTTTGCCTGGGCCAGGATTTTCTTCTACCAGATTCCACCTGTTGAAGATCTGTGCATCCTTAAAAGTTCCCTTTAATGCCATCTTCCTCGAGTAAGCTAGATAGAAGTGATCTCCCTAAACTAGCATCTTTTTTATACCTCTTTTGGAGTGTTTATCTCTTTCTACAGTGAATGTTAGGGCGTTTTGTGTATGTATCTGTATCTGTCTCTGTCTGCCTCTCTCTGTCTCTCTCTGTCTCTCTGTCTCTCTCTGTCTCTCTCTCTGTCTCTCTCTCTCTCTGTCTCTCTCTCTGTCTCTCTCTGTCTCTCTCTCTCTGTCTCTCTCTGTCTCTCTCTGTCTCTCTCTCTCTCTCTCTCTCTCTCTCTCTCTCTCTCTCTCTCTCTCTCTCTCTCTCTCTCTCTGTCTCTGTCTCTCTCTCTTCCTTGGGCAGCCTTCTCCCAGTCTGAGTTACATGTGACTAGAGGCTCCATATGACACAGGTGCTAGGTGTTAGGCCTATTAATGGTTATGGAAGCTCTTCCTATTCTATTAACATTACAGGGAAAGAGAGGTAGAATGAAGATAAATTTTCAGTAGTCTATCCAAGAGATGATAATCAAGGTCTACCAGTGGTGGTAGGGGAGCAGAGGAAGAAACAGACATAGAAGATTGTGTCGAGAAAGAAGCATCAGGATTTTGGAACCTGGTAAAAGGGAGGATCAGAACTCGATCTGAAATGGAGGAATTTTAATGCAGAACTGAACTTAATGTTTTCAAAACATTTGGAAAGAAAAATAATTAATTTTCACTTGAGATACGGAAGACCATGTTTTAATTCTAACTCAAGGCCTTGGGAATCCCAAGCAGGAAATAATTAAAGAACAACTTTAGAACAAAGTAAAATCCTGTTCTAAATAGAATTTGATTGTCAAAATACATACATACACACACAACCATGTTTAAGTGAGATATAGATTGTTTTAAATGGATATGCATATAAATACATATGTATATACACACATATATAGCATATGTTTGTGTGTGTGTGTGTGTGTAAATAATTTCTAAAATATTGTCTGAATTTTGAGATGACTTGAAAGTTGGTATTCTGTTTGTAATAGGCATCCACAGCACATGTCTAAAGCAATGCAGTAGTTTAGGAACTGGGCAAGGCAGTAAGGCCAGCAAATATGAGGCACCACTAAAAATGAATCCTTGAAACTTGAAGCAGCTGGCATTTCAGACAGGAAGTTTCTTAAATGCTTAAAGGTTTAAAAGTTGCCACTCATTTTTATAGTCGGCTTGTGTCTGGTGCCTAGTATCTGCCCCTCTGATTGGTTGCCTAGTTTCAGCCCCCTCCTTACTTTGATCTGCTACTTGTGCACCATTCAGGTCATAAACCTACCCAGGTTCTGACCTATTTTCTCACCTTTGGTGTGTAACTAACTCATTGTGCGTATCACCTACACAAATTAATAGTTTACTTTTACTGGTATGATGGTGTTTTAAAATTAATGAATTACTTTGTTGAAAATTGGGAAATATGCTGTTATATATCCCATATATGTATATATTCATAAGTATATTTACATATGCATATATAACTATATTTCTTCATACTTATAATGATCATGGCATCAATTCCTCAGTCTGCCACCAACTTGCATCAATCCTGACCTCTGTAAACAGTTGGCAAAACCTGATTGCTTTTCTCATAATGGCAGGGGAAATATTCCTTCTTTCATTAATACTAAAATAACTATTCCAGACTTCTTTTTATAAGAAAATTTTTGCATTAAATAGTAAAAGAAATGGCCAGTACAGAGAACGTGGGTTGCCTATTTCCAGGTTTGCTTGCATGTGTCCACAAATTGATTAGAAATACATATTGATATTTTATCGCAGAAAGCTGTGAGTTCAGTTATAAAAGGTCATTCTCACTTCCAGTGCTCCTAAACTTGTAATTCAGATGTTTATCCAGATTCTGAATCTTTTTTTTTAACTTCGACTCTCTGCTCTGGGTTCTTGACCCCTCATCACTCAGACCATGTGCTGACTTTGTTTCCCTTTCTAGTGTAATTTCCTGATTTCTGTTAACTGACTTCTCTGGAATTGTGTAAATCATCAGTACCTGTCTATTCCTCTCTCTTCACTAAAAACACTTGAATTATCCATTGGCCTGACTTGTAGTGCCTACCTACCTGCACACACCCTGTCTAACCAGTCAGTCTCTTTTCCCCATTTTTCCTAGACAGCTCTGTCATGTTACAGCACAGCTTTTAGGGTGACAATTAATGTTTTTATAGAAACGACATATTTTTCTTTATCAATTTGGAATTTGGAAATTACTACTACTCCCTGTCGCATGTTGCCTAAACGGGAAATGAAGATGGTAAAGTTAACCAGTAGTTGCTTGCAAAAGAAATTAAATATGGAATTATAAAAGTATGCATCTTACTTTTGATGAGTCAGATGAGATATATGAGAATACTTCAAACATAATGCCTCCTAGTTATGTCTGTTGCTATGGTGAGCTGGGAGGAGTGTGTTTCTCAAGTATTCACCTGACTAAAGTAAATGAATTCTTATAGAACACAAAGTGTTATCCTGGAAAAATTTATTTATCTCAAAGGATTGCTCACTTTTCTCCCAGGAGATGTTTTACATACCCTAATGGATATATTTATTCTAGGGTCTCCTGCATAGTCATTGCTGAAATAAATGAACTAAATAGCCATAGATTTTATCAGGAAGAGCATATTGCTGTGTGGAATGACAAAGATATGCATTTCCTCCTATGTATACTTTGTATTATTAATACCATGTTTGAATTATTTCCTTCATTTTTAAAGCTGAGTGTGAGGAAATGGCTTATATTTCCTGTTTTGATAAACTACTAGAACTCTGCTAGGTACCTTGTTCTCAATTTGGCTCTCTCTTCTCAGCCTCTTAGTTGGATTAAAGGGCTAATTCTAGAAGGTATGGCTTCACTGGACATTTGTGGAAATCATTGATATGTGGATCTTTTTATGTTAAATAGGAAAAACTGCTTACAGTCTTTTGGTGTTTTTTTTTTTTAGTTTACTTCATATGTCAATTAGAATGGGATATTTAGCATTATTATTTATAGGAGATTTGTGTTAGAAAGCTATGGGGAAGTTCCAGTGTCAAAATCTGTAAAACTCCTTTAAATAATCGCCTTCTGTTGGCTAGAGGTGTATTGGCATAAAAAAAGACTGCCTTGGGACAAGAAGTTTCTTGGAATTAGTAGAGGACAGAATATTCTTTGTTTCAGGACAGATGAGTTTTGTTCTTGTGTTCTCATATAAATTTGATTATGTTACACTCATATTTTCTGCATGGAGTTCAGAGTCATCACTAGCCATTTTTTTTTCATTCATTAGCTTAATATACATTTTAAACTATATCAGCATCAGCAGAAAAGTCTAACATCAATGTGTTTATTCCCCTCTACATTATAAATGTATAATTCCAATCAACATTAACAGAATTAGCATCCAGAAAGGAAGTACATTTTAGTGTTGCTTACTGACCTGGAAACTAGCACTATAGCCTGTTTTATAATGTTGTAAACATACAGGATAAAATTTGGAAGAATTTTTACAGCCCATTTTTCTATATTTTAGGATGGAAAGCAATATGTCAGAGTTTTAGAGAGTTTACTCCACAGGTTTTCACAGCAGAAAGGGGTTCCAAAAGGAAAAAAAAATGACATCCCTTCCCTACAGGGATATTCCTGACAATATAGCAGGGCTATACCATGGCAATATGAAACCAAGATGGATTTCTGAAAGAGGAACAAGGGCCAACAGCATATGTGAGGAGATACCCTCCTAGTCTCACAGCTGCTATCACTGATCCCTACTTTGACATGTTATGGTCCCACATTTAAAGTGGCATAGCAAAGCTGTTTTGCTGGCAGTCATAGAGGCCATGGGACCTAGGGAAGTAATTCTCCCTTGAAATGAGTTTTATACCAAGTTCATGTGCATATTCAAGGAGATAGTGTGGAAAAGGGCTGATGGGAAATCTTCCCCTCTGCTTAGAAGAGCAGATGTTTTCTATTTCCCTAAGAATGGGAGAATATAAGAAATCATGCCAGTGATCCAGATTCTGAAGTCTACAATGAGTTTAAGGTCTGTGTGAAAAGATGTATTTTACTCTTTTAATTTCATGATGCCAAGATTCAGTTGCAGCTCCAGGGGTAGGATTCCCACACACCAATTCAACCAAGAAATCCTTTGTCTGATTTCATCCCAATTTGCACCTGGGAGCTAATGTCTTCTACAAGCTAGTCAAGCAAGAAATCATCACATATTTATAGCAAATACATCTTGTATAATTAGTTGCCAGTTGGTTCTGAAGGTATCCAAGTCACATCTCATTCTTGGTGTTTTTTTTAAAAAGCCCAGAAACTTTGGTTTACTAGCTCAGAACAGGATTAAATACTGTTTAAGAGGAACAGAATGAGGAAGTGTTCAGAAGAAAACAAAGATCATAAAATCATAGGTTGAGAGCTAGAAAGGATTCCAGAAGGCCATCTAATCCAACCCCCTCATTGTTGTGGCTGGTGCTGTTATTGTTCAGTCATTTCAGTCATGTCTGACTCTTTGTTGATCCCATTTGGGATTTTCTTGGCAAAGCATTTGCCATTCCCTTCTCCAGCTTATTTTATAGATGAGGAAACCGAGGCAAAGAGGGTTAAGTGACTTGCCCAGAGTCACACAGCTAATGTCTGAGGTCAGCTTTGAACTCAGGAAGATGAGTCTTCCTGACTCCAGACCCAGCACTCTATCTACTGTGCTCCCTTTGACTAAACTGAGGTACAAATTGCTCCAGATCACACAGATAATAAGAGACACAGGTGCTCTCTGAACCTTTGTTCTAAGACTACAGATCTAATGCTCTCATCACTACATCATACTCCCCCACACCTTTTTCTACAACATGCCCTGAAGCCTTTATTAATCACTTGTATTGATTGGCATGCTCACACAGTACAAACTCAATAGCTTCAGTTTGGTGCCCCTGAACTAGTCTGAACCACAGTGAGGGAAAAAGCCCTCATGCAGATAGATGATCCACATTCCTGATAGATAATCCACATTCCCTGAGGCTACTCAAGGGCTAGACGTAGAGCAAGGAGACTGAGTTAAGACTTGGGACTAAGTTTAAGGTCTGTGTGAACAGATGTATTTTACTCTTTAAATTTCATGATGCCAAGATTCAGTTAGAGCTCCAGGGGTAGGATTCCCACACACAAATTCAACCAAGAAATCCTTTGTCCAGTTCATCCCAGTTTACACCCAGGAGCTAACATCTACAAGCTAGTCAAGCAAGAAATTATCACATATTTATAGCAAATACATTTTATATAGTTAGTTGCCAGTTGGAAAATAGGGACTAGCCCTAGACATGCAACTCATTAAACAGATTGTCAAGTGTTATATTTTACTTCTTTAAAAGAGATTGCTGGGTGGCTAGGTGGCGCAGTGAGTAGAGTGCTGGCCCTGGAGTCAGAAGGACCTGAGTTTGGATCCAGTCTCAGACACTTAATGCATACACAAACAAAAACCTAGCCATGTGACCTTGGGCAAGTTACTTAACCCCAATTGCCCTCCAAATGGGCAAAAAGTAAAAAAGAGATTGCTTTTTCTCAGACCATTTTGTCACTGGGATTTGTCCCTTCTCCTCCACTACTACTGCCACCATGTTGGTTTAGTCACCAAACAATTCAAATGCTGATTACCAGAGTAGACTCTTAATTTTCCTGCCACTGACATCTCAGATTGTTCTTCTTAAACGACCTCAATCTTTTATCATCTAACCTTCCCCTCAGATAAAATACCTAGAACTTTGGATTACTCCCATCATCCAATTCCTCTTCATCTACACATGTACTTGCTGAATAGACATAGAGGAAGTCACAGCCCTCTTGAATGGATGCATTCTGAATTCATTATACAATTTCATCTGGAGACTTAACCACGATAAGACAATCCTTTTATTCTTCTCTACATTTCTCTCAAAATTATTCTCTCTATAGACATTTCTCTTAATTTCCACAAAAGCTTTTCTAAACTTTCTTTCCTCAAGCCTCCCACATCCTCTCCCCCTCCCCACCCCACTTCAGGTGAGCATCTTGTCTTTTACTTTATGAAAACAATTAAATCACTCAATGTTATCCCCCACTATGTTTTTCTTTCCACCAGTCTTTAATATTGGGATGACCCATCGACATGCCAAAGTCCCTCTCCTTGTCCTTTGCATGTGTCCTTAATCCCCTCCCCTCCTATCTTCTGCAGTAGATTGTAATTTCAATCATCCCCTCTCCTTTGAATTTTCAACATCTCAACTGATCCCTTTTCTACTGCCTTCAAACCTACCCAGGTATTCTCCATCCATAAAAATACAAACCTTTACTAGACCCTGCTCTTACTTCAAAGAAGGGAATTTCCAAGTTCAGGATCAGAGGTAGTATAGCTGTGAATGAAGATAATATCTAAGATGTGACTAATTTTTATTCAGCCACCCACAGGTCGCTGAGGTGAAGTAAAGATATAGCTTGCTGGCACTGAGGAAATGAGAGAGCAACTTGTTTGAGGGCACATACCATATCCATGCTTTTGCATAGACTGTCCCTCATGCTTGGAATGGACCCCTTCCTCACCTCTGCCAAATCATTTCCTCCAAGTCTCAGCCCAAATGCTGCCTCCTTCACAGGGCCTCTCCTGATTCCACACACTACTCCTTCCCAAAATACATGAATTGGTATTGACTTTACAGGTATATTTTTATTTACCCTATCCCACCCTTATTAGAATGTAAATTCCCCATTTCTTTTCCAGTCACCAGTAGACATTTTAATTTCAAAAGCCACTCCTACTGATTTCTATTACTCTTTGAAGGTTACTTAAAAGCACATCATTGTATAATTTCACTGAGTGTAGGAAATGTTTCATTCTTTGTGCATATACTCCCAGAGCTTTAATGGGAGCTAAATCTCTATGAATTCAAAGAGATGGAAGGTGTGACAGGAAGGAAGTATAGAAGGAAGGACAATTTTTTTAAAGCAATTGGGATTAAGTAACTTGCTCAAGGTTACAGCCAGTCATTATTTATATGTGGGTGCTCATTTTCCGAGGCCAGGACCCATCCCAGGTCATCCAGACTCCAGGGCCAGCACTCTTACTCTCTGCGCCACCTAGCCACCCCCCAGAAGGACAATTTTTTAAAAGATAAAATGGAGGTTCCAAAGGACATTTTGGGAGAAGAGGGGAGAGGAGCTGGCTGGGGATCCATGACTGGGAGTGTAGCAAAATATATAGCAATGCTGAATTGCTGTTATAAGAGGAAAAGGAGAAAATTATTTGCTAGCAGTAGGACAGATGGAATGCTTATTGAAAGGAGGCCTACAAGCTCTAGGAGATGGTAAAGGAAAATATCCAGGATCCCTCACAGAACTCACTATTCTGGTCTAGTTTTTCAGCTTCTCTTTTACCAGCCTTCTTCTGTTTAGTCAGGATCTTACTCACTAAAGATGACCAATTTTAGTAGTCCTTTATTTGTAGGGAAAAGTTCGAAATTCTTGGCTCCACCTGTACCTTACCTTTAAAACTAACTGGATCTTACTAGATTTCCTCTTGTTTTCAGTAGACACTTTTTTGGAAAGCCACTCCCTGCTGATTTCCACTACCCATTTAAAATTACTTAAGATCACATAGTTATTTACAAATATTGAAACTTAGGTGTTTGTTTTGTCTGGTAGGTGAACTAGAGCACTACAGTTTCCTCAAAGGAAAGGGGAAGAGGAAGGACTACATACATTGTCCATTTGTTGTCTCTTTCTTTCACCATGACCAGCCCACCTCCCTTTCTGGACATACACATTTAGTAGTCTTTTATTAAAAAAAGTCATATTTAGGTTTGATGAAAGCAGAAACATCCTAATAATTAAATTCATATAAATTCAAAGGAAAGCTTCAAGAAGTAATGAGTTCTCTCCCACTTTTTTTTTAGTTTTTAATCTATTTTATTTTTCCCAAATTACATGTTAAAACAATTTTTAAACTATTTTTATGTTTTGAGTTCCAAATTCTATCCCTCCTCCTTTCTTCCCCTCCCCTCTCCCTGAGGCAGTAAAAAATCAGATATGGATTTTACATGTGCAATCACATGAAACACTTTCATATTAGTCATTTTGTATAAGAAGATTCAAATAAAAGAAAAAAGAATGAAAGTAAGTAAAAAAAATAGCATGCTTCCATCTGTATTCGAACAATTTTATTTCTTTCTCTGGAAGCAGATAATATGCTTCATCATTAAACCTTTGGGATAGTCTTGGATCATTGTATTGCTGAGAATAGCTAAGTCATTCACAGTTCCTCATTGTACAATATTGCCATCACTGTTTACAACATTCTCTTGGTTTTGTTCCCTTCACTTTGCATCAGTTCATGTAAATCTTTCTAGGTTTTTCCGAAATCATCCTACTTGTCATTTTCTCTCATTTTTACATAAAGACTATAAGACCACTAGTCACACATGTTGTAGAAAGGATTCCAACTCAAGGACGACTTGTTCTAGATGGTCTCAGAAGATGTTAGATTCTTTAGTTCACTAAAAATTTTACTTTTCTCCATCTGGCTATATCCTCTCCTAAAATCAGTCATCAATAAATACACCCATATCTTATATAACATGTGCTGCTTGGTCAACTTTGAAATTGTAAAGATGAAAATCACCTGTAAGAAGCTTGCTTCTCCAAATGTGAAAGTTCTACTAATTGTTGCTGACAACGATGGCTCATTTATATTTTTTATCTATTTACTATCCTTCTTGTAATGTCATTTATAAACACTCAGGATTTTCTGGTTTAGCAAAATCACTTGCTAAGTTCCTCACAGGCTCTTTTTCCCCACTTTGGCTGATTTTGCTGGGTTTTGGGGTAACAGGGCTTGTATTTTGCAGACTAGCTTTGTAGTCATCTAGCTATATCAGACTACAGAGCAGATAGAATTTGTGATGAAATCGGGTACATATGTACACTCTGCCCATTTGCACATGGTTGGTCTATTGTTGTTATCCATCCTTGGGAAGCCAAAAGTTCCAAGAAGGCTTTCTAAAACAAGGGAAATATTAGTCTTTTATGTGAAATGTGGTCTGAGACCACATGAGCAGTCTGGAGGACACAAAGTAAACGTCATATGGGAATGAAATATGCCATCTTGGTCATGACGCTAATGATAATTAGAATACTACATAGATACATGTATTTTTGTTGTTAAGTCATTTCCGACTCTTCATGACCCCATTTGGAGTTTTCTTGGCAAAGATATTAGAGTGTTTTGCCATTTCCTTCTCCAGCTCATTGTACAGATGAGGAAATTAAGGCAAAGTTAAGTGCTTTGCCCAGGGTCACACAGATAATGTCTGAGGCTAGATTTGAACTCAAAGAAATGAGTCTTCCTGGCTCCAGACCCAGCACTTTATCCACTGTGCCACCTAAGAAGGCTCTAAACTTATTTTTAAGTGGTTATCAGAAAACTCCTCCCTGATGCTAATAGAAAAATCATGATTTACTTTCTCTTGATTCTTCTGAAATTTATCCATTTTTATTTGGGTAAGATGAATCATAATTTTCCCTGTAATAAAATTCATTAAAGCTTAATTTTTAAAAGTAACAATCAAGTGTCTTTAATGCATCAGAACAGGGACTTGGTCAGTGTTAAATTATCCAGGGTTTCCCACTCCAATGGAGCAATTGATCTGGAAAGTTTCCAGCTGCATGCAGCAAAAGGAAATCCAAAAATATGGGCAGCTGGCATCAGGGAAATCCAGCAATAAGCAACAGGCATCTGTTTTGGCAGGCAGATGGATGAAAGTTGAGCACATTGTTGGGAGAATATGACAGAAGACCATAGGCAAATATCAAGGCAGGCAGACGGGATTTCAGGGACACCTGGTAGCAAGTAGTATGGGGCTCCAGCCATGAGGATCAGAGTAGGACTGTGATTCAATGCCCCAAGAGGACTGATAGTGCCCTTCTCACTTTGTCTCTTGAAATCCTGCCCATTTAAAAAAAAATCAAAATGCTACATGCCTGTGAAGCCTTTGCTTAACCAGTACCCCTCTACTTCATTCAGAAGTAAACTTTTCTGTTCTTGGATGTTTAAATAGAAATTTGCATCTCCCTTTTGATTATGTTTGATGTTATTAAACACAATTCATAAGACAAGTCCCTGCGTGTAATAAAGTTATGGGGGTTTAGAGTCAACCACACTAACTTGTACATCACCCCTTAGCCTACTTCATGATGTGTTCTCATACTTAAATTCATCATCCCAAATTCTAAGTTAACCCGAGGTACATTTGGTTATTTTCTAGTTATTACAATGTCACCATCCCTCTCAAATAATCAAGATTGTCAGAAGACAAAGAGGTCATTACAGCAATGGTATAATAGTATCCTTAAAGGATGAAGTCTTCTTAATAATTTTATACACTAAAGCCTCCTCTGATTTACTCACACCCACTTAAATCTTTCAGTTATGGCCAAATACATTGAGTTCTAATCAAAAACCATCTGTGGACCATGGAACTCTCAAGTGCAAGGATCAAGAAGGGGGCTTAGTAGAACCCTCTAGTGATATCACCTCTTTAATCATAGAGGCAAAGGTTATGGGAACTGAGAAAAATGTTTAGTGGTAACCCTAGGCCAAAATAAGAAGGCAGGACCTCAAGAATCAGATGCTATAGAGAAGAAGGAACAGGAAGTAAACCTAATATATTCTATTTTGGAGGAGAAGGAGGAGGAAATCTCTAAGGACCATTATTCCTTTGCCCAACCAAGGATATTTAATTGAAACCAAATGGAAATAAGAATCCCTCTAGCAATGAGATGGGAAAGATCCCACAGGAAAAATGAGATGATTAGCTCTAGAAAAATAGTTTTGTCAGCTGTACATTCTAAAGATGTAAGAAGGTCTGAGAATTTTAAATAATACCTCCTTAAGAATTCAGCATCAGTATCCATCAGTATCCATAGCTCTCCAAAGTGAAATCTCTTTTACAAAATAGGAGAGGAGGAAAATTGCATGAGAAAAAATATGGGTTATTAGATAGATTATGATTTCCCAGAAACCAGTTTTTCTCTTAGAAGCCCCACAAGCAATTGCTCCACAGAAATATAGATGAAAGCTGCTGAAATTGATTTAAGCTTTACTTTGTGCAGATTGTCTAGAGATCAACTACTACCAGAGAGTAGTTGAATTTCTACTGACCAGGAATGTCACAGTAGCTGACGGACTAAGTCTTTCCAGACACACCATACTTCCAGCCTGGAGTATGGCCCCTTCTCATTTCCTTCCAACCCCCAGTGAAACTTTTCTTTTCCTTCATGTCCTAGCCCAAATGCCAGCTCCTCCATTAAGCCTTCCCAGGGCCCTTCAATTGAAAACAATATGTCCCTCCTTAAATGTGAGTTCTCCTTTGCCTCATAATATTTTACTTTCTATGCAACTTAACATTCTAGAGGCTGTTTATTTGGGTTTTATCTTTAATATTTATGTTGCCGATTCCTATCTCATAATATACCCTTAATAAATGTGTATCAATCAGATATTCAATAAACATTTAATAAGCAGTTACTAACTGTTACTTGCTAAAAGAAGGTCAAACATGCTAATGAAACCATAGAGACTAGGAAAGCCATTACAGCCTCTGCAGACACATTAGGTTCCTTTCCCAAGCCTACTTGCAAAAGAGGAAAAAAAATTTCCCCCTGTGGTGGATTGCAACACAAGGTATAACCCAAATATAGTATGGTTGGCCTCCATCGTTGCCCAGAGAATGACCAAAACTCATAAGTATATTTCATTTTTTATTTTAATTTTCCATCTGAGATTCATACAAGCTTCCATACAAAAGCAATATAGTTCTCTTGGAAATGCAGAGGGTCTAACTAGTTCTAGAGTACAGCTTATCTACTTTATCCTGCTTCCAGAAGGTAGAAAAATTTGATTGGGGTTCAATTCTGTTTCACAAATACTGATTGCCTGCCTGCTGTATGTAAAGCTATGTCATACTCCTGAGATGCAACTTTGAAATGAATGATTAAGATGGGGATAAGCATCTCAGTAATTGAAATATATTATCGCATATACCATTTCCAATTAGTTAGGTCCACTAGGAATTCATAGTGTTCTTTTCATCTGAAGATATGTACAAAAAAAGAGGAAAGGTCCTTTAATTTTAATCAAAGAACCCTGAGAAACAAATTTTGCAGATCAAAGAACCAAAGTGGTGAATTAACAATGTCTAAGGTGTCCCAAAAGTCTTACTGCAGTGTTACACTATTAAAATTCAAGATAACTTGGATTAACCATAAGAGAGAAACTGAGTGAATTAGGTCTTTTAGAGCAAGAAAACTTTGTAAAATTACAAGTGAGGTCTCCCAGCTAGCTCAGTCGGTAGACCATGAGACTTTTGGGGTGGCTAGGTAGCACAGTGAATAGAGCACCAGCCCTGGAGTCAGGAGGACCTGAGTTCAAATTCTGCCTCAGACACTTAACACAAAAACTAGCCTTGGGCAAGCCACTTAACCCCAAAAAGAAAAAAAATTACAAGTGAGTCAGAAATATTTTCATGATAAAAAAATCACTATGCTATTTTCTGTGTTTGCTTTGTGTATCTGCATACATGTGTGTCTATACACACACACACACACACACTTGTACATATTTAAATGTCCATGGTATATGTCATATTGTCATATACCATATGGTCCATGTAGTTTATGTTTTTCAACACTAGATGACCAATGTGCATATTTGGTAGGTTTTAACCAAACCACTTCATTTTACACAAAGTGAATTTTTATAAAGAATTTTTAATAGATAACAGTTGTTGACTAATGAAATGTAAACCTATATCTGATTGCTAATTAGTACATTCATAAAATGCCATTTAGAGAAATTTCATTTAAGATAATTAGACATTGTCTTCTCAACTAGGAGCATTCTTTGTAGACTTAAACTAGTTCCCTGATTTTCATTGAAACTTATGTAAATAATTTGCAGTAATCCACATATGCAGGTTAGACTTTTGGAGAGCATTACACGAACCAGATCAGTTTCATACTTGCTCTGTAGCTAAGTCTTAAATTTATCATTTGTATAACTCATGTGTATCATTTGTATGACTCCTTGTCATTCCTGTTGTCTCCCTCTTCTCAGTATCTCATTTAAAATTTAATTGTAAAACATGTACAACTCTGGGATTTACTTTTTGTCTTCATGACCCCTCTTTCCCACTGGGAGAAGGTTGTAGAACAAAAATACGGTTAGTCTATCTAATAAGGACAAGCACAACCTAGTACATGCATGTGTTGGCAAGTTTAAGCTCTCTGTTTAAAAGACAGTAGAAAGTTCAAAGTCTGAGGGAAGCTAACAGACCCAATGGGTCTTCACCATGGAAAAGCAGAAATGTTAGAGGGAGATTGGAAAACATATTTTAAATAAGACAAATATGAGGAGACCAACAGGTAGCCCTGTTCTTTGCTTCATCAGTAAAGTTAATAAAAATTGTTGAAGAGAGAGATGGTCAGCAATTTCTTTAACAGTATTCTCTCATCACCATTCTCCAGGATGCCAATTACCAGGTAGGCCATAAAAGTTTCTTAAAGGGAACTCTTTGCCAATGAT
The DNA here is from genome assembly GCA_011680675.1 of Gymnobelideus leadbeateri. Classification (NCBI taxonomy): domain Eukaryota; kingdom Metazoa; phylum Chordata; class Mammalia; order Diprotodontia; family Petauridae; genus Gymnobelideus; species Gymnobelideus leadbeateri. Next base: position 65,744 of record WOXC01001348.1, read on the forward strand.
TGTGTGATTAGATGCACCACTCCCACTGGCAGACCAGAGGAATTATTTTACCACATGATTACTGTGTGTTTATCAAGCTTGAAAATCATTTAAGCTGCAACCCAAGTAATGCCTATTCCTCCCAGCAGTCCCTGCCCTTACCCCTGGGTAACTTGACCTATGTATTTGTGTGTTCCTAGGCAGGGCAAAATTTCTCTGGTTGAACACTTGTTATTAAAAGGGAAAACCCAGGAATGTTAGGGTTTTCTCATATTTGTTACTGCACATCACTGATTTCATGTTTTTTCCTATGCTCACCATAATGTATATAGATGAAACCCTACAATTTAAATTGAACAGATAGTGATACAGTTTCCCAAACAAGTGCCTTCTAGGAGACCAGTGGGAAATACCATTCTTGTCTATATGTAATGACAAGATGGACAATATCTAGAAAACTGGATAAAATCAGTTTGTTCAGTTCCCTAAGCGGCTGTAGAATCATAAGATGCTGAAGGGACCATAAAGGTCAGTCCAACTCCAGACCCAAGTATGAACCCCATCTGCTGCAAGACTGACAAGGAATCATCCTTTCTTTATTTGACAGTTGTGTTTATCCACAAAAATTTGGTTCGGTACAAAAGAAGACAAATGTGTTCTTTGTTTTCAGAAGAAGTGATTAATTCTCACATTGGTGAGGGGTCTTGAGGGCAATATAAATACATTTGGGGCCCCGTCCTCTTAGTTCCCCATTTAGTGTTCATTCTGCAACACCACATAGATAGCACATGCTATCTCAGCAGAGGAAGGATTATAAGACCTTACCACAAGCTCATTCTTTAGAGAAAAGACCATATTCAGAAGTGATGGATTACTTGTTGACTCACTCCTAGAGGAATGCAAAATGGACCTATCAAAACATCCCAAGAATCTTTCATTTCAACTGCTGCTTTATTATGGGTAGAGAGATGGGCCTCACTTTCTAGAAGGCTATGGTCTTAACATACCTTAAAGGCTTAGAGCAGTATCCCATTATCAGACTGTGGTTGGTTTTTGTTGCTGTCAGGACTCTAGTCTAGTTAGATGCAGATGTGGAGAGACTAATCACCAAAAGGTTGCCCAAGTGATGAATTTTTCAATGATAGAAACTCATGAAGTATTGGAGGTATTGCAATATTCATCAATAGAGTATGCTCATCAGTGAAGTCACTTGTACAAGGTATTCAAGAATAAAATAGCTTGCAATCATACCACAGCACATTATTTGTAAAATAGTGGTATTTCTTCTTAACACCCTGTTAATGTTTTACCCTTGTACCTGGGAAATTCACTTGTTTCTTTTCAAAGACTGATGAATAACTTATTAAGTGAGCTAGAGTTATTTGCCACAGAATATGTAGATAACATATTTGGAATGGTCGACCTTGGGAGGTAGGAGGTTCTCCCTCACTAGAGTCTTTAAGCAAAGGTCAAACGACCACTTGTGTGGGAAGTTTTAGAGAGGGCTTTTGATCTGAGTAGGTCTCAGACTCCTAGCTCTGTGATTCTGCAATTTAGATGGAATGTTGAATACTTAGGCTATCTTATGCGTGCATTGATGCTAAACATAGTCCTTAATGCAGCTGTGCTTAAAGTGAAAAATTCCTAGTTAGACTCCCAGAAGGTAAACATTCTGTATACAATCTATAAAATGGTTAAGTACAGGGAAGAGGAAGCCAGGAATAAATAAGCCTTTTGGGAAAAGATTGAAACTGTCATAAAATGACAAATTTCTATAAACAAGAACCAAATCAGATCAGATAGCAGTATATTGCTAGGTTTGTTCTGCATTTTGGAATTAAAGCCATCCCCATTTGAAAAGCCTTGGGCTTTCCAAAATTTTTCATGAGAACATTTGATATATCAGATCCTGGAGTAGATGCAATGTTATTATAAGAAAAGGAAAATAGGAAACATCATGTGAGGTATCTAAACAATTACCAAAGGAAAGGAATTTGTCATCTCTGCAAAAATTTTGAACTATTATTTGGACCTTAGATAAACTAAGGCCATATGTTTTTGGCCCAAAGTTTATTGGCCATCAAGCTGTAGTGTAGATAGAGATAATACAAAACACAAATTGTTGTGGAGACGACAGGACTTCCAGACATTCAGCATATGCCTGGGAGTGAAACTATCCTGGCATACACGCTATCATGAAAACCAGACAGAAGATCTCAACCATGGAACCCATGAAGAGGCAATTGGCGTAATGGAAGGAGAGCTGTATTTGAAATGAAAGATCTGAGTTTGAGCCGTACTACTGGCATGTCCCAACCCCTTAAGCCTCAAGTTCCTTTTCTGTAAATACGGGATCATAATTGTACTGGGGTTATTGTGCAACTTATAAACCGTAAAATGTCCTATAAATATGAGTAATTAGTTGAACACTGTGTCAGTAAATATCTTTAAAGGACTCTGGAGGAAAGAAGACAGAATAGTGAAGATCTGAGTACATGCAACCACTTCACAGGATTCATGGTTTGAACTAATCAGGATCTACTTGTAATCATAATAATACTCATAGCACCTATGGCTATGATTACTTTGAGGATCATTCGTTTATTTATTCATTCAATGAACATGTATTATTCTAGCCACTGCGTTAAGCACTGGGGACATACAAAAAAGACAGGACATTCCCTGCCCTCAAGGAGTTTATAATATAATAGGAAGCAACATGTAGACAAATATAAACAAAGCAAGCTATGTAGAGAATAAATAGGAAAAAAATTAAAAGAGGGAAAGGACTGGAATTAAGGAGGGTTAGGGAAAGCTTCCTGTAGAATGTGGGATTTTAGTTGGGACTTGAAGCCTGGGAAGTCAATATGCACTAATAATGAGTTTAAGGTTCTTTGTGAGCCAGCCTTTAAACATTATACATGCTGTCCCTGAAGACAGTGCCATTTTAAGCTTTACTAGCTAATAAGGTATCATTATTTCCATTATTAGTGATTATTAAGTCTTTGGTAGGCACCATGTCTAACTGTTAGCTATTATTAATGATCCTGTGAGCTTCCTGGTTTCTCAGTTTCTCAGCGACCTCAGCTCCTATGACCACCACCTCCGAAGTACCTCAGTCACCCACAGGAATCCGGTGTTACCATGCTTGACCTCCTCATTACGGAAATCTGAAATCCCCCAGTCTTAGAACAGGTTTCTGTTCTTCTAGCTCTCCTCATGAATCACACCTTTCCAACTGGCTCCTTGTCCTCATTTCCCAGCATCATTTAGTAATGCCTCCTAGGCTCATAAAGTCAGTCGTAGAGCTGGAGGAAACTTAGAGATCACTGAATCCAGTCAGCAAAGCTCAGAAAGCTTGGGGGACTTACTCCAGAGTCACACAGCCCAAATTTTCCTGACCCTGAGGCCTGTTATCATACCTCACGGGGTCTCTCATTGATCCTGGCTCCTGGACAAATTGACCTATGTATTTATGTATTCCTAGAGAGGACAGAATACTTCTGTTGAAGTCTGTATTCACTGATAATTAAGAGAGAGAACCCAGGATTTAAGTTAGAGGATTACCATTCCTGTTATTTTATTGAAATTCTCTCCCCGAGGTCACCAGGGACCATTTAATTGCCAAATCTATTGGCCTTTTCTCACTCCTTATCTTACTTGACCTTCCTGAAGTATTTGCAGCTATTGACAGCCTTGGCTTTTATGGCAGAGGCTTACCTGTTTGACCTCTCCTTATTCTCTTTTGCTCTGCATTCCCTAAGTTTAAGTGTCCCCCAAAGGCACCATCATTAACTGTCCTTCCTCTTTTTCTTCATCCTATAGTTTGGCAATCTCATCACCTCCCTTGACTTCAGTGATCACCCATGACTGAATGACTTGGAGATAACATGGTAGAGCTGAAAAGACTGGATTCTGAAAGGGGTTTAAATCCTTTCTCAGGGGCGACCAGATAGCACAATGAATAGAGTCCCAACCCTGGAGTCAGAAGGACCTGAGTTCAAATCCAGCCTCAGACACTTAACACACACAAAAACTAGCCTTGTGACCTTGGGCAAGTTACTTAACCCCAATTTCCCTCCAAAAGGCAATCAGTCAATCAATAAATGATATTCTTAGTAACTTTGTGATCTAGAACAGATTCCCTCAAGCTCTTGGGGCCTCAGTTTCCTCCTTTATAAAATGAGAGTGGGACGAGATGATCTCTAAGTTGCCTTTTAGTTCTAAATCTATGATCTTATAATAAATTTTTTTGGCTTTTTTTGGAGGGGGAAAGGTAGGGCAATTGGGGTTAGGTGATTTGCCCAAGGTCACACAGCTAGTTTTTGTGTGTGGTAAGTGTCTGAGGCTGGATTTGAACTCAAGTCCCTCCTGACTCCTGGGCCAGTGCTCTATTCACTGTGCCACCTAGCCACTCCTGCCTATAATAATTTCTAATTGGGCAGCTGAGTGTACAGCACTGTCCTGGAGTCTGGAGAACCCTAGTCCAAATACTGCTTCAGACACTAGCCGTTTGACCGTGGACAAGTCACTTAAGCCTATTGGCCTCAGTTTGAGCTAAAGGGAAAAAAAGACAAATGACTCCACTGTCTTCACCAAGAAAACACCAAATGGAATCACAAAGAGTCAGACATGATTGAAATGATTGAAAACAATATCATTTCTAAGCTTACACGTTTAGATCTAACATCTCCCCTGATTTCCAGTGCCAGATTTCTAATTCCCTGCTAGTTATCTATTTAAATATTCAGCTGGCACATCAAACTCAAAATGTCCAGATATGAACTCATCCTTTCCTGAAGATCTTCTCTTCTTGGCATCTTTACTTCTTTGGATGACGCAACCATTTCTGAGTCACTCAGACTTGAAACCTCAATATACTATTTGAGTCTTCATTGTCTCATATGTTGAGTTGCCAAGTCCTATTGCTTGTACCTGGTAATAGCTCCCATATCAGCATTCCACCCCTCCTTTATCCTGGTGCCATTGTAATATCTTCCCAATTGGTCCTCTGGCCTCCAGTCTTTCTTCTGTGCGATCTGTCTTTCATGATGCCCCCAAATTATTGCTTTAAATCTCACTTCTGATCATGTTATTCCCATGACTCAAAATAATGAGCAGAAAGAATGAGGATAATATATAACTTCCTTACTGTGGCATTTAGGGCTCTTTCTCAGTCTGGCTCTAACTAATCTATTTAGCCTTATTTTATTTGATTTTATTCTGTCTTTTCCTATCATTGAGCATTTGGGTAGGCAGTTGCTATGCCTGAAATGTATTCCCCTTACCTTCCTCCCGAATTTTAACTTTTGAAGTCTTTCTCTCACTAAACTTCTATGGGCCTCAGTTTCCTCATCTGTAAAACTGAGGAATGAAGTAAACTCACTGATGCTTCAAGTCCCTTCTAACTCCAGATCTATAATCCTGAGCTCCTCCTTTAAAACCCAATTTGAATTCCTCCATGAAACTGAATGCTGATTCCTTGCCAACCTTTCCTTTCTCTCCTCCGTAATTCTTTCTCTGTGCCTCTTCTTTACCTTAATGTACCTTATAGAATTATCTGTGTAAATATCTTATTCCTCTTATTTGATGTTGAGCTTCTCAAAGGCAAAGACTGTCATTTTTATTTTTATACTTCCAGTGTTGAGCACAGGAAGGTAGCATAATACATATTTATTTAATTTAACGGTTTTGTAATTTTCTGTGTTCCATATATAATTTTCCTGAAGTGTAATAGCATCTATGAATAGTTATATAGCTCTAAAATTCATTTTTGATGAGACAGTCTTATGAAGTCCCAATAAAATGGTCAGACCAAGCTTTTCAAATAATAATAACAATCTATCAAAGAGTTTCAGAAAGCTATTAGTAGTTTTATAATCTTTATAATCTTTTTATAAACTTTTATCCTGCTAAATTTTCTGAAATAAAAAATTGTCTCTCACTCTACAGTTTAATAGTAATATAACAAATATTGCAAACATTTATTAACTAGTATATGCAGAGCATTGTCTTAGGTCCTAGGAAATATACAGTCAATTAATTTTATTTTTTTTATGGGTTTGTTTTTTTTTTTTTTGGAGGGCAATTGGGGTTAAGTAACTTGCCCAAGGTCACACGGCTAGGTTTTTGTTTTGTGTGTGCATTAAGTGCCTGAGGCCTGATCCAAACTCAGGCCCTTCTGACTCCAGGGCCGATGCTCTACTCACTGCACCACCTAGCAGCCCCAAGTCAATTAATTTTAGAAAGAAAAAGGGTAAGCTTCATGGAAGAAGTAGCTGGGTGACCTTGGTCAAATCACTTAACTTCTGTTTGCCCCAGTTTTCTCAGCTGTAAAATGGGGGTGATAATAGCATCTACCTCCCAGAGTTGTTGTGAGGATCAAATGAGATACTATCTGTAAAGCATTTAGCACTGTGCTTGACACTTATTATGCTTATACACATTAAATGCTTTTTTTTCATTCTTCTTTCCTTCCTTTCTTCTTTCCTTCCTTCATTAGGTTTGAAGCTCCTCAAGATCAGTGACTGTAATACTATTATAAAAGCTTCACAAGCAGATTCCTCTCCCATTTCCAGTAAAGTATTATACATACAATATAACACGTATAGAGTATGGGTCCAGTGTGCCCCTCCCACCCAGTCTACACTTAAAGTACATCTGTTACAGTAGGTGCTTAATAAATGCAACTTTTTTCTTCAAATAACCTTTGAAACTAATTATGCTTCTGCTGTGAATTGTAGTTGAAATTATTTAACCATTTTCTTTTCACCTTTTATCTTCTCAGGGTGTGAAAAAATATGATGTGCCCTGTGGTGGAAGGGACTGCAGCGGAGGTTGTCAATGCTATCCTGAGAAAGGAGCCCGGGTAAATAAAAATCTTCTTCTTTATTTAAAAATACAAGCAAGGAATTGATTGAGGTTATCACAAGGGACTTTTAAAGCAAAAATTCTGTTGTTGTTTACCTGATTGTCTCAAACTATTATACTTCCATGAAAGGTAAGTACTTCTGAATGACTCATTTTTCCCTAAGATATTTAAGAGAGAGAAATATTCCTGAAAATCAGAGCAAACAGCAGTGTACTCTTCAAAATACATTTATTTTACACCAATTCAGAGATATGAAATTAAGACCATGAATGTAGTTTCATATATTACCACTTTTTCTGTTTATTATCATGTATATGCATATATATGTATATCACAAGAGTTTATTGTACATGTTACATTTATAGTGATAATATTTACAAATTTTAAAATAATGTATAACCCCAAATCAAGACACCCTGAATTGCACTTAACATAGACTATGTATACTTATACAGAGCAACATGATGGCATGTATTTTTTTAAGGACCAGGATTCATTGAATAATAGAGTTGAATGTCATTACTGAATTCTCTCCTTTTTATTTATTTCATTTCAAAGCCATTATCCCAGATTTATATATCACTTACCCAAAGTCAATATGTTTAAAATGAAGGATGCTATACTTTTTAATGATGAAAAAAAACTTTACATTTAAAATATTGCCTCAGATCCTTTAGATGGTTTGCATTATTAGAAAATGTCTGACCTGTCACACGCAAGGAATTTTTTTGACAATCTGCACTCACTCCTTTAAATAAAAAGTTCTTGTTTACCATTTTCCTGCCCTCAAGAGACATAAATGGCTTAAGAGATGGTTACTGAGATTGTTTATCTAAATATCCAACTAGAAAAATAATTTCCTGAGTGGCCATTGAGATGAAAAATTGATAGCACAGTAGAAAAAAAAGCCTGGCAAAAGGATAACTTACCTAATTGAAGAAAATTAAACTGTAAGCTCCCTGAGGGCATAGGCTTTATATTATATTTTACTTTGTATATCCCTTAGTAACTAACATGATGCTTTAAGTGTGGCACACAATCCATGACTGTTTGCTTAACAGATTTGCAGATATTTCAGTCTTTACTATATCTCTTGCCTCATATCATCTGGCCTGGATATATCAGTTCTTTACAGATCATCCAAGGTTGGAGGGAAAAGATAATCACTGATCATAAAACTGAAATGTTAAGCTGATCAGTTCTGTCATTTAGACGCTTGTTATCACTTTATGCACATTTTCAGATACTAATGTCTTTGTAAATTCTCGTTACTTAAAAGGAGTGACAAAGATAGTTAAGAACAAATAAAGGCAAATGGGTCAATTTGCTATTTATTTAGAAACATTTGAGTTAATCTGATAAACATAAACCACCAGTCAGATGATACAAGCCTCAAAGTGGTTTTCCTCTTTTCCATTAGGGTGGGAGGGGGGAAAGGTTGGGGTCAGAAGGGGGAAATGGGAGAATTTCTAGCTAAGCTATTATTTGTGAATTGAGTAATCAAAAAAAAAAAAAAAAGGAATGGGGCTTTGGGGAATAAAATGTTGATTTAAAATATCCAGGCTTTCTCTGTCCCCTGTAAGACAACTAAAAGTTGGCACCATGAACAGGAAATATTGCTGTCTTTTACTGAGACCAACTGGACTTAATTTGTTGGGGATTTTTTTCCCCTCTAGCATATTTTTCTGTGTTTTATTTGTTTTCTCTAATGCTGTCAGGGCTTTTTGCCTTTGAGTCATATGCTGCCTCTTAGGAATCATATGCTCTTTTCCACATTCATTTGGAACATGCCACTCAGAGACAACTGGGAATTCCTTCCAGGAGTGACCTATTTCTTGCTTGAAAAGTAAATTTGAGTAAACATAAGGTCCCCCAGCTTATTTTCTCCCACTTCAATTCAATAAACATGTATTAAACCCTTACCAAATGCAAATGTACTGCATGACGCATGATGCTAGGTGCTCAAGATGGCAAAGATGAAACAAGCCCTGAATTCAGCTTATATGATACATTACCACCCATTAGAAAGCACTGTATGTATTGGTTTAGATATCAGGTTAGCTCTTGTGTCCGTTACTTGGTAGAGAATAAAAAAATATGGAGCACCTCTATTTGGTAGAATTGCTAATTATCATTTTAGAGGCATTGAATATAAATCAAATTAGTCTTTTGAACACTAGTTAACACACTGAAGAAAGTTTCTACCTCTGTTACCAAAAACTTAGAGACCAACCATATGTAGTGTTTTAGGAGTATTTAAACATAATTCAACAACATTTAGTATTCAGTATTTTAATGGATCCAAGATTTTATCAGGCCCATCCAAACTGTCTTATTTTGTTCCATTCTTATGATGAATTTTAAAATTATACTGTAATATTTGATAAAATTAAATTGCTTGACAATAACATAATATTTTAATATGTATACACTCTGGCCTATATCATTCTTTTTAATGGTCAATTCCATTCTTTTCTTGGGTAGAGTACTTTAGATAATACCAAAGAAACCTCAATGTAATGTTACCAATTGCATTTTAATTTAAAAATCTTAAAGCAAATCATTAATATTTTCTGCAATATCTCCACTGTGATTTGATTCAATTAAGCTAACATTTTAAAATGACTACCTTATGCAAGTTTTTGGAGATACAAAGACAAAAAAGCAAAGAATCCCTGCCTTCAAGGAGCTTATGGCATCTTCATTATTATAGGTTTTCATTCTTGAATTATGTCTATTATAACAGAAAATGTCTATGTACAATTATAGAGTCAGATACCTAGAAAGATAATTAAGTAGGTACAATCTCGTAAATGTACATGGTATTCTTATAATTTAATCACTACTTTAGATTTGTTTTGGGTAACCATATAAAAACTTGTGGTTTTATTCACTATTAAACATAACACATTAATGTATATTAAGCCTGTCTACATTGCACAGTGCTAAATCAAAGATAATAGCAGAACTATTCTAATCGTTGCTTTTTAAAAAAATAAGTAATTTAGGTAATGCAGAATCTACCACTGCCAGAAAAGGAAGGAAGGAAGGAGGGAAGGAAGGGAGGGAGGGAGGAAGAAAGGTAGAGAGGGAGGAAGGAAGGAAGGAAGGACAGGAGGAAGGAAGGAAATAGGGAGGAAGGAGGGATGCCATTTGTGGTCTTATATATCTATATTAATTAGATCAACTAATCTGACAAATGCACACAATTAGTACTCTCTGTAGTAAAGAGACCACTATCAAAGCTGGAGATGGAGATTGGACCATATAAATAGTAGAATTGGACCATATGAATCTAACCATTTGACAATCCTGATCATTGGTGTGCTTTACTCCACAATGTATTCAGACAGAACAACTGGTATGGTTCATGTATCCCAAATTACATTGGATTTAAATTAGATTGTACTGTATGGACAGGTAGTTGGTGTGGTGATAGAGTGCTAGGCCTAGACTCAGGAAAACTCATCTTCCTGAATTAAAATCTGGCCTCAGACACTTACTGTGTGACACTGAACTCTGTTTGCCTTAGTTCCTCTCTTGTCAAATGAGCCAGAGAAGGAAATGGCAAACCACTTCAGTATCTTTGCCAAGAAAACCTCAAATGAGGTCATGAAGAGCTGGACATGACTGAGCAACAAAGAGAGATTAGAGTAGATTAGATTTGGCATTTATTAAATTTTGCTATATGCAAAGCATTGTTCTAAGATCTGGAAATACAAATAGAAGGAAAAAGAAAGACAGTCAGTGCCCTCAGGGAGCTTAGATTGTCATGGGGGAAGAGGGTGCCTAGAAGAGAGATGGAAAGTGAGGAAAGGGTGGAGGAAAAGCTACTCCCTGAGCACAAAGTGAAGAAAGAAGCTGAAAAATTAGTTGAGCCAGGTTAGAAGTGGGCATGGTTGGCATGGGTACTTCTTCAAGTGGCAGTTCAAAAGAAATATGTAAGGAAGAGGGTAAAGGATTAGATATATATCGAGTATGAAAAGGTTGATGGAGCAAAGCAGATTAGTCTGGGGAAGTCAGGGGCAGGGTCAGAAGTGATCTTATTGACTTGGCACTGACTTGGTTTCATTGCCACATGCTACACAGCCACAAAAATGTCTCCTCTGTGTACCATCACAACTGTATCTGGCAGAATGTCTTTATTTCAGGTTTTAGTGATCAATCCTTAGTTTGAGGTCACAGATGTAACTTCAGGAACAATCTTAACCTAGTTGCCATTCAAAAAAATTTATGGGCAATAGGTGGAAATCATGTTTGTGATTTTATAAGACAAGTGCCTGGGAGTCAAAAATAGCTAGCTCCATCAGCCATTTGTCCAACTGTTTCCACCAATGGAGAGTCATTCCTTTGGGTTCTTCTCCCATTCATCTTGGTTTAATTTACCCCCTCCCCTTCTCTCAGAGACAACCCATTGAAGTCATTAGTATGATAAAGGCATTGGTACAATGTAAAGTATCCAAGGCTGTCCTTCTGATTGGAATGTCTCCCAAATGCTAGTGAAAGGGAAAGGACAAAATGCAAACTTCTATACTTCACAATTTGTCTTACAGCTGGCCCTTTATATATTTAGAAGTGTTCAGTTTTAGAAGAAAATGTATACTTTGTATAGAAGGTGATGAAATCGAAGTTTTCACCTGCCTGGGTGCTATGAACCTCATAAGGATGTGGTAAATATTTGTTAATTGACTGGCTTGCTCTCTGAAATATTAATTCAGCCAGAACTGTGATCTGTAGCATGAAGAGGTATTCCTGCTCTACATTTCAATTCTTACTTAAAAAAAAAAATAATGCAATGTTTAAAAATAGCAGTTGGCCGAATACTGCTATTCTGAAAGATGTGTGCAAAGTCTGTTCTTTCCCACACATTTCCCTGGAGTCATTTGCTATATATTTTCCCCACAATGCTACTGTAGCAGAGACTGAAATGCCTGGCTACAGACCTCTTGGCTAGGGAGGGGTTTCTAATCCCTGAACACTTTGCTAAATCAGCCATATATGGTAAGGAGTACATTTTTCCCTTGCTATGGTGACAGCCAGAATCAGAATGTGTATGTTACTAGATTAACTTTTTGGCCACTATGAAAATTCACAAGTGTTATATGAATTCCGATTTCCAAATGGAGCCTCATGTTTCCAAGTGAAATTGTTGTTCAGTTGTTTCAGTTGTGTCTAATTCTTTATGACTCCTTTTGGAGTTTCTTGGCAAAGATACTGGAGTGGTGCCATTTCCTTCTCCAACTCATTTTACAGATGAGGAAACTGAGACACAGGGTTAAATGACTTACCTAGGGTCACACACCTGGTAAGTCTCTGAGGCCAGATTTGAACTCACAAAAATGAGTCTTCTTGACTCCAGACCCAGCACTCTACCCATTGTGCCATATAACTGCTCTTCCAAATGAATGGGGTTTGTTCAAAATTTACTGACATTTTTCTCCCTCCTTTTTAGAGGGCAGCATGTATTGTTTTTCATAGGGATAATTAAAGCTAATGGCTACTCCACATATACTGATACCTAACAGATTGTGTGACTAAGGTATGTCCAGGATGGAGTTGTGACTACTCTTGTGGCAGTAGTCAGTGTAATTCCACAGTTGGAACAGGTTTTTGCCGGTTTTGACAAAGGATAATAAAGGACCAGCATTTTGTTTTGTTTTTTTAAAGCAAAGTTTATTAAAGATTCACATTAATGGGTAGACTCTCTTTTTTTGCCTTTTTTTGGGAGGGCAATTGGGGTTAAAGTGACTTGCCCAAGGTCACATAGCTAGTTTTTGTGTTAAAGTGTCTGAGGCTGGACTTGAACTAAGGTCCTCCTGACTCCAGGGCCAGTGCTTTATTCATCACACCACCTAGCCACCCCAGGCCAATGTTTTTGATGGTTTTCTCCTTTTTCCAAAATTCAAGAAAAAAAAGGAGACTGGGTGGAGGATAAAGAAGGATTCTGTATCCCAAAATGCTGGTTATTAAAACCCTTCTAGGTATGTACAAAGGTTAACTAACCTATTGGTTGAGTTCTATATCCTTCACACCCATCTCTCCAGTATCTCTGATTTATTTTTGAAGAATTTAAGATTTTCCATTGTATGTCTCGAGCTGCTATAGTACAAATCTTCTTTCTAAGTTATGCAAAAAGAATTGTAAGCTGAAATCTTGATTTAATGACAACATATAGTGCACTCATATTTGTCTGTATTAATGGGTAATAAAATTGGTAACCAATTCCACACTTGTCATATTTTTATTTTTTTCTTTGAATGAACAAAGAAACATTTATTAAGCACTTAATGTTCAATACAATGTGCCCTAAGCACTGAGATACAAATAGAAAAAAGCAAGACATTCCCTACTCTCAAGGACCTCACATTCTAATATGGAGAGAGAGCATGTATTAAGATTCAGCTATAAATCAGATGGAAAGGCCCCCTTGGTCCTTAAGGGGCAGCAGGAAAGAAGATGATAAGATATCTTCTTAGATGTTATTTCCATTGATAAAATCTTAATCTATTTCTGGTGGTGTGCTATTCGAGAGTGCCAATGTAAAAGAGCTTTCTTTTCTGGATCTTCAGTTACTGTGGCTGCTGGGGAAGCAGGGATTGGAGCAACTACAGAGGCAGTTGCCAGTTCACATCTCTAAGAGATGATGGCTGAGAAGCATGGGCTGGAAATCCTCCTGGGAAGTCTTTCCTTGTTCAGACTTTATAATATCTCAGTGTTTCACCAGTTATGTTAATGAAGCCAGGAAATTCTCAAAAGAAAATTAATCTCAAACTAGCTGAAACCAGTTTGCTGTATAGTAATGTTCAAGGGGCAGGGGAAGGAAGAATAGAGGAAGGAGAAGGCAACAGATTTTGCAAAAATAAGAAACAATTAATAGGACATATCATTCCAAAGAGATTAGAAATCACTGCCCCCCAGAAAAATTTCCAGAAGGAAGACTGCAGTTCATAAAAAGGGAATACTTAACTGGATAGCCAGCCCCTCAGTAATTCATAGAATCTTGAAGTCATTCCAGCTTCCTCACTTTATAAAGAGATGCTTTGTGTGATTTATAAGTGACATAAGCTCACAGAAAGCTTATATGACTTTCCCAAGGTCACACAGTCAATAATTGGCAGAATCTGGACTGGAATCTGGTTTTTTCCTTCCCCATCCAGAGTTTCACACAGATAAGAAAAATGAAGAAACAAAATTAAAAAACAAGAATTCCTTCTCCAGAGGGACAGATTTAGGAAGGTCACTACTGGATGACAGCAAGTTTTGTTTTACTGTTAGATTTATCGTGCAGACAATAGTTTCTCATCACTTTAAGATCCCTCCCTGAAGGTCAAAGGACTAAGCAAACAACTCTTAGAATCCTAACATTCTTCAAATGCAAACTGAGTGAATCCAAGTGAAAACAACTGGACAGAAAAGGAAAAAAAATAGAAAGAGTCCTAAGAGATGGGAAGCTGAGGCAAGAATTCAGAGTTGCAGGAGAATTCTCCTCTCTGTTACAGAACTGTTCTATCCCTCCTTTGAAGAAATAGTTTGGGAACAGAAGATCATATATTTAGAGCTGAAAAAGATCTTAAAGGTCATTCTGTCCAACTGTGTCATTTGATCACTAGGGAAATTGAGATCCAAATACAATGATTGGCTCGACAAGTGTTACACAAATAGCAAGGTGCAGATTTGAAATTCAAACCCAAGCACCACAAGAAAATACAGAATTCTTGGGGTGACTAGGTGGCACAGAGAATAGAGCACTGGCCCTGGAGTCAGGAGGATCTGAGTTCAAATCTAGCCTCAGACACTTAACACTTCCTATCTGTGTGACCTTGGGCAAGTCACTTAACCCCAATTGCTCTGCCTTCTCCCCTCCAAAAAGGACAAAAAAGAAAGAAAGAAGAAGAAAATACAGCATTCTTTTCATCATAGATAGGTTCTGATATAGAGACTGGACCTATATTTTCATTAATATAGGGAACTTCTAGAGGAAGAAACTCCCTCACCCAAGGTAAGTCAGCAGCACCTTCCCTGAGATTTATAATTTTATTGCGTTGTCTAGGGCATTGACAAGTTAAAGGACTTACCCAGGATATCACACTTACAGTGTCAGTCAGAGATCCTCCTGACTTCAGGAGGAAGTGGCTAGCTCTCTATACACTAAACCATGCTCTCTCTCTCTCTCTCTCTCTCTCTCTCTCTCTCTCTCTCTCTCTCAATGATATCTTACTTTTCCCCAATTACATATTCAAACAATTTTTAACGTTTCTTTTAAAAGTTTTGAGTTTCAAATTCTATCCCTCACTCCTTCCCCCTTCTCCTTTCCTGAGATAGTAAGCAATCCTATATAGTTTGTAGATATCATGCTACCTTTTGATAGTACTAGGAAAGGCAATATAGGGTAAGATAGATCATTAATCCAGCAAGATAGTTGGGAAGTGAACTATCTTTAGGTAAAATGGTCACTGAAGAGTTTTCAAATGTTCCCAGTAGACTTTGTTTTGTTGTTACCACACACACACACACACACACACACACACACACACACACACACACAAAATCTCCCTAATGAAGAACTGGTATAGCCAATATCCTTAAGATGCCACCCACTATGTTCAACTAGGAGTGACTATTTTTATTCTAATATAAAATAAAATTTAGGTAGCAGAACTTTACAAATAAAATAAATCTTCCTACAACCTACCTTGTCATACTACCACAGTAAAGAGATCAAAATCTGTTACTTATATGGCATGAAAATTTCCACTGGCACCCACAAGTGATGTGACCATTTTGCCCAGATAATTTGAAGATTTGAGGGGAAGGGGGGGAAATGAGAAAGAAAGGGAGAAAATTGCAATCTGCTCCTTATGCAAGCTCTTGCTACAGACACAAGGGTAATAACCATTTGAATCTCTTTCCAAATGAGTTGTTATTTCCAGCCAGTGGGCATTTACTGGCATGTCCATAAAGCAAGCTTTGTGGAAATTGTCCCAAAAAATTTTATTAGATGTCACAAAGCCCAGAGGGAGTAAAGAGCTGTCTCTCTAGAGATATTGACAAATAGGCCAACTTTAATGTTCTCTCAACCCATATCTACATTTCACTCTCACCCACTTTCAAAACCAGGCTACTATTTTTGGTGTGCTTTTGGAACTAGCCAATCCTGACTTCCTTGATGATGATGGTGCCAGCTGTAGCATTTCAGTGACTTTATTCTTTTCTGGGGGAAAAAAGTGATTTTTAGTAGGGTAGTCATTATCTTAAAACCCAATTGTCTGACTTCAAATAAAGAGAATTCTTTATCCATTGTCTGCTTCCCTAAAGTTAAGCTGTACTTCTTACCCTCCCAAAGTGAGAGTAGAAAGGACCCTTCCTTTAACTTCGACCTCCCTAATCCATCCACCAGAAATTTTTGTGAGACAAAAATTATCTCTCTCTATTGATTACATTAAACAATTTTATATAATCAGATTGATGGACATAGAGAAACACTATGAAACAGAATATATTATGGGTCCTTTTGTTGTATCAGTCAACATGTAAGCAGTAGTTTGCTGGTGAATGTTTAGCAACAATCTTTCTGAAGAAAAAATGTACTCACAAGACACTTTTAAGTTTAAATTACGTTATTAATATTTTCTGCATTACTTTCTTAAGTCTAGGCAATCAATAAAACAATAAATCAAGCCCTGATTTATAGAGTTGCTGATTCCTGAGGTATAAATGTTCACACTGAAGATTTAAAAGTCAGCTCTGAGCCTGTTTGACCTGGCTTCAACGTAACCCTGCATAAAAGCATGTTCTATAAGTTGAACTTATCAAAACAATGATAGAAATAGGCTCCAGGGCTGGGGAACCTGTGAATTTGAGGCTACATGTGGCTTTCTAGGTCCTCGGTGTGGCCTTTTGACTGAGTCCAAATTTTACAGAACAAATCATTTTATTAAGGGGATTTGTTCTATGAAATCTGTAGTCCATCAAAGGGCCATACTTGAGGACCTAGAGGGCCACATATGGCCTCAAGGCCACAGGTTTCCTACCCCTGTGCCAGTAGGAAGAAGGTTAAAGGAGTAACAATTTTATAACAATTTAACATCAGCAAGTAATTTCATATATGCCAGAATCTTGCATTAAAACTGTTAAATATTGGAGGAGAAGTATGATCTAAAATGAATATACCACATCCAAATGATGGGTCATTTACTAAAATACTCAAAAGGAAACCATTATGTCAATATCACAGAATGGACTCCAGAGTCAGTATTATAGCAAAGAGCCAATGATAGGGTTTCAAGAGAAAATTCATTTTCACTCTCACAACTTATAAAGAGAGGATGCATTTAAAAATCTGGAATATGATCAGCTTTACCCTATAATTCTGTGCTGTCATATCAGTAAAATGTCACATCAAGAAGAAGAAAGCACAACTCCCTTCTGAGGATTAATTGCAGGGCTCTAGTCTCAGAAGTGATCGGTTTATGCTGGAGCCACTAACAACACACATCAGTGTAAGGTCAGCTAAGCAAATATTGGCTAAATGATAAAGTTAACCTGGCACATCATTTCCTGTGGTCTTTTTCCACAAATAGATGAACTCTTGACATCTTGCATCTTTTAGTTTCTGAGAAAAGGACAAGGACTTAGTTAAAGGGGTGCAGTGTTGGAGTCCTAGATTTTGAGTCAGAGACCCTAGAACTTACTAACTGTAGCCTTGGGCAAGTCATGTAATTTTTCTGAGGCTTAAGTTTTCTCATCTCTCTAAAAGAAATCTGAACCTTCTTCTGTAGTCCTATGAGCTCTACTTCTATTATTTTTGCCCAGTCTTAGTGCTCTATTCCAATGAACAGTATAAAGTAGAATTACCCTGAAAAGTGCCCTAGCTTTTTTTAGGGGCAGCCCACACTCTTTTCTTCTGATTGTACTTGCTAATTAAAGATGGCAGTCTCAATGCTTTAGTTAGTCTATTTTTTTAAGGTGTTATTTTCCTCAGTCAGGCTGTTAGCTCTCATTTCATACTTTTCCTGCATCCTTCTCATTTCTCTTCCCAATTTTTCCTCCACTTCTCTCATTTGGTTTTTAAAATCCTTCTTAAGGTCCTCTGTGGCCTGTAACCCGCTCATATTTTCCTTTGGGGCTTTTGGTGTAGGAGTTCTGACCTCACAGTCCTCCTGTTCCATGCTTCGATCCTCTTTGCCCCCAAAATAGGAGTCTAAATGTTGCATTTTTCTGTTTATTTTGTTTCCTTTGCCTAGGCATGTTGCCACTTAATTTCTTGACTTTGGGGCTCGTTGCCAAAGTAGGACTCTGCCACCAGACAGGGGAGCTTCCATCCCAAATGTTGGGGTCTTCACAACTTCTGGAGGTATTAGTTGGGTGGCCTCTGTGAAGCATCCACACGCTCTGGCAAGCTGAATACCCACCCCAAGACCTCCACCCCAGACCGCAACCCAGATCCAGGGAGGTTAAAGCAAGGGCGATTACCCCCCAAGACTGATCACTAGATCTCCCTACAGTTCACAGGCCAGGAGCTGAAGCTGCAAAATGGTGTCTGTGCTGTGTCTCCTCAGCTGCTTCTCGACCCCAGGGGAAGAAGCCTGACTCATTCCCCAAATACTGGTCCCAAAGTCCATAGGGCACTAACCTTTCAGTTTGTCCTAGGCATGTCTGTGTTGATAATTCTGTAATCATCACAGCTGCTGGTATCCTGGGGTCTCTCCAGCCAGCTGCTGGCCCAGCCGCCCTGGAGCTAAAACCACAGCTCTCTGGGGAACTGGGCTCAGCTCCCAGGGTGCTGCACTGGCCGCTCCCTGCAGGGCTGCTGGGCTGTCCTCAGTGGGAGGTTAGCTTCTCTGTGTCATTTTGTGGGTGTTGGAGCTCCAGAAGTTGTTCAGAGTCCCCTTTTACATGATTTTGAAGTGGTATGGGAGAGAGCACCTTGGAAGTGCTATTTCTATTCTGCCATCTTGGCTCCACCCCCAGTCTCAATGCTTTAAAGCTTTAATACTGTTGGACTATAATCTTGGAAATAAAACAATTTCCCAGTTCTTCCTCTCTTACTTTTTCCATTATCTGTATTTTCATCAACTTTTGAGTAGAGCAGTAACTGTCAAAGGGCATGCCGTGAATTGTACAGAACTTACACTGGTTTTATGTAGTGTGCTGTGGTTAGTCGAGACAAAGACCATTATTGTAAGTGGGAAAAAAATTGAGAACCACTGAAGTAGAGTCCTATTGGAAGGGGGTGAGAGACCAAAAAGATATGAGGTGAAAGACAGAAACATAAGCCAATCATTGTTTTTGTCTTCTTTCTCTCTTACTTTTTACCTTTGGTCGTTCTCTATTTACCTCTCCTTGCAGCAAAAGTCCTAAAGAAATTGTATAAAGTTGGGAGTATGTAGAAAGGAAGTGGTACAAGGTGATGGTGAAGACAAAAAATATCTAATTTTTCTTATAAAAATGTCTAAGCTAATGGTTTCTGACCAGCATCCTATTTTAGCAGCCCACCACCACTCACCTTTTCAAACACAGCAGTTATTTCCCCAAACTGTCTTCAAGGCAATTTTTAGAAAGCAAGGATTAGAACAGGACTGGAATGAAGGTGCTGGGCTTGCAGGAGCTTGGCAACAAATGAAATAATGGTTTCCGTCTAGTAGATGTTGAACAGAAGAGTGGAAGCTATCAGAGGACCCTACAATAAATGCCTAGTCAGTAGTGACCAATTCAATAATTATAAGCCACTGGTTAAGCTAACTCTAAATGTCTTGAAATGAAAAAAAAAATGCTTTAGAAAATTGATATTCCTTTTATCTCCTTGAGGAAATCACATCTATAACTTAATAGCTATATTTTTTAAATAATCACACACCAAAGGATTGTTGCAATTTTGAAAAGAATTTGTGTCTTTGTTATTTCTATATGTTAACTGAAACATCAGTTTTATAAGTCCTGTTTGATCGAACATTTTTGTTTTCCTTTAGGGAAGGAATGCCAATCTTCAAAGTATTTTACTTTGTTTTATGTACTTCCAGTCCATTCTTTATAAACAATTACAGGATTTTTGAAAGAGCATGGCTCAAATTGATAATAATCTATTCAAAGCTTTCTAAAAGTTGTGCTAAAATTAGAAATTTTTCTATAAATTTGCATTTGATATTAGAGAAAATTAATTTCTTGCATAAAAATATATTCTGCTTAAACCATTTTGACAATTTGGAGAAAACTCCATTGTATTTGTGAAGTTTTAAAACTATATAACATAGACTTCAATTAAGAAATATTTACCCCCAAAAAGCCACTTGTAGGTAGAATAGATAAAACAAAACCTGTTTCTTAAAATACATGTTATTCAGTGAGGCTTCTTATAGCCAAAATTGTAGATGTTATTCCAGTAGCGCAAGTTAGCCTAGGAAGAGCTAGGCTTTTTTTTCTTCAACAAAATAGAGACAACTTTCTGTTTTTATGTTTATAGGTATTGTGTGATTTCAGCTCTTGAAAGGTAATTACTTTGTAAATTGCTGACCTTTCTTCAGTAAGAAAAATTAATCATTTTGCAGTCTCTTGTTGTTGTTCATTTATTCAGTTGTGTTCAACTCTTTATGACCCCATTTGGGGTTTTCTTGGCAAAAATACTGGAATGGTTTACAATTTCCTTCTCCAGCTCATTTTACTGATGAGGAAACTGAGGCAAACAGGGTTAAGTGACCTGTCCAGGGTCACAGCAGTAAGTGTCTGAGGCCAGATCTGAAATCAGGAAGATGAATCTTCCTGACTTCAGGTCTAGCACTCTATCCATTGTGCTAGCTGATCTGAAAAAAAAAATGAGGGAGGGTTCAGTTGTATCCGATTCTTAGTGACCCTCATTTAGGGTTTTCTAAGCAAAGATACTGAGCAGTTTGCCATTTCTTTCTCCAGCTCATTTTACAGATGAGGAAATTATTGCCAATAGGGTTAAGTGACTTACCCAGGGTCACACAGCTAGTAAGGATCTGAAGCTGCATTTGAATTCAAGTCTTGCTGACCCATAGCCCAACCTAGCTGTCCCCCTTTGCAGTCTCAGGTAATTCAAAATGTTCTCAAGCTATTTACAGGCTGAGATTCTGTCTGAATAAGGAAGCATTCTGAACAGTCTAACCAAAAAGAGTTCACTTTGGCATATAGAACTACATTTGCAACTGAGCCCAACAACAGTGACCAAAAGTAGTTCAAGTTAGGCTGTTGGGCTGTCTGACTCATATGGAGCCAGACTACAAAGCAGGGCTTCAAAAGGGCATATGTTCCCTCATTACTTGGAAAGATCAAAATGTCTCTGTTCCTTTCCTTTTCTATCTGGCCTAAAAGCTTAACATCTACAGAGGTTAAAATTGAAAGAGGCTTCCCAAGTTACCTGTTTCAGTTCCATGATTTATGGTGGTGACAAGAATATTCCCAATAGCAGGAACAGGAGCGATTATATCAGACAGAGGTTTAGAAGCATAAAAAAAATCTGGAAGAAATAAATTCTAGACAAATAATCACCATGGACCAATAAATACACATCTATGTTGTTGTTATTGATGTTTTCTATTATTTCTTTGCCTTTGTAAAATGCCATGACTGGGATCTAAACCTCAAGTCTGTTTTAAATTTTAAAAATTAAACAGGAGGTCAAAAGAATTCTGCAGTGAAACTGGTCTCTAGGAACAACAAAGTGCTACCATTTCTTACTGATAGAATTTAACATCTCCCATTAAGACTTGTTTCTGAGTACATAAGATTTCAGAAATGGATGTGGCATAATTAATCAATTAAAGCATAATAGAGGGGCGGCTAGCTGGTGCAGTGAATAGAACACCAGCCCTGGAATCAGGAGGACCTGAGTTCAAATCCAGCCTCAGACACTTAACACAATAACTAGCCATGTGACCTTGGGCAAGTCACTTAAACCCAATTGTCCTGACACCCCCCCTCCAAAAGCAAAAAAAAAAAAAGTGTAATAGAGAAATATCCAGGCAACTCTTAATGTTGGCAACTGTTTGTACAATGTACCCATCTGTGCTGTAGGCTAGTCATCACAGAATCATCCATTTAAAGCTAGAAGGCACTTTGGAGTACAAACACTCTCATTTTACATATGAGGCAACTGAGGCTCAAAGAGGTTGAATGAGTTGCCTAGAGTCACAGAGAGAGCTAGTGACAAAAGAAGGACTTGAACCCAGGTCCTCTGATTGCACGCACCCGTGTTCTTTCCACTGTAGGTAGCATATGGGTAAGTTAGGATCCAAATCCCTGTCCTCTGACTTCAAATCCATTACTTTTTTCCCAGTGTACAACAAAAAACTGCAAACGTGTTTTCAAACTGAACTACTACTGAACATCTAGGTACGCTAGAATTAGTATCTCTAAGTGTGATCAAAGAAAGGGCCACGAACTTCTATTGGAGAAATAACAAGTCTGTGTAAATTTGGAACCAAATTTCCAGGATTCCTTGAGGGTGAAAACTATTAAGAAAAAATAGAAAAATAGGAATACTAAACCATGAAGAGCCAAAACCTAAGATGCAGAAAATCAAACAACTGAGAGGAGACTTCTTTGGGTTCAGTGAAGTGGGATCATTGGCTTGCATGCCTACTATAACAAAGGCACAATGTGGGGATCAAGCATCCTGATGGAGTGGAAAGAGCACTAGACTGGAATTCAAGAGATTTGCATTCTGTTCCCAGGTTCACCTCCAATCAACCATGAGACATTAGGCAAGTCTCCCAATCCCTCCGGTCCTCAGTTTCCTCATCTGTCATATTAGGTGGCTGGTGATCTCTAAATGTTAGAGTTCTAAGGTAAACGGTAGATTTTAACTGTAGAAGGATAGAAAATGGGCTAATTTTTAAGTGAAAACATTGTATTAAAGAAACAATGGGAATGTAATGAGAGTTTTCATCTCAACAAATGGAATTTTTGTTTTTTGCTTATCTAGCTCTGGCTGTCCTATGCCGGTCCTATTGGAGTGCTGCTTTGGTTTAGCTAGCCCAAGGGCAGTGAAAAATATAATAGCAATCTAAGTACAAAATGCATAAATCATTGATAAATCCTAATAGGCAGGGAGAACCTTGAACTATATCTTTTCAACCAAAATAAAGGTTTAAACATATAATTCCAATGTAAAAATCAAGAATAGGAAACCAAGATTTTTACATACTGTGTCCTTGAAGTGAATTTCTCCAAATTTCTCTTTTAACACCCGAGTTAAAAAAATGATTGATTTATATGTGTGATACTTTGAAATGTCATATAGTCTCAGACCAATGAGGAATTATCTTATATAATTAGAGATAGCCAGGGGAAGCAATTCAAAGGCTTTCCATTGTGAAGAAGAAATGCCAAATATTACTAAAAATAGGCAAAGAAAATGTAAATAATAGGAATAGATAGCCTACTTTTGTCAATATATGCTCAAATAGATCTACAATGTCAGTAATTAGGATGGAGATCATAATCATGTCTACCTAGATTTGATATTGACAGTTTAAAAATTGCAATCAAAAAGTTAAAAGCAGAAGCTTCCTCTGAATTAATGAAATATTGACTTTTCATGTGATATAATGGATCAGTGTTAATTTCATAACCTCAGTTAAAGGGCTTCCAGACAATGGGAAATGCATTATCAAGGAATAAGTACCAAGTTGCTTTCTTTCTAAGAGAACATTTATCTTTCACATTAGCTAGAATGATCTTTCCTCCAGTCCAGCATTTTTCATTAGCTGGTTCAAAGGTCAGTATTTTCACTGTTGACAAGGAGAAAGGGTTGATGCATTCCTCTGATTCAATCACTCCTCCTTTTGAAAACCTTGAGTAGCCTTTCTTTGCCTACCAAATAATGTGTTTAGCTAAACTCCTGATAAGTGGCATTAAAGTTTCTCCCAGCTTTCTAATTTTATCTCATTTTGTTCACTTTCATATATTTCATCCCAGTAAAATGTGACTGTTATCCATTCTCTCTTTTCCTTCTGCTCTCTTCCATCTCAAAGGTTTTCCTCAGGTCTATAAGTTACTTCTCAGCTGACTCCAGTTAAAGGTTTACCCCAGGGGTGTGGAATCTGCAGCCTTAAGGCTACACATAGCCTTCCATGTCCTTGGGTGCAGCCTTTTGCCTGAGTCCAAGTTTTACAGAACAAATCATTTTATTAAGGAGATTTTTCTGTGGAGTTTGGATTCAGTCAAAGGGCTGCACTTGAGGACCTAGTGGACCATCTTGAGGCTGCAGGTTCCCCACCCCTGGGTTACCCTTTCTTCAAGTGGCTTCAAAGCCATTCTTTCTTCAAGGTACCACATGGTCTATAAAAACTTTCAATGATACTCCTTTATTTTATGTCCCCCAGCTAAAAATTCCCTTTTCATACTCAGACTTCTCATATGATTTTCTTGGATTTCTCTTCACTATCCCTTGCATCACAGTCATTTGTAGTTGTATCTTCTCTCATTTGATAATAAATTTCTTGAAAGAAAGCCTATATTGCTTAGTGCCTTGAGCATAGGCTTTTTTTTCAATGTTGAGCTGGATGGAATGAAATAGCTTTTGAATGATTAAGCTTGGAAACCAACAAGATGGAAATAATGTGGTTAGTCTTTGGTACACAAGCATTTGTTAAATGCCTACTATGTACGAGGGTCTGTGTACTGGTTAGATTTCAGTGAGATAATTACAGATGGGTTTCATGCATCACTGGACTGAAAATATAGTATTAAACATGGAATTCTGTTGTGGTACTCTTCAATATATAGACCATTCCTCTAGCATAGAACTCAACAAGCAAAAAGTTAACTAATGGTGGTTCCTAGGTATGGAAATGAGCTCTGGGCAAAATGGCAAAATATGTGGGGAATATTTCTTCCTCACTGAAGCCCTTAACTTATTCCCTTACCCCCAACCCAGGCATCAGATGCCCTTGTAATAGTCCAAAGAGCAAAACTGTGGCATCTCCATCAGACCTGCCCTTACACAAATTATTCCATGCACAAAAATTCTCTCTTCTTTCTCCTGACCTACTTTCCCTCCTATTCCCTCAAAGGGATAATCTCACAAGGATGATAAAACTAAGACTAAACTGAAGTATTCTTAAACATAGATAATCTTTTTCTAACAGGAGGCATTTGCTTTTTGATAGCTGTGCTTACAATATAAGATAAATCTCTAATTGGTACAGCTGTATGGGGGAGAAATTGGATTTTCTGAAGGGATGCTTCCCTGACTCCCTGAAAGAGCATTTGTGAAGTTTAGCTACTTAATACACTACTACTGAAAATCTCTGACCCCTAGTCAGAAATGCTTACCTAACTTTTATTCAAATATAACCTGTGTAAGAAAATTCACTACTTTTTCAAGGCAATTTTTTTTCTATTTTAGAATCACTCTAAATTGTCAGAAATTCCCCTCTTGTCTCAAACCAAAATCTATTCTGTAACTTCCAACAGTTTTTCCCAGATGTCCTTGGTACTACATGGAATAATTCTAATCTTTCTTCCACATAACAATCTTTCAAAAATTTGAAATAATCACATTTCCCCAAATCTTCCCTTAGTATCCTCTTCCTCACTGGATTGCTTTGAAGATCAGAAAAGATGACACATTTTGCAAACTTTATAAAGGTTAATTCTTATTTTCCAGGTTAAATATCCCCATGTTTTCTACCATTTCTCATGTGCCATGATTTCCAGACCTCTTTATTGACTTCTTCAGGAACAAATTCTTGTTTTTAAAGTTTCTTCTAAAACTTCAATCGATGTTGTAAATGTGATCTGACCAATTACCAATACAATGGGCTATTTTCACTACTTTGATTAGTGAAGATTAAAATTATGCCTTCTCTTTCTGTCTACTGTTACCTTATGTTGTCCCATTGCTGGCTTATATTGACCTCAAGGTTCATTAAAAATCCACAAGTCTTTTTTCCACATGAACGGCTCCCCATCCAGGCAAGTCTCACCTGGCCTGTATTAAGTGCATTTGGTTTTCAAACCTAAACATTGGCCTTCACAGTGTTCCCTTGCATTTCTAGAGGATCAAGTTTCTTTTCTGGAAACACAATAAAATGTGCTCTTTTCTACAATTTCCCTTCCTTGCTATGTTTCCATTTGTTCTAATAATGCTTGAAACAATATGCTCAAATACAGACACTACATGAAGATGGCAGTGTCTAAGTCAATTTCTAAATGTTAATTGACCCTGGTATTTTTAGAAATTTATTTTCAAAGTAGCATTTATGAAAAGGGATATCTGTCATCTATATACCCTTAAGTAGAAAGGACCAAGCAAAAAATTACACAAAAAGTACTTTGTGGATAAAAATGAAGAACTGTTTAATTCCAGAAGATTAAAAAAAGGCTTCTTCAGGCTGTTTCAGGAAATTAAATTCAACAAAAGGAGGGCCTTTTAAAAAATGTCAGCTATCTTGGTAGGGTAGATGAGTAATGGAAACCCCAAACTCATCACAAAGATGAATAAGATTAGTCAGTTTGAACTGGCATTCACAGTAAATAAGAAACCATCCACCCAATCTCTTTGTTTTACTATTTTTTACATATAAGACTAAAAACATAAGAAACTTATTTGATTTAAATCAGTGCCCTATGATATAGACCAAGTAATATGTACCCACCACTGAGACCTCAAAAGAACTGTTTAAATTTAATCTAAAGAATTTGTGATTTCTCACCATGGTGTATTCTGCTTGCTAGGATTCAACCTGGGTTTGTAGACTTTAAACACCTAGATTAACTTAATATGCCAAGAAGTAACCTTGAATGCATTGAAAACTTTATTACATATAGTATTTTTCTTTTTGCTAGTTTGATTTTTTATGACACCTTTCACAATTATACCTAAGGAAAATAGAAAGAATGCTTTTAAAACATGTTTCATTTGGGAGTTTTTTCAACATTTTTCCCCTGTTTTCTAGGAAATGTTACAAGGTAGTTTCACAGTAATAAGAATTAACTTTGGAAATCTGGATTTTAAACTGTTATGCTTAAAAACTTTATTTTACATTCTTTCTGCTTTTTCACTGAGACAGCTCAGTAGATAAGAGTTCTCATCTTAGAGTCAAAAAGACCTCACACATTTACTAGCTGTGTGATCCTGGTCAAGTCATTTAACTTCTGTCTGTTTCAATTTCCTCAACTGTAAAACAAAGATAATAATAGCCTGTATCTCCCAAAGTTGTTATAAAGATCAAATGAAATAGTATTTGTAAAGCATTTAGCGCAGTACCTGACAGATGGTAGGTGCTTAATAAATGTTTCTTTGCTTCCTCCCCTCCCTCTCATCCTGCCATTCTCCAACAATCTTTGCACTCCTGGTTTGCTTTGATTTGGTAGGAATTTCTTAAATAAACAGAAGCAAAGAATGGAGACCCTTGCTGGGGAAGAGGCCAGAGCCAGGAAAACCACATTCTCATCTTGTATAACTAGGGGAATTCCCACATTTTTTTTTGAATGAGTATGGTTATCTCCTACCCTGGGAATTTATTTTTCTAGTTATTTTCAAATAGAATTTAAAACTTATGTACAGTTGGATCCCTGAAGTCATTATTGACAAAGATGCCATTCACTCCAGTCAATCTCATAGCCACAAGCCAAATTTACCCACGGTTATTACAGTTTCTATGTGAGAGAACACAGAGATTTGAATAGGGTTTCTAAGGACAAAACAGACTTTCCCAAAACCCAAACCCTTTTAAGACATATTTGTTGGATTTTTTTTTCAATCCCATGAGACCAAGTAAAATTGACCCATTTTTTCCTTAATGTTATTTGAGGGCTATTTCAAGATCTCTCCAGTCTGACCCTGGCTGATCAGGAATGTGGAAATAGGAAGACTGTCATATACAGTACTCCAAAATTAAACTAATCTTTTTAACCCCAAAAATCAGCTTTCTGCCGTGGGCTTAAAACATCAGAGAAGGCCTCAATTTCCTTTTTTTTTTTTTTTTTGATATCTCAATTTGACAGTGCTTTTCAACCTTTCTGAATCTTCCTATGTGACAATTAAGAAAAACAATTAGCAAAAACAGCTACTAGAAAAACCTCGTCCATCAACTTATACACTATTCTGTCCTGGAAGGTCCCCACAAAGTTGCATACATTTCATTATTTCTTCTCCAGCATCTTTATACATTTTTCCATTACTCAGAGTTCAGATTCTTTTTAGTGATCTTTTTCATTTATATCATTTCTCACAAACCTTCCCATGTTTCTCCAAATTCCTCCCATTCATCATTTCTTACTTCCCAAAACTACTCCACTGCCTTCCTAGATCATTTTTTATCCATTCTCCAGTTACTGGGTACCCACTTTGTTTCAAGGGCTTTAGAACCACAAAGAGTACTGCTAGGAATATTTTGGTGTATGTCAACCTTTGTTTCTGCTGTTGAATCCCTTGGGGCATTTACCAGCTTATGGAATACTACTTAGTTTCTTCATGACTGTGTTTCTGTTTAATTTTTTTTTAATTTCTGGGAACCAAGTGAGCTTATTTCTATGGGACAGGGTTTGTTTTAATACTTTTTTTTATCATCCATACAATGCAATCATTCTGAAATGATAGAAAACTTTCCATTGATTTTAATGCCATTGGAATTCTTGAATTACATTAATCATTTTATATCATGCTTCGGATTAATTCCATTGCTATCAAACTTGCCTACAAGAAGCACAAATTATTTTTAACCTTTCATATGAAATAGCAATTAGTAGCTTGTTCCATTAAAAATGAACAGCAGGTGTTTCCTTCACCTTATTGATAGATCTTGTCATTGCTTTGTTTTGGCCTCTTGGTTTCTCATAGCATGGAACTAGCACAATGCTGGTTGCAGAAAGGTCTTTTGTTCTTTTATATCCCAGGTTCACATCATTTTATTCCCAAACTTTGATATGGGGGATAAAGACATTGCCTGTATATTACCAGTTCTTAAAAGGCATATGGTTTTGTGATTAAATCACTTTTTTTACCCCAATTCCCTAACCTTTTTAAAAATGTATGTCTTTTGTTTTTAAGTCTTATTACTCTCCACATGCCCATGGTATGGCGTAATGGAAAGAGTATTTAACTTGGAATCATAGGACCTGTATTTGAATCTCTTCTCTAGCACGTGCTAATGGTGTGGACCCATGCACAGACATGCAAGGCTGTGGGACTCAGCTTCCTCATCTGTATAAAGTTGGAGTAGATTAATGATCTAAAGTGGGTGTCATGAAAGGATCCCAAAGGATTTTTGATGATCCAATTGGAGGGTTAAAAGTGAATCTCATCCCACCTTCTCTGCACTAACTGATATTGGGGCTTGTCACCAACACAACCACACCTACCTGTCACCCCTCACAATCAATATTCCTCTGGGGTGCATTCTAGGCTTAGGGGATGGGTGGAGCCAGTACAAAGGCACAGAGACAAGAGATGAAGTGTCCGTGTTTGCAGAATAGCAAGTAGCCCACTATGACTAATGCCCAGAAGACATGTGTAATAAAAGTGGAAAGGTATAAAGAGGCCAAGTTGTTAAGAGTTTTAAATGCTGAACAGAGTTTATATTTTATCCTTTATGCAGTACAGTAGCCCTGAAGTTTCTTGAACAGGAAGTGACATGATTAAGCCTATGCATTAGAAAAATTATTTTGGAAACTGGGGATTATTGAGGGGAACAGAGAGAGGCTTCAGACAGGGAGGCCAAATAGAAGGCTATTGGCATAGTCTGGGATAAAGGTGACAAATTAGGATGATAGTTGTGTAAGTAAAGAGGGCAGGATCTTTGTGGGAGATATTGTGGAGATTTCGCTATTACTTGACTAGATGGAGTGAAGGGATATGAGGAGTTGAGGGTGACACCAATGTTATGAACCTGGGTGACTAGGAAGATGTTGAAGCCTTCCAAAGTAATATTGAAGCTGGGGAGAAGAGAAAGTTTTGGGGGAAAGGGTTCTTCTTTGAACATGTCAAGTTTGAGATATCTTCCAGGATATCCAGTTGTGGAATGTCTAATAGGAAGCTGGTGATATGGAACTGGAGCTCAGGATTGACACTAGAGCTGTATATATAGTTCTAGGAGTCATCAGCATCGAAAAAAGTTATTAAACTCATAGGAGCTGATGAGGTCATCAAATAAGAAAGTAGAGAGAGTCTGGAGAAGACTGAATAGAACAGAGCCTGGGGGTATTTACCTAAAGTTTTAGTTCCTCCTTTGTAATGGAAGGTCAATTACACCATCAGTTGCTTTAAGACTTGCATTTAAGTGAGGCAGAGCTTTGTCTCACTCAACCTTGCTTTCTCCTCCAGAGTCATCAGAGTCTGGGGGCAAGACAGGTCAAGATGACGAGCAGTGGTCCCAGATGAAGTGGGAGACCTTAAACTAAGCCAGGTCTCAGTTTGTCTGAGGCAATGCCCATTCAGTAATTAAAAGGTAGGTAAGAATTGAGGCAAAAGATGGCCTAGTCTGCCTTCACAAAAGAATTAATTTGGGAGTCGGAAGTCCCTCATTTTCTGGCCAGAACAGAAACAATTTCTTTTTACACTCACTCAGCCATTGAAACCCAAACAATGAGCAAATGAACAACAATGGAAGAATCAGAAAGGGAGGCTGAGAAGAAGCTGTCACCTAGGTAGAAAAACAAGGAGAGGGCAACGTCAATAAAACCAGAAAGCAGAAGGTCAATGAAGAGGGTAGCACAGACTTGTAAAAATAGTGTTAGGAGAAATAAAGCTCAAGCCAATGTGGAGCTAAGAACAATGGCATTCTTTTAGCTATATTGGAAGGCAAAGGAGTCTGAGAGAAGGGATAGATAGGCTCTTTGCTTGGAGTGGTTAAGATGGTGATGACCAACAACAAGGACAGTACTGAGTAGGTCAGTGCTTATTTGTCTCCTGACAAAGAGAGTGACCTTTGCACTGAAAATGACTGAATAAAAAATGATGAACAGGAAGTTGACACTCAAGGAGGTAAGGAGGCAGCAAGAGATCTCATAGATGCCCTTAACAAATTTAAGTTGCCTGGCTCAGATGAACTACATCCATGGCAAATATGATTTCTGAGCATGATCAGTGATATATGAAAGATTGTAGACCATAGAGCACAGAAGAGGTATCAAAGATTGGAACAGGAAAAAAAAAGTTTGAACAGAAAAAAAAGAGGAAGAGGAGAGAGTCTGCAAATTAAACGCTTGATTTTCATTCACTATTGGAAGTTCAGGGTTCCTTACTCAGATATGAACCTATGTATGAGGTATCTGATTTTACAGACCTGAGAGAGTTAATAACTTTCCATTTGTGAGTAACTTCATGTTTTACAACATATAATATTTTTCATTGAACTAAAAACATAATTAAATTTATAATGTGACAATTTGGAGGAGTTTGTGTCTTCTCTGAATTCAATCTGTAGATTGAATATATATACATATATGAAATTTACAAGTAGCATATTTTATTTTGGCATATAAAAAAGTTCAGTAGGAATAAAGAAATATTTTCTTGCCTCTATTTGTTGAACATCTTTCAAAATCTGAATATGCTATTAGCAAAATGTTTTCCCTGAAATATTAAGTATTCTTTTTCAGTGTCATAACTACTCTCTATATTGTTCTTTTTGAGGTAACAATAAACTAAAAAAAAGTCACAAAACCACATTTTTATGAGTTGAATATTCTTCATTATGACATGGATCATTTGTTTAGATTCATTGAATTGATTATATACTTCTTTTTAGATCTACTTTATTAAGCTTAAATGCTCAAATAAAGTGCCCTGTTTGTATGTAAACTCTGTAAAATCTTATCTTAAATTTATTATATCTTTATGTACCTAGCAAGCCTAGATGTGATCTATCATTTAATCTGCCTGACTAAAAAAAAAAAAAATCATCCACTTACTTTTAGTGGACTAGATACCACTGGGGGTGGGGAATGGGGAGCACTAGAGTAGCTTTCCACATTTTCATAAAGGATGCCACTTTTCCTTTAATGTGTCCTGCCTCACTAGATCCATTATATGTGCTACCTTTCTTTATGGGAAATTTTGAGGAAGGAGACATCATTTTAGCACACCTAGAGTGGATCAAAGGCTTAATGTTCTTACCAAAGTGGATCTGTGAATAAGACATCTCTCTTTTCATGGGCTGCTCTGTATGTCTTTAATTAGCTTCTGATTGTTTTTGTTGGGATGGAACATCTGCTATCTGGTCATCACCAGCTGTCTTTCATCCCTTTTGAAGCTGTTGCTTCCCTTTAGAGCACAAGGATCTGCATTGACCTTGTGTTTGCCTATGTCATCCAATTATTTTACTCTTTTTTTTTTATTCTGGCTTGGTTCATCATACTTAGGTGGCAGAAATGGTCAAGGGCACATTTCAGTAAGCACAGCAATCTTCCACAGAATTCCCTTTCTTACATCAAATAGTGCATTCTCCCTCCTGCTATCAGTGAAGCACCCAGCAAGGGGACATCTCTTTTTAAAAGGACTTCAAATATTCTATAGCAAACAGCACACCACTTCAAAATAACAACAACAGTCTTTTACAGAGAGGCCCTCCTGTTCTGCCTCTGGAAGCTACTTCTATAAAACCTTTCATACATCTCCAGATATTGATGTGGTGGCCCCCTAGCTGTGAACTATAATTTTGAACATAATTGGAAAAAAAACACCTTGAAGAAATAAGAGAATAGATTTAGATGGAAGGTATTTTAAAGGTCATTAAGTTCAACTCCAGGTTACAGATGAGAAACTAAGGCCCAGAAAAATTGAGTTTTCCTGGGTTCCATGATTAGTATCTGAGGCAGAATTTGAAGCCAGGACTTCTTCTTGCTGCATATAGTCTTCTATCCACTACACATTATACTCAGAAAATAGGAATAACCCCAACTGCCCTGCCTTCCCCCCTCCAAAAGGCAAAAAATAAAATAAAATAGAACTTAATATCTAAGTACAAAAGATAAGTAAAATAAAATAAAACAAAATAAAATCACTGAAGTCAGGAGTCCCTGAATTCAAATTTGGCCTTAGATACTTGACAACTAACTGTGTGACCTTGGGCAAGCCACTTGACCCCAGTTGCCTTGCCTTTCCCCCTCCAAAAATAAGATAAAATAAAATAAAATCACATAAATATTTAAAACAGTTGTATAATTATCTTCATTTGCAAAATTATTCCAAATGTATCTTTAACATAATAAGCCTATTTAGATTAAGATATCGCCTTTTCTAAGGAAAATCTTTCTTGTCATTTTTTTAAAATCCTTTTGAAATTTTCTCTTAGCTATCAGAATCTGATTTTGGCAGTGAAAGCAGTTTGCTCTAAAGGACAAACTAATCTTCTGAGAATTCAGCAGGGTATAAAGCACATCTTGTAACAATGTTTCAGCCAGCACATTTTACATGAATCTGGCAAAAGGAATAATACAGGTGTTTTCAATCAAATCTATAGTTAACTAAGGAATTTCAATAGACTTGATCAAGGGAGCTTTGTGCTTTCTTGATAGCAAGAAAGTTTCCTTTGATGAAAATGAGCCCTATTAATCTTTTTCTTTAATTATAGCTCCATATAGAAATGATATGGGGGTCATTTCCCTCCAGGAATTGTGGGTCAGTTAATTATTCCTCACCCACCAGTTTAAGAATGACCAAGCCTACACAGTTAATAGAATAATTCCCAGATAGACATCACAGAATTGGTTTATTATTGACAGGCAAATGCAAAGTGATTTAGATAAGGTATGAAAATTGTTACCCAAGATGAATGAATGAAAAGTTAGCTAAGATCTTCCCCAAATTGAAAGTAATTTTTAAGTCATGTGAAAGCCACATCATCTTGGATTTAAAGAACAGTGAGCCCATGGGGAGCAAATACAAGAAGGAATTGTTTCTGAGTGGTAAAAATAACCATCATAGATCATAAATATTTTTCTTCTAACTAGTATCTGTAGTAAATCCCACTCAGTTTATAATTCCTGATAAAAATTGGTACCCTGTGCTTTTATATCTAGTTGAATGAACCTTAGATACTATTGGCACCCTCTTTCACATGTAGTTGAATGTATCTTAGAAGAGAAAAAAAATTTTAAATATAGGAAAAATAATTTATAATGTAGTTAGGCATGCCTTAAGCAAGACATTTAATCTTTGCATATCTTTCTCTATCAAGAGTGTAAACAAAACTGCATACCCCACTGGGTTGCTAAGAAAACCAAAGCATGTTTGTTAGTAGTCAAAATTAAAGAAAGGCAGTATACAGGGGACAAAACTTCTAATGTTCAACCAAATTTGTGTTGCTCCCAGCTGCTTGGTAATAGGAGATGAAAGTATTTACTAGTCAGCACTTAACATTCACAGTTGTCCTTGGCATTGATTTGACCATGCTCTATTTATTCCATAGGTATACAAAGAGTTTCTGTTCCAGCCCTAACTGCTTAGAGAAGGCATTCAAAACCATGTGCCAAAAATTGCATGGAGAGATGGTTATCTTTGGCATGTCATTGAGGTGTTTATCAGCAAGAGGGCCCTAAATTGGAAAATTCTGGGCCTGGTTCCTTTCTATTTTCCATCACTTCTGGGTAGCTATAATACTCTCCACCTCTCAGTGCCATCATGCTATTCTCTGCCTATTCAAAGTCTTGGAGGTCCCACCAGTGGTTGGTCTTCCCATTCCCAAAGGATTCTATATCAGTCACCTCTAGCTCCTCCCCAAATCAAAACTGCCATTTTCTCAGTATGACTGTCTGCAATGTGAAACTACTTTTCCTTCAAAGTCTCATTCAATTTTGAGAGCCTTCCTTCAGTTTTCCCTGACCTGAATTTGCCCCATGATGATATCTTGTCCCTTAAAGCATCTACTAATATATACATATATACACATATATATGTATATATATATATATATATATATATGTATATATATTGTTCCTTTCAGTCTTTTAATGCTTAAGCTATATTGTCCTTTATGATTTCATAGTCTTGCATGGTATTCCCAGGACCCCCCATGCAGGACCTTGTGTCTTTTATACCAGTTCATCATTAAATCCTATGTCTCTTCTCTAAACTTCTGATTGATTAAAACAGTTTTCATCAACCTGTCTTATGCTTTTGTTTAACCCTCCAAGAGTTTACTTATTATTTTAAAAGAGCTTGTTAATCCCGATAAATTAGAGAATTAAGAGATCTTTTTGATCTGGTGGTCATCTGGTTTGAGGCAGGGAAGGGAAGGATCAAGAAAGTTATGAAAGGATCAAAGACCAAATATCTGAGAAGTCTGAAGAAATAAATCGAGTTTGGTTTTTTATTTACATCTCTTTTGAAAAAAAATTATTTCGATCTTTGAAAGAAAAGATCCATTTCTTCTGATTCGTCTCTGACTTTGGCTTCTTCACTACTGCTCTTTCCTGATTTGCTTACTACCTCTCTGGTCCTTCTTTGCCTTTTTTCCTACTTCCTCTTCCTACCTCTCCACTCCCAAATTTTGAAGCACTCTCCAAAGTTCTGTCTCAGCCCTTCTCTTTTCTCTCTTTATTCTCTCCATTGACAGTAAGTATTCCCAGGGCTTCAAAGATAACCTCTATTTAGGTGGCTTCCAAATGTTTATCTTTAACTTCCATCTCTAACTTTAGCTTCATTTCCATGTATATTCTGGGTATTTCCACCCTGGAAATTCTACATATCCAAAGCTGAATTTGTTAACATCCCTCCAAAACTTGCCCTTTCTATTAACTTCATCATGCAAACATAATCATCCCAATAGGTAATAAACTCTTTGAGGATATTTACTGGGTCATTATTTTTATCTTTGTAGCTCTAGCAATTAGCACAAAGTAGGTACCTTTAACAAATGTTTGCTTAATTGAATGAAAAAAGAATTAATTGATGCACTAGAATGTAGTGCTTTGTTAGCAACATACCTTTTTCATTAAAACACCATCATCTTAGGAGGTTCCTCTAAACGTACCCCTCAATGAGTTCATAAAGTACAAGCCTACCAGGTATTTACAGCACGTTGCTTACTTTTCCGCAAAATTATTTCCTTCACCTCTGATTCATTCCCATTGTGACAGTGTTGGTTAACACTATCAGTAGTTTTGGTTGTTAGTAGCTGGTATTCTTCTCTCCAGTTGTGTTGGTTGGTATTATGTGATTTTACTTCTTCAGGTATTGTTTCGTTGTTTAAGATCTTGATTTTAAATGATACTGATTGTTCCTCCATGCTCATAGGAAAGACTGGATGTGGAAATGTCTGCCTAGCACTGCTGTTCTCTCTTCCATCCTGATGTTGGACTATTAGGTGGCTAAGTTGAGAACAAATCTGCAATGGTACCATTATTTAAAAGAGATGGTACTAGTTAAGTCACATATACAGAAAGTTTTCTGTCCCTAACTGTACATACTAAAATTATATCGCTCATGACTAATGAAGCAATTATAATGCCACAATATGTTTTGTGTTGCCGTTTAGCAAACAACTATGCTGTGCTGCCACACCCAGTTTGTTGATTATCCAAATAAAATAAATTCTTTCCACACTTTCCACACTTCACTTAAAAGGACTTAATGCAAAAATCAGAGATTGTGTTTTTCATAGTACAATATGTGCCCATCTTTCACAGTCCTCCCCGGGGAGAAAAATATGAATCACAACATTGCAAATGAATGAGATTATCAAAACAGGTGCTATAAACTGAGGGATATAAATCATCTTTTTCCTTAAATATTTTTCAAGGAGAAAACATACTCTGAAAAGCATCATGTGAGTCACATATGAACTCTGCAAAATGAAATCACAAAACAGTCCATGCGAAAGATAAGAATGAAAAATGCATCTCTACAATTAGGTCAATAAATTGAACACATGGTAATTATGCTAAATTACTTTCTACAGAAATGCCAGGATAAAGGAATTAAAGAATAAAGGAAATTTCCTCCTCTAACTTTCAATTGGATGGAAATAAGTCTGCATATTATAAAGGATAACTAAATCATTTCATGTTATATTTCCCAAGAAAATTTTAAGGAAAATAATTTAAAAATAATGATGTGCCTTTTTTTGTTAAGATGAACATATGATACCCTTATTTTCTCCTTACAGTTTACTAGTAAAAAGATTATTTTTTAATCTAACCTCAAAAGATAGGAAGTCAGCATTATAGTTTTGGGAGTTTCATTGGGAGCTATGAGCATTAAGACAAATAAAAATTGATACAAACTTCCACAAATAAAAAAAATTCACAAATTATTTAATCAAGTCAAGGCATTAGATAAAGACAGAATCAATACAACTAAACCTTATAAATACTGTTCTTATTAATTTCTTAAAACTTATGCTATATTATTTATCTTTTCTAGCAATGGAAGCCAAATCCCCAAAATAAACAAACATAAAACACTTTAACTCGTTGTTTTCTTACTGTTTCATTTGATTTGCTATATTACTTAAAATAATCAAGGAACAGAAACATACACACACACACACACACACACACATACACACGCACACACGCACACACACATGCACATTTTCAATTTATGCTAGATTCATCTTTTTAAAATAAAACTTCCTTAAAAAGAAAATAAATTTTTATGTTCTAAGGAGAATTATTTAGAATTGTCAAACTTTAATAGAAAGAATACAGGATCTGAAGTTTGAGGATCTGTTTGAACCCTGACTCTATTATTTACTGTACATGTGACCTTGAACAAATCATATGATCTTGCTAGGTTCCCTCTCTTAGAAGATAATGAATTGATGACCTAAAAACATCACTGGTAGCTCTAAATTTATGATGGTATTATTGCCAAGGTACCTATATTTGGGTAGTTCAGATTTTATCAAGGTAGAGGTGGGTGAAATAATAAATAACAATTAAAAGAAAAGGGTATGTTACAAGTTATAAAATATTCTTCTGGGTTTATTGGGTCATAAACACCAACTACAAAAAAGTAGTCCTTGCTCTTTTTTATCTCTGTCTTTGTAACATTAACCATTGCAGCACACCTGACGACTGCTGTTATGAATAATTTCAAGAGTCTAAGTGCATAGTTTAAGTAACTCTCTAATCATTCAGCAATAAACCAAAGAATAACATCCACAACAACATAACATAACAACTTATTACTAAGGTGACCACATAGTCTTAAACAAAACATATCATTCAGGATATCTTATAGCATTCTTCAGAATCCCCCACATAGCATATGTGATTACATTCAGTATTCCCCAAAATATTTGTTTACACAAGCAGGGGGTCTCAGGTCAGGGTCTTCTCTAGCACAACATATCATCCTTGAGGGGTAGCAGAAAATACAAACACCATCCACCCCTATGTCACAGTCTCCTCAATCAATACACAGTGTCCGAGTAAAGTCCTCTCTCATCTTGACTTGAGGCTGACTTCCAAACCCCATGACTCCTCCTCCATGGACCGACCACTCCCAGGTCTTGCCTGGGTTAGCAGGCAGCTCTCTGCTCCCACTCCTTGTCTCAGCTCATGGGGACTGCTCCACACCAAGCTCTTGCTTTTTCTGCCTGACAGCAGGTTTCAGGGGCTCCTGCCCACAGCTTCTGTTTCTAGGAAAACAAAGCTTAACAGGGCTGCAAAAATATTTATACATATTACTAGCATCATCATCTCAATTCACTTTTAACAGCTCTTAAAATAGGCTTAAGCTAAGCCTTCCCATGGGTGGATCTCTGCTCTTCAGTTCAATTCACTCATAAAGACCAATAGACAAGGCTTCTGTCTAAGAAATTAACACAGATCAACAGGCAGGGCTTCTGTCTGAGAAATTATCACAGATCAACAGAGGGAGCACTGATATCACAAACATTATTTCATACAAGCAAGTTCCCCTAGCCCACTCGCATTTGCTTCTTTCTTTCTCAGCTCTGCTTCTTTCTAATTTCTCACCTCTTACCCCAAGCAATATAATATATACTGTTTCCAATGAAAGACTCTTGATTCAGTCAAAGGCCAGAATCAATCAAAGGCATTTAATTGGCTAAAATCCAAAAGCAGCAAACAATCCTACTTTGCTTGCATTATAGTCTTCCTGGCTAATTAAGGCGTTTTCCTAGCAGATTTGACTCTCAGATAATAGATTGGTTACAGAAGAAATCACTAGCTAGTGGTTTCAAGAGGTCATAGAGCATGAGATCAATTTGTTAGCACAGCCTTAAGAAGCATTTCCATTGGTCTTTCCAGTTCTTTTAAGTGCTGGGACCAACGAGAATATTCCTCCAGGCTGTGGCAGAATCCCGGACCTATGCTTTTTACTTGGCTATTGTTATTTGATATGTAAGTCTTCCAGAATCTGTTTCCTCAACCTGCAGCCTAGGAATAAAAATTCTAGGGTTTAGAATCTCACCTTCTCACTTATCAATCAGTAAGCAAGGTCGGGGCAGCTAGGTGGCACTGTGAATAGAACACCATCCCTGGAGTCAGGAGGACCTGACTGGCCTCAGATCTGGCCTCAGACACTTAACACAAAAAACTAGCCCTCCAAAAAGCAAAAATATTTTAAAAACGTTTTAAAGTAAGCAAAGTCAATGTATCACACCATCATTAATATACTTTTGGAATAGTTCTTTAATTTTATTATGTGCAATCAAAGTGTTAATAGTCATAACTGTATGCATATATTGTCATGCAGAAAGACTGTAGGAGCAGTTGGGTGGCACAGTGAATAGAGTAATGCCCTGGAGTAAGGAGGACCTGAGTGTGAATTTGACCTCTGACACTTGACACACTTACTAGCTGTGTAACCTTGGGCAAGTCACTTAACCCCAATTGCCCTGCCTTCCCCCCCTCTGAAAAAAAAAAGACTGAAGTATGAGAGAGCAAGGCTTTAATAAATATATCCAGCAAATCTTTGCACACTGCACAAGTGTGGACTGCTGTTATTTATGTTCATAGCATAATGCTTATGAAAGTGAGAAAGCTAGGTGGTACAGTGAGTACAGCTTGACTTGGAGTCTGGAAGACATGAGTTCAAATCCTGCCTCAGATACTAACCTTTCTTTTATTTCCTAGGTGTTCCTAGAGTTACTGTCTTTTCAAAGAAATTTTAAAAAGAAAAAGGAGTTGGGTAAATCTAAAGAAGATCATTATTTGTCATTGTAATTGAATGAATTCTGCCCCCACATAAATACCTGATATATCTAGAATATTTGGTTCATTTTTAAACACCTTTTGAAAGGCTCACTTAGGAAATAATGCATTCAGAAGATAGTGGCTGCAATAGTGAAGTGTGGCGGGCGACATTGTTGTTAGTCCTTTGTTCTCAAAGAGGACTGATGACATCAACAGAGTGATCTCTTGACTTGCAAGTGAATTGTATTTAAGTGAGGCAGAGCTGTGCAGAGGCATCAGCCTCACTCTCTTCTCTAGAGCCATCAAAAGTCCAGTGGCCAGACTGAGGGCAAGATGACTGATGATGGAGCTGGATGCAATGGGAGACCTTGGCCTTTTTAAGTTAAGGTCTTTCCCAGGTCTCAGTTTATCTGAGGCAATGCCCATTCCATAGTTAAAGGCCAGCTAAGAACTAAGGCAAAAGATGGCCTGGTTTCTCTTCACAAAAGAATCAGTCTGGGAGGGGAAGAGTTTCTGGCCAGAACAGAAACAATTGCTATTTAGACTCAATGGAGGCAACATGCTGTATTGGCAAGAGTTAGATATGAAGTCTCCTGACTTTGCTTTGATTATCTGCTGCTTACTATGGTGACCCTGGACAAGTCACTTAAGCATTTTAAAACTTAGGTCATCTGATTTGCAAAATGAATGGGTTAAGCTAGATTACCTCTAAGGTCCCTTCTACCTCAGAATCTGAGGAAGTGCTGAGACGATTTGGAGTGTTTAGCCTGAGAAGAAAAGAAATAAGGGAAGAGAGGATATAACTGTTTTCTTCAAATATTTGAAGGACTTTAGTGTAAAAGAAGGATTAGATTTATTCTTTGTTCCTAAGAACAAAGGAGTTTGAAACAGATTTCAACTTGATATAAGAAAGACCTTCTAAATGATGAGAAGTTAGTAAGCTACCCCACTGCAAAAAGTGTTTAAGCAAAGGCTAAATGACAATTCTGTGAATAACATAGTCTACAGAGGTGTTTTCTTGTGGGTGGGAGGAGAGAAGGGGGTAGGTTTGACTACTGAGTTGGCTGTTTTAAATGTAAGTCTATGAGTGGTATGGTGGAAAGAGAGTAGAGGACCCATGTCCAAATCCAGCCTTTGATGTTTTCTACTGTGTAACCTTCAGGAAGTCACTTGAATCTCCCTGAGCTTCAGTGTCTTCATCTATAAAATTAAAGATTTAAGATCTATGATCCTATTGCAATTAATACATAGTGGAAAATATTGTTCAGGCATGTTGGCATGAATATGTGTCTTATCCAATTTGAAAAGCACAGTATTTTCGAAATACCATTGAAGTTCAGTGAATCTTCCATATTGTTTTCACAAGATTAGAGGGAGTTTTTTAAAAATGTCAACAAATAGTATAGAAAATGACCAAATAATGTATAATAACAATAATATATAGTTTTGCCTCCAAGCTGCTAGGTAGGCATTGTATCTAGAGAAAAACAAGATATAACCGCATAGCACATAGAAAAGGATTTTGTTATATATTTATTATTGAAAGTACAGGACACTGCAAAGAAATACATATTTCTTAAATAGGGGAAAGTCAGTATTCTAGCCAAATTTCCCTAATGGCCACAAATCATTGAATCAAGATCTAAAGTATATTTTTAAAAATTTAACCCTGTTGATTGGTATAAGTAGTGAGTCTGAACAAAATGATAAGAAGCTAATATCTAGATGTATATTTATTTGTGTGGATATATGACCCATCCACTATGCAAAAGGAAGTAAACAAAAGAATTGTTTAATAATTGAGGAGTAAATGAGTCAAATTACCCTAAAAAAAAAATAAAAAGTAGGTGGCATTAAAAGCAAAAACCTCAAAACATATTATAGAGTTACAGATTTAGGAAGAGTGGGTGTGTTTTTTATCATTAATATTTTCCTCTTCTAACATAAGAAGCAGCGTGGGATGGTAGAAAGATGACTGGAATGGTAATTGGAAAACGGGGATTTGAGTCCCTGGACTGTCATTAACCATGTGATCTTTGGAGAAGTCACTTAAATATCCTCATCTGTAAAATGAGAGAATTGGATTAAATGATCTTTAAGACCTTCACTGGATTGAAAATTCTACTCAGCATCCAGTAACACATCACCTTTCTACCTTTCTGGCAGTTGTATATTAGGCAAACTCAGGTGTCTAGAATATAGAGAATACACACGAGCGCACGCCCACACACACACGATTCAAGGTGGCCTATGTAATTTGGGAGAATCTCTTGGATGGCTGCTTTGTTTTTTGTCCCTTAGTTTAATGTCAATTTAAAAATATTGCTTATACTTTTCCTTACCAACAAAAGGAAAGCCAATTATAATGGAGTGGGGGTCATGAAAATGGGAACACTAACAGCGTCAAGAAGTAACATTGCAGCAAAAAAAAGGTAGAAAAAACATATTATAAGGGGCACATACAATTCAGAATCCAGATGATAGAAATCTAATAGCGTAGCAAATAATCTAGTAAACTTCAGTAATCTCTGAGAGTACCTCTATATAATTATTATAATAATGATCCTAATTCATTAAAAGACCATAAAGGTATAGCTAATATAATTGAGGGAGGCAGGACATTCTATTAAAAAGAGTGCCAACTTTCTTAGCAAATCAGAGTATCAAAGAGTTGCCTAGAGCACAGAGATGTTAAATGACTTGCCCAGGATGAGACAACCATTGTGTGTATCTATATGTGTGTGCTGTATGTATATGTGTGTGACTATGATACAGATAAAATGCAAATTTGCACTAGTATAGGGAGTTCCCTCATATGTGAATTCCCTGTACCAATGAAATCACAGACTGAGTCTAGTCTACATAGATAGAGATAAATATTGATAACATAGAGATACAGACATAGAAAGGATAGATGATAAATGGCTAATAGATGATTAATAGAGAATAGAGATATGTGTGCATATGTATATATATATACACATATATTTATGTATATATACAATACAAGGGTGGCTTTTTATGTATATACAGATTTTTTCCAATAATTACAACTCCTGTATATAAAATAATTAATTACATAGACTTCTATGTTCAAATTCATTTCTTCTGATGAGGGAATATTCTTAATCAGCTTTAAACACAGAGCCTCCAACTTGATAACTTTTGAAAAACTTTCCAAGAATTCTCTTAAATGAAACTGTCTTTTTTTTTCCAGTGCCCCTAAAATAAGTGGAAAAAAATAAGAGACTTACAAGAGAAAGCAATTGTCGGTGCTTTGATCTCACTTCCAACTGGTTTTTCCCTTTCTTTCTCATCCACTCAGCCTCCAATTTTATCTGAGATTTCTTGCTGTGGGAAGTCTCTAAGAATCAAGACACATCCTTGCCAATATAATGGAAAGTATGTAGACTAAATGTTATAATATCTGGGGAAAAGTCTTGGTTCTGACTCTTAACAGTATTAGAGTCTTGAGAAAGTAACTTAAATTCACAGTCTCAGTTTCTTCTTTCATAAAAGGCACTGTAACCTCATGAGGATGTTGTAAAGAAAGCACTCTTAAACTTTCAAACAATATAGAAGTATGCTATTTTTACTGCATGGTAATATGCAATGATAGTCTCAATTCTGCTCCTGCCTCTGTCATGGGACAGTGACAGTACTTTATTATTGTTCAATCATGCAGTTGTGTCCAACTCTTTGTGACCCCATGGATCAAAGCACACCAGGCTCTTATATCCTCCACCATCCCCCATAGTCTATCCAAGTTCAAGTTCATTGCTTTATCCACCTCATCCTCTGCCATCCCCTTTTCCTTTTGCCTTCAATCTTTCTCAGCATAGGGCTTTTTCCAATGAGTCCTTTCTTCTTATCATGTGGCCAAAGTATTTAAGATTAAGCTTCAATATTTGATCTTCCAGTAAATAGTCTGAATTTATTTTTTTTATTTATTTAATTTTTAATTTATGGAATAAAACAAGCATTTCCACAATATAATAAAAACACAATTGCATATGAAGCTGCAGATCTATTATGTACAACTTGCTATTCCTTCCAAATATGTAATAAAGTTATGATATAAATTTAATAAATTAAGAGTGACAAGCCAAGTCAGAAGATCTCAGTTTGAGTGCTAGCTACAAAAATTAGCTGTGTGATCACAGAGAAGTCACTTAACCTCTCACTTAATGACTTCCTCTGTAAAATGGGAATAAAAATGCCTCATAGGATCAAAAAGATGTAATGATCAAAAGAAACAATGTATTTAAATGCTGTATTGTCAGCTAGTAATAATAGTAATAATTCACTTTAGGAAGTTGTTCATTCCAAATATACAAATAAACAAATTTTCAGAACATAAAGGGGTTAAGTTTCAGTATTGAAAAATTCACTTATATGGAAAACTCATTCCTTAATAGTACTGTATAAATAAGGCATTACTATATCATGTATTTTTAAAACATGACAAATCAGCTTCCCTGGTAGCAAAAAATAGAGCTGTTTAGGCTCCAAAGAGTGCAGAGTAAGCAAGCCGGTTAGGGAAGAGGAGTTGTAATCAGTGCTGGCTATGTTTGTTCTTTCAGTCAGGGTGTTCCTAGCTATCAGAGGAGCTGCTGAAAGGTGTAAGGGAAACACAGAGACTGCTAGTACAAAGTCTTTGCCAGGCTAAGCCACCTGT
This sequence comes from Gymnobelideus leadbeateri, assembly GCA_011680675.1. Taxonomy (NCBI): domain Eukaryota; kingdom Metazoa; phylum Chordata; class Mammalia; order Diprotodontia; family Petauridae; genus Gymnobelideus; species Gymnobelideus leadbeateri. Next base: position 110,344 of record WOXC01001348.1, read on the forward strand.
TTGTCTGTTTAGGAGTCAGAACTGGGCTTGCAGTTGCAAGAGAAAAAGGAAGGTTTTGAGTGCCACCCAGATGGAATTCTTTTCTGGTTTCTAAATATAAAATCTCCCTAGATTTCATTTTTGCTTCTCTTGACTATATTTCAGTCCGTGATGGTCAGGAGACAAATAATGAGGCCAATAATGATTTCTCTTTCCACAAAGTAACCCTATGAGGTCTCTCTTCTTTTCCTGCCCCCTTCCTAAAAAAAATTAACATCTGGATGCCATATAGTCAGGCACAGCTGTATGCATTCTACTGTTGCTCTTTCTGCACAACTCAGTACATATAGCCTGATTTTTTTGGAATTAACTAAAACAATTCAAGTGAGTTAAGTTGGTATAGTGCTTAGAGAGGACCAGGTCTGGAGTCAATAGTGAAATCTGGCCTGAGACATTGACTAGCTGTGTGACCCTGGGCAAGTCAGTTAACCCTGTTTGCATCAGTTTCTTCATCTATAAAGTGAACTGGAGAAGGAAACGGCAAACCACTCCAGTATCTTTGCCAAGAAAACCCCAAATGGGCTCATAAAGAATCAGACACACCTGAAACAATTGAACAAAAAGTAGCTTAAGAGAGGGAGCTTGGTCTAATGAATAGAGGGCTGACTTTGGAGTTAGGAACATCTGGGTTCGAGATCTGCCTCTGACATCCTGGCTGTATGACCCTCAGCAGGTCACTTCATTTCTTTAGGCAACTCTAGAAGTTTCTTCCTCTTGGAATTTTCCTCATTCGTTCACTGTGTCCAGGAAAGTACAGTTCCAAAAGGAAGCAAAGCAAAGGATAACTGGGGGCAGCTAGGTGGTGGAGTTAATAGTGTACCAGCTCAGGAGTAAGGAGGACCTGAGTTCAAATCCGACATCAGACACTTAATACTTACTAGCCATGTGACCTTGGGCAAGTCACTTAACCCTGATTGCCCTGCCTTCCCCCCTCCAAAAAGAAAAAAAAATTTTAAAGTAAAGGGAAATTTCAAATTTGAGAGGGTGTTTGTTAACTTCCTCTACCCTTACATAAATTTAAAGTAAGTGTGTTTCTCTCATTTAAAACCTATATTGTATGGACTAACAAATTAGTCATCTGTCCACTCTCAAATGATTGTGCCCCTTGCTGAGAAAACCTGAAAATCCAATCTCTATGGTGAAATGATTTTTTAAGTCATGTAGATAACTAAGGAGCAGACAGAGAAATAATTTAAATCTGACTTAAATAGGATTCCTACAACTATACCTAGCGTGTGTTAAACACAGGCCATAAATAAATATGAAACTTTAGAACTAGACTTTACAACATGAATGGTCTAGCCAAAGCCTTAGATGTATCTGTGCCAGCATTCACTAGGATGTGAGATTTATCTTGACCAGTATATTCTCCCAAGACAGCTGGCTATTTGCAAAAGTATTCATCCAGGAAAAGGCAGTAGCAACTTTGTTTAATGTTCCCTGGCATCTCTGATGGTAAGGGTTTGTGGTGCACCAGATACTACTAGAAAAGGGAAGGTTTCTGGGATTCCTGGCACCAGGTCCTTACTGCAGGACAAAAAGCAAGATTTATTTTTACTTGCTGAATGAGAACAAAAATGGAGCCCTGAGTTCTGTCATGTTTCACACTGTTGCCCCATTTTTAGATCACTGAGCCAGATGAATGCTTTTGGAAAGAATGTGTTTATAAAAGAATAATTTTTATCCATCAAAGAGTAGTTATTTTTTCCCCTTTAAACATGGCATACTCTGACGAAGCCGACTGTGTGATGTGTCAGCAGAATTTTCTTTTGTTCCTTGCATAAAAGAGGGTCTAATTAATTCACTTACTGCATATTACTAGTATAAAGAGTAGGCTCCATTTCTAATAGATGAGTAAAGAATACAATGTCATCATGCTGGTAAGCAATGTACTGTTTTAAGTCAAATTTCAAAGGTCGGTTTTCCATAGCTTTCTTGACCTCCATGATACCCAACAGGACAGATTATCTGGATTATTCTCCTAGCCTAGTTGCTATAAACAGTCTTACTTTTTCTGCTAAATTTCAATTACCTTCTCTTGCAAAAGTTCTTTAGGGAAACTACTAATTGAATATGTGTATGCCCCCTTAACATCATACCTCTGAACATCTGTCTTCCTCTGTGTGTACTCCAAGTAGAAACTGTTTAAATGACAAGATCTTTTATCTCAATAAAATTTCAATTTATTTCAAGAAAAAATATCTTGTCATTTAAACAATTTCTATCCAGATGAGGTGGGCTTTTTAGGGGGGTGTCCAATTCTATATTTGGAACAACATGTCTTTTTCTCCTACATCTTAGGTTGAGTTTCAACCTAATTTCACAATTTGTTTCTTCAAGGAAGGCCAGTCCAAGCCGTAAGAAATTGAGCAGTTGGTGTCTTCAGACATAAAGGTTCAATGATTTAGGGTTACCAGGGACCTTTATAACTATATAATGGAACTTCTGCATTTTACTGATCAAAAAAAGCCTGAGACTTGGGAATGTTGAATAACCTGACCAAGGTTTCTATGAGGTTTTGCTTCTTTCCCTGCTCCCTTCCTAAAAAGTGTTAACACCTGGATGCCAGATATACAGGAACAGCTGTGTGTATTCTACTATCGGTCTTCCTGCAGAGCCCAGAACCTACCACTTGCCTTTTTTTAGAATCAGTTAAGCAATTCAAGCAGAAGAAGTTTGATGTGGTCTCATAATAGTATCAGTGGCAGAATTTGAAAATTAATCCTCTGACTGTAAGGACAGTATTCTTTCCTAGTAGAAAGGTCATGACCACAAGTCAGCCAATCCATAATGAAACAGATAGTGGTACTCCCTCCAATTTTTTTTTAAGGGAAAAAGATAAACATTACTTTGTTGCTATTCAGACATTTTTCAGTCATCTCCAACTCTTTGTGACCCCATTTGGGGTTTTCTTGGCAAAGATACTGTAATGGTTGGCCATTTCCTTCTCCAGCTCATTTTACAGATGAAGAAACTGAGGCAAACAAGGTTAAGTGACTTGTCCAAAGTCCCACAGGTATTAAGTGTCTGATCCCGTATTTGAACTCAGGAAGACGGGTCTTCTGGACTCCAGACCAGACACTTTATCCACTATGCCACCCAGTTCTCCAATTACTGGCCAAACCTTTACAAGCTAGAGCATATAATTTATACTTTTTAGGCCAATTACAAAGAAAATAGAGAAAATACAGGCAGAGGAAAAAAGACCAATAGCGAAGGCTTCTAACTGTCTGAAAAATTAGCACAGACCAATAGACACAACCACCCGTCTGTCCAAGGTATAGAGAAGCACCAACCTCTGGGTTTTTCAAAGGTGGGGTGGGGAGGGTGCTCCTTAATGGCTACCCAGAATCTCATCTAGTCAAATCACAAGAACACTCTTCCAAAGAGTGAGCCCCAAAGCAAAATGCTAACCTCTGAGTATATACACCCTTTTTAGAGCCAGAGGGCATCACAACTCTAGTGACTCAGTACCTAATTAGAAATTAGCAAAAAGTATGAAAGCCTTCCTTCAGCAAGCTTCCCTTAATGGGTTCCACTGTGAGACCTATTAATGGTCAGGGAAGATCGAAGATCTTAAATCCCATTAACATTACAGTGTGCTGCAGACTATATGTGTGTATAATATATTGTGTGCTACAAACTCCATGTAACACATATCACATGCATATATAAACATAATATGCATAAATGTAGATATTATTTAACTAACATCATAGATACATGTAATTTATATGTATATTTCATCAGCTATATCATCAAATATCATCTATTATATAATAATATATGTTAATATATTTGGGATTGGACTTGTGGTCTCATTCATATAGAATATTCTCAACAAATTTTCTCTGTCCACCGGCACAGATCAGCTCCTGCTCTCCTGCTTTATAGACTTAGAGCACAGCCCAGAGCAGGGAAAGCTTAAGTGGTTTCCCTTGGCATACAAAGCATAATGGGCCAGAGGTGAACCCAGATCTTATTCCAAGGTCAGCTTTTTATCCACTGACTCACATAGAGATACATGCCATCCCCCCATATTACACACACACACACACACACACACACACACACTGTCCTGGTCTCACAGAAAACAATGTGATGATGCACTTGTTTGAAGCACTGGATCATACCAGTATACTGTCCAGCTCAGGATTCAGTCTCTGAAATAGTCTCAGAGGGGCTTTGTAAGAGAGCCTCGTCATCCTCATTAAATTCAAATTCAAATGTAAATTTAATGGTTGAGGATGTACTCCAGTTCCCCCCACACCTAATATTAGACATTTCCTATTAATTTATCTAAATTAGCATTGTGGCACAGTGCCAGGATGGGCGTGCAGTCAGGAAGACTCATTTTCCTGCATTCAAATCTGATCTCAGACACGTACTGGTTGTGTGACCCTAGGCAAGTCACTTAACCCTGTTTGCCTCAGTTTCCTCATCTGAACAATGAACTGGAGAAAGAAATGGCAAACCACTCCAGTATCTTTACCAAGAAAACCCCAAATAGGGTTTCCAAAGAGATACAACTGGACACAACTGAAAAATAACTCTGAAGTAACATTTGTCATCATATGTTTGTGGGTTTGGAGCTCTAAAAGACTTTAAAAGCCATGTAGACCAACCCCTCAGTTTACAAAAGAGGAAAACTAAGGTATAGAGAGTCGAAGTGTCCTGCCTGTAGTATAAAAAGGGAGGGTTGTGCTAGGTCTTTCTGATTCCAAGTCCAGTAGTGTTTCCATTAGAATCTGCTACCTCCTTGTGGCCACAATTGATGGAAAGAACATGTCCCTATTGTGTGTATAGGCTCTACAATATATATACTCTATGATAGAAATTAAAGTTCTTAAGAGTCATGGATTGCCCATGAAAACCACCTGAAGTTCAGAACCTGAGAAATAATTTCTGATGGAAGCGCTTTTTGAATTTATTTATACTAATCCGTGCCACTTCTCGGGGAGTCTGTCTTCAAAGTCTATGCATGCATTTTGCTTCATTCACACCTAGAAAAAGATATGGCCCATTCTGCTTTGTGTGCCAAGAGAAACCACTTAAGCTCTCCCTGCTCTGGGCTATGCTCTAAGTCTATAAGCACCTGCAATGTTCCCCCCGTTATGCTAGGTATTAAGACTACAAACACAAAGAATGAAACCACCCCGACTCCCAAGGCACTTCCATTCTAACATTTGAATATCTAGTTAGTAGCATTTATAAATGCTTACTTACAAATAAGTTCATTTAGACTGATTTCTTTAACCAAGACGCTTAAGCAACCACACGGAACAGCCTTCCCTGATTCTCTCTTCACCTTACATAACACTTTGTTTTGTGATGCACCTATCATGTATTATAATTATCTGTATTTGCACCTTATCCTAGAAGGTATTAGACCCCCTTCAGGAAGGTAAGGACTGTGTCTTAACCTGAATTTTGTGTTTTCTCCAAAGCCCTCCCACAGTACTCTGAATGCAGTAAGCATAAGGGCCTGCATTTATAGAATGAATGAATGAATGAATGAACCATCTTCTCTAACATATTGGTGAGAAAATACAAAGCACTGGGTTTGGAATTGGAGGCTGTTGTTGTCATTCAGTGGTGTGCAGCTCTTTGTGACCCTGTGGACCAAATTGGTTACACTATTACTGTCCATAGGGCTTTCTTGGCAGAAATATTGGTGGGAAGATGGCAAAGTAGCATGAATTAAAAATAAAAAATATTTTTAAAAAACAAAGATAATGTAAACTAAAAGTAAATAAATAAAATTTTTAAAAAGATATGAATAAAATAAATAAATTATCCCTAAAAAGATAAATTTTTAAAGATGGGGGAAAAAGTAGTTTGCTATTTCTTTCTCCAATGGATTAAGGCAAATTTTATGCCCAAAGTCACATAGTTAATAAATGTCTGAAGTCAGATTTAAACTTGGGTCTTCCTGACTCCAGACCCAGCACTCTATCCACTGAGCCACCTAGGAATTGTAGGACTTGGGTCCACATTCTAGTTCTTCTGCTTACTATCTATGAGATCTTAGTTAAACCACTTAACCTCTCTGGTCCTCAGTTTTCCCATCTGTAAATATGAAAGGTTTGGACTAGATGGCCTCTGAGGTCCCTTGGGCTGAGATTTACCTCTAGTTCCACGTACCCTTGGGGCTACTATTAGTACTATATTTCAATTACCCTGTGAATTAAGTAGACTTTTGTGAGTTAGCCTGAAAACCTAATCTTTTATAGTGTTTTGGGTAGACTATGTAATCTCGCTTTCAAAATAACTGTCTTGCAATCTTTCAGAACATAACCCATTCATAGATTGGGGCTGCCATGTTAATTGTGAAAAGATTATACTATCCCACCTCAAAGAAACTCATCATAGAAATAAATAACTTTTGCCTTAGAATGTCTTCTACTTTTATTACCAACTGTATATCTCCATAGAACTATTCCATGTTTAACCTCAGGCAGTCTTCCTGTAGTACAATGTAGAATCATGCTTTGGACAGCAGACAGTACATTCTCATGCCCTTTGACTTCATTGATTTTCATTCTAAATGACACATTCTTGGAATGCTTTCAGGAGAAGGACTCCATGTAACAGGGATGTGTATAAGCATGTGAAACAGTGGGGGTAGTTTGTTTGACTAAAGTGATTAATTCCTAGTCCCATGGCTTATAAATCCCCATTCCCATGTTGGCTTGAAATTTTTAAGTCTGAAACTTCTTAAATTATGATTGAATTAGAGTTTATACTGTCATTTTATTTTTTAAAAAAAATCACTTCCAAGACATCCACATCTATGCATAGGTAGAAGCATCAGCATCAGCAAGTATAATAAGTTATATAGTGATTAAAGAAAAGTTGGAAAGAAACTGAAATATAAGCACATTAATCTTAATAACAAAGGAAGAGGAAGAGAATATAAGCATTTATATAGTGCCTACTGTGTGCCAAGCACTTTTACAAATATTATTTCATTTGAGACTTGAGATTTAATAAGCTAAGGAATTAAAAATGACCAATGCCACTGACTTGTTCATGTAAATATTATTGTTAACATTTAGTAATTTACAATATGCCTGGGGCATTTCAATTTTTGAGGGGGTAAAAAGATTAACTATTACTGTCTTGGGATCTAGAAATAATGAATAAAGCTTTGGACTTAGAATCAGAAGAAATGAGTTCAAAGCCCACCTCATGACACTTGGTAGTTTTGTGGCTATGGGTAAACTACCCTACTTCTCAAAACTTCAGTTTTCTTCTCAATGAAATGGGGGCATTAGTTATCATACTACCTACATCACAAGGTTATTGCAAAGAAATCAGGCAAAGTCTAAAGAACTGTTGCTGTGGATTATTTATGAGGTTGTTCCCTGTCAAAGATTTTTACAAAAGAACAATTAAGCGTGTATTCTAAAGCTATTTTTCAGTTTAGCATTTGGATCTTCAAGCATGATACCATAGAACAAATTGAAGGCTGAAGTTATTATGTAGTCAGTCTTCCATTGATTATTACAAATGAGTAAAACAAGTCTGACACACCAATGTAGAACAATTGGTGAATGTTTCTGGGTAGCTAAATTTCCTGAGAAGTTCCTAGAACTCAGGGCTACTGTTGATAACTAATTATTTTATAATGTCAGTGAATATAATTGTGTAATAGTCTGTGTTCTCTGTACTTCTGTATCTGCTATATGACAGATGTTAATATTTTTCCTGGTATACCACTAAGTATCCTTATTATCCTGTATTCTATAGCTGATAATCCTAAGAATTTCACACTGAGATCTTCTCAGTAATATAGAATAATGAGTTGATTTGACAATTTCTGAAGACATTCAGTCTTCAGAAATTAGTCTTCTCTCACATTTAGTCATTGCGTTGGTGTTGATGGCAGAATATTTTAAATTCTATGACAGTTCCTTACCAGTTCAATTTTTGTACATTCAGTTGTCTAAATCATGGCCCCTCCCTTTAATATTTCACATTAAACAGGTAGTATTAAGTCCAAGGGCATTATCCATTCTTCATGATGTTAACTATAGCTTTAACTCACTTAAAAATCTTGAGAACATGGGGTTTGGAAGGAATTGTAGTGATCAGGACCTAGATAACACTTCCTCATGGTATAGATGATGGAATTGAGGCTTAGGGAAATGCAGTCATTTGCCAAAAGTCACACAGAGTCAGTAACATATGAAGGATTTTATTTCTGTTCTCACTCCAGATCTAACACTTTTTCTTCTTTGCCACAGATATAAATAGAATCTTTCTACCATTGCTTCTTTACATATTATCCGAATTTAATTAATTCTTGTCTTTGATAAAGGCATGAATATGTATTAAGGGACTCTCCAACATTTGGAAGATCAGAAGTCCTTAGTTCAGCATGTGTGACTATCTACAATCCAATTATAACTTCCCCTCTTCCTATATATCTCACCTAAATTAGACTAATGGTTCTCCAAGCACACCCTGCCCATTCCTGCTTTGCTTACAGCATTCTCCATGCATGAAATTCTATGCCTCCCCCCTACTGCCCAAGTGTTGTTACCCTTCTTTCAATGCCTCCTTCATAATTTACTTCTTCATTAAAGCCATCTTTGATCATGCCAGACCTTGATGAAATCTTACATTTCATTATGCTATAGAGTCATCATTTTTTTTGGAGAGGGGAGGATAGGGCAATTGGGTTTAAGTGACTTGCCCAAGGTCATACAGCTAGTTTTTTGTGTGTGTCAAGTGTCTGAAGCTGGGTCCTCCTGACTCCAGGGCTGGTGCTCTACTCACTGTGCCACCTAGCCACCCCTAGAGTCATCATTTCTAACCCTGAAGAAACTTTATATTAGTTAGTCCAACCAACCCCTTTATGGCAGAGAGGAAGCTGGAGCCCAGAGAATTGATTAAGTTATAAGTCCCTTGAAATAAGGATCTCTCTACAACCTGATACAATACCTGACAGAAATCTCAAAAAAGTAGCGTGTTATAGAGTAGAAGCAGACTTGGAGACCAAAGACCTGGGTTAAATTCCTGGCCTTGACAATTACTAGTTTGGGCAAACCGCTACCCCTCTCAGCTTTGGTTTCTTCATCTCTAAAAGGAGAAGAGTGACTAAATCCTTTAATTTCCTTTCCAGTTCTAACATTCTGACTTTGCTGTTAAAAAATGATCAAGTTGACCCCTTATATGGTAGAATGGAGGTCCTTTGACTCTCTGCAGGCAAAGAAATCTTAATTTAAAATTCCTTGTGATCTTTCATCTCTTTGACCTTTGCACTTCTTGTGAATTCTTTTAGTTATTTCTGTCAGAACCTGCCCAACCCATATTCTGCATTCCTCACTCCACTCCAGTCAGAATTGGAAGGGAAAGAAACAAAGGAATGACCCTAGAGTTTAGTAGGGATAAGAAGGGGAAAGAAGGAAGATGAATTCTAATTTAATAATCTGATTAGAAGAATAATTCAAATGGTCAGGAGAAAACTCAGAGCAAACACAGGTAAATTTGAGGAACAGGAAAGGAATTAGCAGAAAATCACCCGACTTCGTCTTTTCATGCTACTCTGTCCTCTGATAATATAACTTATTCCCATAACCTCAGTTGGTACCACTATGCAGATGACTCTTGAGCCTCTGGATCCAGCTTTGATGTCTCCTCTGAACTCCAATCCTATATTTGCAGTTGCCTACTGGAGATCTCCACTTAGAATCCCTTCTGATTCTTCAAACACACTTATCCAAAACTGAACACACATGTCCAAAATTGAGCTCATCATCTCTGTGTCCTACAAATGAGTCCCTTCTTCCCCTGGCAACTAAAAGTAATCTCTCTTTTCTTTCTTTCCTTTTTTTTTTTTTTTGGTCGGGGGAAGACAAGACAATTGGGGTTAGGTGACTTGCCCAAGGTCAGCTAGTAGGTGTTAAGTGTCTGAGGCCAGATTTGAACTCAGGTGCTTCTGACTCCAGGGCAGGTGCTCTACTCAATGCGTCACCTAGCTGCCCCAGTGATCTCTCTTTTCATAAATATCCGTAGAATGCTTCATCTAGATTTATTTTTTACCTTTATCCCACTCTGCCTTATGTCATTCTTATTTGTACACGTCATCATCTCTGTGTTAGATCTTAAGCTACATAAGGGTGAGAGCTGCCATTTATTTCATTAGTACCTGGAACATGACCTTACACAAAGCAATTAATAAATGAATACTTGTTGAATCCAGTTGTTAAAGTAGTAACAGTTTTTTAAAAGGCAGCTTGCTTTAGTGGAAAAGACACTTGATTGGAAGTCCAAAGATTTTATTCTAATTCCGGTCCTGGCAAGTCAATTCATGTCTCTGAGTGTGTTTCCTTATTTACAAAATAACAGAGGTACCTAGAATGTTGTTGGGGAGTCTTCCTAGCTCTTTAAGTTCTGTTCTGTTAGGTACTAGAAAACTTAATGAAGAAAAAGAAAAGATTCACAAGGAGTTTAATCAGGCACATTATTTCTTAACAGGATGAAAAGGGTAGGTTTCAAAATGGAGTGAAGCAAAAAATCTGAGGGCCTAGGAAGATTGGGGATGAAGGAGTGAGAAGGAATTCAGTGGGAGTAAGCAAATAGGAGTAGGGTGGGTCAAGGAGAAGGTCATAGGTCTGTAGAAATCATTTGGGCCTTCTCCATGTGCATTCACTTAGCATGTGAAAAATGTGTGTGAATTTTTGGCCAAAAAAATGTATTGTGCAACTGATGTCCTCTATCCTTTTCAGAAAGAAACACACACATGCACACGCACGCACACACACATTAACCTTATTTATAAAAGATGTGATGATTCATTCCTTTTTTCCTCTTGGGATGCCTGAGAATTCTCTGCTTTAGTCCTCAATAGAGTGTCTGATGAAGGTTGTTGTTTAAAGCTAAGTCTTCATTAAAAATAAGTAAAGACTATTCCCTTTCCCTTCAAACCATCCAAGACTGGGCAGAAGTTCTTTGTGCTTCCTACCTTCTCCATTCCTTAATCCTATAAGGAAAAACTAAAAAAATTTCAAAGAAGCAAGGGACATTTTTTAAGTGTCAGGGTCATAGGTTTATTGATGAGAACAATTTACCTTCAAGATTATCTGGTTCCATTGTCATCCCCAGGCACACATGCACCCCTGCACTCCACATGCGTGCACACACACAAACACACGCACACGCACACACACACACACACACACACACACACAGACACCCCTTCTTGCATGCTCATTTTAAAGATGAGGAAACAGAAGACCAGAGGAAAAGTGACTTACCCAGAGTCATATGGATACTAGGCAACAGATACCGTTTTCAAATATCAAATCCAGCACTCTTTTCCCTTCAGAAATGTATAAGACATTGTTTAGCCAAGGATGGTATCTAGTTGTTTTATGTTTCCCATACTGAAGAGCAGGAGGCCAGGATATTTAAAGTGAAGCATGGTGGATTTAGCTTAGCCATAAGGAAAGCTGTCATATAGTAGTATATTAGAGGCCAGCACAAATTGCTGGAAGACATTGTGAAAGTTCCTTCCCTAATGACCATAATAGACTGTTATCCATCTGGAAAGATTGACATTATGGTTCTGCTAAGGGCAGAGATGTTAACTAATTTACCTCTGAATTCTTCTTAGCCCTTGGGTTCTATGAAGGCACAAAGTTCATCTGTCATGTTCTTCTTACTTTTATAATGTAAAAATTGCCTTTGGAAATTAAAAAAATGAAACATTTTGAGGAATACTAACAGGGGTAGAGATCTTAAATCCCCAAGACCATATATGGCCCTCTAGGTCCTTGGGTATGGCCTTTTGACTCAGTCCAAGTTTTACAGAAAAAATCCTTTTATTAAGGGGATTTTTTCTATAAAGTTTGGATTCAGTCAAAGGACCACACTTGAGGACCTACAGAGCCATATGCAACCTTGAGACCTAAGCAGGTTCCCCACCCCTGCTTAGACAAGGGTCCTTAAACTTATTTTCTATCATAGATCCCTTTGTCAGTTTGGTGAAACCTTCTCAGAATAAAGTTTTTAAATGTATAAAATAAAATACATAGTATTACAAAGGAAACCAATTATATTAAAACACAGTTATCGATTATTATTAAGTTCACGGACCCCAGGTTAACAGCCCTCAATCTAAGGAAAAGTAAATTTAAATTTTCAAAAGATACTTTCATTTACTTACTTATCAGTGCTAAATTATTTCTTCATCTATGGATGATTTTAACAGACCATTGTTTAAAAAAAAGAAAATTTTCAACAGTGGAAATTATGTAACGATAACTATCTCTATATAATTTAGCATAATGTAAAACTAATTAAAAATTACTCACATCTGTTGAAACATTTTATTCTTTCCCATGTAAGAGTTTTTAAAATGTCTTAATTACTGAATTTTCAGAAGTTTTAGCTCTACAGTGTTGTACTTTCATGCAATTTTAATAGAATCTTTTTATGATTTATTGTGACATATCTTCAGATTTTATTTCTTTTTAAAATTTTGGTCCAGACATGGGGTTTTGGCAATTTAGGGAATAATAGAGATGGACAAGCCATGTGAAACCTACAGAGAGCTGCCTGGAGGCACTAAGAAGAAAAATGAACTTGCCCATAGTCACAAAGCTAATTGTGTGTCATAGGAAGAACCTGAACCTAGGACTTCCTGATTCCAGGGATGATTCTCTTATACATTACACCATACTGCCTTTCTTATAGCTTCTTTAGCTATATCATGGATCAAGTAACTTCTCCTAAAACATCAGTACATTTGGTAAAAACATTCCAACCCTCAATAAAACATTACTTTCATCCTCTATATTATAAAAGGAAACTGACCTATTATTTTCCTACCATATCTAAACCTTAATTTGAGTTATTTCTCTCTTTTTTTGCTTTTTTTTTTGGAGGGGTAATTGGGGTTAAGTGACTTACCCAAGGTCGCATGGCTAATTATTCTGTTAAGTGTCTGAGACCTGATTTAAAGTCAGGTCCTCCTGACACCAGAGCCGGTGCTCTATTCACTGTGCCACCTAGCTACTCCAATTTGAATGTATTTCTTAGTAAGAAGGGGGAATACTATAAAGTTGCATAATAGTCAAATAGAAAATCAACAGAAGAGTGACAAGGAAACATGAAGGAGAAATGAATTATATGAAATTCAGATGTTTTCACTGCTTCTTATCTCAGGCCTTTTCCGCCAATAAGCAAGTGCCTTTTTTATAACTCCCTTAATCAGTTTCTCAATCAGGAAAAATATATTAAAGCATATACTAAAGTACACGGTGCTACTACACCTTGTCAGGTATAATGGATGAAAAACGCAAGAGACAGAGTATCTGAGTAATTAATAATCAATTTATTAATTGGGCTATCTAATGATCAGTAAATTGTTGGTCAATTGTTTCAGTAACCAGAGACCAAACCATGGAGAGACTGAAAGTCTTAATATACTTTTGGAAAGTTGGGTGCCCCTGACAAGCAAAGATTAACCCTGATTAGTGGACATTTTAATGAGGAGGTGGGCTTGAAATCTTTGACTCCTCCTGCTGAGAATGTGGCATGATCATGAGATTTAGCTGCCTTCAGCAATCTAGACAAAGGAATCCACCTCCACCCAGACCAGTCTGGTTCATTTTCTCCTTTATGAGAGAAATATTCTCCTTCCCCCTTACCCCCCCACATTTCAAATTCTCCATTTAAGGAGTTCTTTTCTTGATTGAAGGTGTTTTTTTAAATATCTTCTCCCATTTGGCCAATTCTGTTTTTTAAAGAGTTCTTTTCAGTGGGCTTTTGTGCTTCTTTTCTCATTTGGCCTATTCAGTTTTTAAGGCATTATTTTTTTCCAGTGGTTTTGGGTCTGGTTTTGGTTTTTTGGCTCCTTTACCAAGCTATTGATTCTTTGTTCATTATTTTCTTGCATCACTCTCATTTACTGTTCCAATTTTTCCTCTACCTCTCTTACTTGATTTTCCAAATTCTTTTTGAGTTCTCCCAGAAATATTTTTTAGGCCTGTGACCAACTGACATTTTTCTGTCACCCTAAACTCCAGTGGAGGGGTGCAAGGACATAGGCTTATTTCCCAGAGCAAGAATTCACCTAAATTAGATTCTGTTTATACTCTAAACAAAGTAAATTCTTCTAGTTGGGTGGGGTCTTTCCCAAGATGGAGATGGAACATGTTCCTGAAGATTAGGACAATCTCCTCTATCAGCCAGTTCCTTCAGAAGACTGACTGACTGACCTACAGGAACTGGTCCCTGTATGAGGAAATAAAAGGCTTTAATCCTAATTCAATAATTGATTGCTAATATAATAGCATAAAAATTTCTCTAAGGGATATAAAATAAATGTAAGATAGAATTCTTAAGGTGCTGCAGGGTAGTCAGGGTAAACAAGAAGTTATGAGCACCAGATTTTAAAACTCTTACATGGGAAGGAATCATTAAATTAAAACTCATGGACCAATGGTTCAGACCTTTTAAAGCAATAGCAATTCAAAAAAGAAGAAATTAGTGTGGGCCAGGGTGGTCATGGCAGGATACAGAGAGTAAGTGAAACCTAAGCCAGTCCTTAAAGAATGATTAGTCAAAGGGCTAGAAGAAAAGTTTCTCGGTGCATAAAAAATAGACAAAAGTTTGAAAACAAGAAAGAACACAATTTATTCAAAGGACAGTGAAGATAACCTGGCTAGATCAAAAAGTGGGTATGTCCAATTAACAAACATTTAATAAGCATCTATGATGTACTAAGCATCAGGGATACACATAGAAATTGGATATAAATCTCATGTCCAACTCTTTGTGACCCCATTTGGGGTTTTCTTAGCAAAGTTAATGGAGTGGTTGGCCATTTCCTTCTCCAGCTCATTTTACAGATGAGGAAACTGAGGCAAACAGAGTAAGTGACTTGCCCAGGTTCACACAGTTAGTGAGTGTCTGAGACCAGATTTGAACTCAGGAAGATGAGTCTTCCTGACTCTAGGCCTGGTGTTCTTATCCACTGTATCACCTAGCTGTCCTAAAGAAAGATATTATGAAGGATTTAATGAAGAAATTATAGGGTCACAGTAACAATGTATATAGGACATGAAACAAAGGAAGAAAAATGATTGCCATTTTGCTATCTTGGAGAATTCTGGGGAGGTGATCAGGTTCAGAACAAATGTTGATGATAGTACATCTAAACAAAGATGTCTTATTGGTGGGTAGAAATATGCAAAGAGTACACAGACATAGACCTTAAGGAATAGACATTTTTAGATGTAATACATTGAAGCCACCATAATAGGGGAAATTTATTGGGATAATGGAGGGAAAAAACCAGATTTATGACTAGAACCTTGAGATTCAACTCAATTAGTAGATCATTCAGATCAATACTGAACTTTTTTACAATGGAAATTAAGAGGAAATATCACACAAAATGCATATCAGTTAACTTCTCTGCTCTTCAGGCTCCTTATCTATAAACTGGGGATAATAAAACAACTACTCTTCAGGAATGTTGTAGGAATCAATTAAGATTATATAAAGTTCTTTGAAAAACCTTAAAGCACTATGAGCTGTTAATGCTATTATTATGATTAATAAGATAATTCTTATTCACCAGATAGATCCACTTATATCTATCCAGCCTGCCAGATGTTCAGCACAGACTAAAGGATTCACATCCTAGAGCTGCTGACATTTAGGGCTATAAAGCCAGTTCTTTGATGTATAGCAGCACTTCCTAAGTCAACTCGCTGGTTCCCATTCAGTTTTCTCTCCACGTCTTAGTTATACATGAATATTCAATTATTCTTTCCTTACTTGTTGATTCCTATTTGGCTCTTTTTTCTAGGATAACTCATAGGGAAGGAATTCCCTTTCATAGATGAGCTGATGAATAACTTATTTTGTTGTTATTGTTGTTGCTCATCTTGGCCTATTTACATTTATGTGATATATCTATACATCCAATGAGAGCTTTTTTTCTGCTTGTCCAGTACTCAGACCACAAGACCTTTCCTATTCCCTAATACATTTATAGTTCACTGCATACTTGCTGACATAGCTTCAATTTTCAATTCATAACTAATTCAAACAGCACAAAAAGATTTACTCAGTGAACTTGCTGACACATGTCAAATTACTCAGTACATGTTAACTACCACATATAAAGCTATCTTTTATAGAGTCAGCAAAATAGGACGGATCACTGGAAGCCTCTAATCTTCCAGTGATTCCTTAAGTTATTGTCTATAAGCTTATTGCTGTTTCATGGTGAATAACTAATTTTCTATTTCCTTTTTTTATTCAGAATAGTTCATTTTATTCATTTGAATACATATACATATATCTATATGCATGTTTTTATGTATGTGTTTGCATGTATATTCAGGACATGTGTAGTCTTTTTAAATTCTCTCCTTCCAACTTAAAAAAAATCTTAAAAACAATAAGATTTTATTCCAGAAGGTTAACTTATGGCATAAGGTCACAGAATTCCTTTTGTAGGGCTTAGAGGCACTGATTGATTGTGTGATCATGAGTCCAAACCTTAAATCAAAGAACCAAATGAAAATTAGGCAGTAAGCCCAAATTATACTAAATACAGTCTTCTACTCTTTTTTTAAACAGTAATTCATCCTATTTATTTATTTATTTTTGCTTTTTGGAGGGCAATTGGGGTTGTGACTTGTCCAAGGTCACATGGCTAGTTTTTGTGTTAAGTGTCTGAGGCCAGATTTGAACTCAGGTCCTCCTGACTCCAGGGCTGGTGCTCTATTCACTGCACCACCTAGCCATCCCTCTTCTGCTCTTTTCTAACTGCTCTTTGTTTTTATGGAGTTTTGGTCTTGGGAGAACAGTGGACATCTAAAACTTTTAAGATTTTTTCTATAGCCAGATTTATATATTCTGTTTGTCCCATGATATGGGAAGTAATGGAGGTTGTTGAACATAATAAAAACATGGACAATTTGAATGGATAAGAGTGAGTGAGAAACTGTGCAGGTTAAAAGAAATTTTATTGATTGAGTGTTTTGAAATAAGCATGTATAAAGTTGTTTCTTACTGATGGAGTTTTTGTTCAGTCATTTCCAACTCTTCATGACCCTATTTGGGGTTTTCTTGGCAAAGTAGCTGGAGTGGTTTGCCATTTCCTTCTCCAGCTCAGTTGGCAGATGAGGAAACTGAGGCAAACAGGGTTAAGTGACTTGCCACAGAGTTAGTGAGTGTCTGAGTCTGGATTTGAACTCAGGAAAATGAGTCTTCCTGACTCCAGGTCTGGCATTCTATCTACTGTACCCCCTAGCTGTAGACAAATGGTCAAAAAAGAGGATAATTCTAATTATCTCTCCAATATATTTTTGAATTGGTGATGCCTACATTTAGTACCAGTTTCTTACATGGCTCCATGCCCTCTCAGAGTTTATCTCAGCACAGAGCTGCCATTGACTTCAAAGGGAGTTCCGTGCTTGGAAAAGTTCCAAAAGGGGAATGGAATTTAGCTAGTGGAGAGTTAGTTCTATGGATTGTAGCCCTTTTTTTGCAGGAGAACTTTTGTTTATAACTCTTGTTCATTTACTGAGAAGTAAAAGTTTTCAGAATTGTAAGTCACCCCAAAAGATAAGTATTCATATTTTATAACTAAGTTTCATAGTGGCCCTAACACTAAGCAATGAGAATTTTCATGAAAGAAGTATACTTTAATTTAGTTGTCAAGACTGAATACAGTGTCTAGTTTCTATAAGGGTGGTAATGATAAAAGTGACAATGAATAACCAAAATGTACCGTCCCCCTTGTGAATTTTTGTTGTGGCCATACATAACGCTCAGATACCTGCACCTGAATTAAAAGAAACAGAAGAGCTTAAGGGGAAAAAAGCTTCAAGCAAAGATAATGTGAGGACTTAGCTTTTTTAAAGCATTATTTATCCGACCAGTCTTTACTGTACCATATAGCTTCTGAGACTACATTTCACAGACAGGACTCTTGAGTTTATCCTCAGCCTTACCATCCATGGTCATAACATTGCTCAGGGGATCTGAACAGTCCTGCCAAGACCACAATGTAGTCCTGTTAATATTACATGACAGCTTGAGATTTTTTTGGAAAACTCCTCTGGCAGACTGTTTATACACCCACGTTGATATTTGTCTGAAGATAAGTTTTACAGTGCAGAGTACATCATGCGAAATGCCAGGCTGGATGAATCAAAAGCTGGAATTAAGGTTGCTGGGAGAAATATCAACAATCTCAGCTATGTAGACGATACCACTCTGATGGCAGAAAGTGAAGAGGAATTAAGAAGTCTCTTGATGAGGGGAAAAGAGAAGAGTGTAAAAGCTGGCTTGAAGCTTAACATCCAAAAAATTACATCTTGGCAACTGGTCCCATTACTTCCTAGCAGACAGAGGAAGAAGAAATGGAAGCAGTGTCAGATTTTATATTCTTGGGCTCAAAGATCAGTGATTAGAGACATGAAACTAAGAGATGCTTGCTCCTTGAATGGAAAACTATGGCAAATCTGGACAGAATACTAAAAAACAAAATTATCACTTTGCTGACAAAGGTCCATATAGTCACAACTATGGTTTTTCCAGTAGCAATATATAACTGGGGGAGTTGGATTATGAGGAAAGCTGAGCACCACAGAATCAATGCTCTAGAATTGTGTTGCTGGAGAAGACTTTTGAGAGTCCCTTAGGGAGCAAAGTTAAATTAGTCAATACTTAAAGAAATTAATTTAGGTTCTTCACTGGAAGGTCAAATACTAAAAGCTGAAGCTTAAATACTCTGGCTGCATAATAAGAAGATGGGACTCATTGGAAAAGAACTTGATGTTGGGAAAGATTAAAAACAAAGGGAAAAGGGCATGGCAACTTGAACAGATTTCAAGAGATAGTGGAAGATAGAAGGGCCTGATGTGCTGTGGTCTATGGGGCCACAAAGAGTCAGACATGACTGAACAACAAAAAGTTTTACAGTCCTACAAATACAGCAGAAAAGGTTTGTGCTTTTTTATGTTTTTTTCTGCCAAACAAAGATTCAACAGAAAAATGACTGGGGCAGGAAGCTAGTCTACTGCTAAAATTACTGGCTTGTACCCTTAATTTTTTCCAAGGGT
Organism: Gymnobelideus leadbeateri; assembly: GCA_011680675.1. Taxonomy (NCBI): domain Eukaryota; kingdom Metazoa; phylum Chordata; class Mammalia; order Diprotodontia; family Petauridae; genus Gymnobelideus; species Gymnobelideus leadbeateri. Next base: position 129,483 of record WOXC01001348.1, read on the forward strand.
AAGAGCATATTCCCCTCCCACACATGAAAAAAATTTTTTTTCTGATCCTTGTTCCCTTGTTCAGGACTTGATACAGAACCCCAAAACCCCAAACTAAATTACAAAGTATAATGTAGTCCATATCTTCCTTTACACTACAACAAATTAAGTGTCATTAAAGGGTCATCAGTAAATATTTGTGTGATTTGATTGGGGGGAAAGCTAGAGGGTGAATCTTAATCTTTTTTACATTGGTTTTCAAAATTTCTACCCATTCATGAAAATGAGAAACAAGGATTCATGCTTTTCATCTTAATGGAACTGTTGAAAAATGTCATATTTATGAGCATTTTATTGTGGGGTCTTTAACGCGCTGGTGGCATTGCAAAGGGTTTTTTGGAATGTGTTGAAGATATATACCAGAAGCTTTGGTTTAAATAGGACTGCCACTTGTAAGTAATCTTGCAAAAGGAATAATGGAGTATGTGAACTATAGGAAAAAATGATCTGTAATAATTCTATCAACTTGTTGTGAATGAATAGTCTTTTGTAGGACTAAGGAAGAAGGAGTAGATTGGTATGGTGTAGGAAGAAACAATCAGCTCTGTATTTGGAGGGCTGTGATCATGAATAAGCTTAGGGATATATTCCTTCCAGAATGATTTTTTGCTTTTTAGAGTCACTAAGTTATTTTATTTCAGTGTTATTTTTTTATTCAGAAGAGGAAGACATAAAGTTACAATTTGACAATTCCTCTTAAAAGTCATGATTTGAAATGATAAGACACTAACAGTCTCATGTAAGCAGCTGTGTCATATCTGAGTTAAATAAATATTGTCCACTTTGAAAAACAATTCACATAGACACAACTGGCCAACTCTACAAGTTAAGATCATTTTAATCAACTGATTATTGTATGGTGTTTTATGTCATTTCTTCAAAAAGCAGGCATTGGAAAGGAAGGCGGCATTAGCCATGCATTTATTTACTTTATGTCCTTTCTTCCTCTTCATTTTTAGTTTTCTTTATTTGCTTGCAATCACAAAGGAATCTAAATCAAAACTCTTGTCAGTGGCAAAAAATAAAAAGAATTAGTACTGGAGACTGCAGCCAAACCATCGGTATTTATTAAGTGCCTATGATGTGACTATTCTGTAATACGGAATGAGTAATAGAAGACTGTTGCTTCCCCTCAAGGAGCCCACCATTTTCTTGTCTGAAAGACAAAATGAAAAAAGAACTTATGAAATGATGCAAGTCAGTTATTATCTGGTTATAGATTATATCATTCAGAGAAAGAAAATATTACTGTGGCATGCTGTAATATGCATTCACATTAGACCTGTCTTCTCATCCCTCGTTGTGTCAGAACCACCAATAATATTCCACCATATACTGCACCTATTTGCTGCCCGTGTTGAACATCAGGTTCTTGTTCCCTTTATCAATGTAGTTGTCAAAGCTCCCTGCCCACAACACAAGAGTGAAAACTCCAGTGTATCCAACCCACTCTTCCACACGTCCTACAAAATCCTCAGAACAGAAGAGAAATCCCGGAGAATCTATTGAGCCTCTGTAGGAGGGGAATTGGCATGGAGGCACCAGCCATTCCATCTTAATTTATTCTGAATTAATTTGAAAGAAAAAAGACACACGGGGATTCTCAGCACAGCCTTACTTCTTTATCTATTGTGAAGCTAATAAATGGGTCACATTTTCAGGGACTGATTTTGTTTTATACCAAAAGTTTTGTAGCCCTGGCCTAAGAACAGTTGTAGGTTTTTATATATCATTAAATTAATTCAAGGATAACAGGATTTACTTTTATTTTCTTTCCACAAAAGTAAATCTCTCGGGGTGGCTAGGTGGCGCAGTGAATAGAGCGCCGGCCCTGGAATCAGAAGGACCTGAGTTCGGAGCCAGCCTCCGACACTTAATCCATACAAACAAAAACCTAGCCGTGTGACCTTGGGCAAGTTACTTAACCCCAATTGCCCTAAAGGGGCGGCTAGGTGGCCCAGTGAGTAAGAGCGCGGGCCTCGGAGTTGGGATGACCCGAGATCAGATCCGGCCTCAGAAAATGAGCACCCACGCATAAATGATGACTAGCCGTGTAACCTTGATCAAGTTACTTAACCCCAATTGCTTTAAAAAAAAAAAGTAAATCTTTCATCTTTCAATATGAGCTGACATACTACTCATATAAAAACTTTTATTCTGTATCTACCAATTATCTCAGATTGATACTGGGAATTTTTTTTCTTATATGAGATCATTGACTCCATCATAATTAGTTTAACTTTATCCTATATTAATTTTTGGGGGGTAGCTAGGTGGCATGGTGAATGGAGCACCTGTTCAAATGTGACCTCAGATACTAACTGTGTGACTCTGGGCAAGTTATTTAACCCTGTTTGCCTCAGTTTCCTTGTCTGTAAAATGAGCTGGAGAAGGAAATGGCAAACCACTCCACTATCTGCCAAGAAAACTTCAAATGAGGTCACAAAGAATAGTACATGATTGAACAAATCATATTAATTTTCACATATTTTATATAATCACATATGTAAGTGTAAGTTCTTCCCCCTAAAAAAACTTACCATTTCAAACCTGCAAAACACATTCTATTTCAGTGTTAAAAAAAAAAAAAGTGGGGTTTTTGATGAGACTTTTTTTTGGTCATTGCCTTCTGTAGTTAGATAACAAACAGCACAACAGCCCTCTGGAAGCTACTTGATTGAAATTCTTCGTGACTTAAGTCATCTCCATAAGGCTATGAGAATCTCAGGTTCTTGAATTTGTTCCATATTCACAATGTATCCAGTATCCATGTGTAGAAATGAGACAGAATCTCCAAAACATGTAGCCAGCTGGATTTCTAAAATTTTAGCAAGGTTTCGATGTTTTTGGTGCTTTTTTTTAATAGAGGCTTTTGCAGCCTCCTGTTGCATTAACCATCTGGCAGATGGGAACTGCCATTTTTATTTAAACAAAAATTCTTTTGTCATAGAAATCTAAACCTGTATAAATACTTCAAAGAATATTGTGTAAATATGGTAAAAAGCATGGAAAAAATCTCAACCAGTTGGGGAACTTAAATAAGATTTAAAATGTTTTTTTATAATTCATTTTCCCACTCCAAAAGCTTTCAAAGTTAATAGTGAACTAGAGGCATCTAGGTGGTGCAGTGGATAGACTACCTGCCCTGGAGTTAGGAGGACCTGAGTTCAAATCCACCTCAGACATTTGATACTTACTAGTTGCGTGACCTTGAGCCAGTCACTTAACCCTGATTGCCTTGCCTCCCACCCCAAAATTAATAGAGTAGATCTGTTTTTCTCCCAATGTTATCCAAAAAGTGAATGTGGGAAGAAAATTTTCCTTACACATTTCATTCCTTTCCCATCCTTCACTAAAGAGATTGGCCTAGAATTTTCCCAATTTTTATTCAACAAAGTGAATAGTCTAAATGAGTGTTATACTTGAGGTACCAGGTATCAAATTTAACCACATATATTTGTGAAAATCTCTTTAGTGAGGTGGGGGCGGCTAGGTGTCGCAGTGAATAGTGCATGGGTCCTGAGGTCAGGAGGACTTGAGTTCAAATCTTGCCTTAGACACATCACAAAAACTAGCCATGTGACCTTGGGCAAGTCACTTAACCCCAACTGCCCCACCTTCAACCCTCCAAAAAAAAAAAATAGTAAGGTGATCTGAATGCTTATGTTGCTATATTTACAATTGTTTCTATTAGAAAAGCAGTTGTACTATTTGGATAAGTAATGAAATTTTCTTTTTCTTTTTCTTTCTTTTTTTTTTTTTTTGCCCATGGTCACACAGCTAGTTTTTGGTGTTAAGTGTCGGAGGCCAGATTTGAATTCAGGTCCTCTTGACTCTAGGGCTAGTATTTTATTCACTAGCCACCCAGTGATGAAAATTTCACAGAGATTCTAGCTTCCTAGTGTGTATAAACTATAGTGTGTATAAACTAGGTTACTTGTGGAATCTCGTGAGCTTACAAACTTGGCCAGCATTGCATTTTGAAATTTTCAAGAGAGAACAATTTAAGGAGGAATAATGTTCTCACGAATGAAATTATTAAAAAAAAAAAAGAGCAGATGTAGTTATTGGTGCTTCCAACCCCTGTTAACAGAAAACATCTGTTAAACTTCCTGAACTACTTTTTTTAGGATCTTGAGAAAACACCCACACAGTACCCCACCCCCATCATTAAAAAAAAACCCAACATTTAAAAACAATTGGTCTGGCAAATTACTCTTCAATTTTTAACTGTGCATTCCAATCCAAACAGGTGTTCACTGTTGTTCTTTACCATAGCTCTACTTAGAAGGAGTCTGTAGTTAAGCTGAATTTTCAAAGTAAAATGTTCATTGATTTAATGTTGGCTTTGATTTACCAAATGGAATTAAAATATCTGATTATTGGTATGATCAGTGTCTTTCAAAAATGATAAATTCAAATGTAATATCATAATGAGATTAATAATTAAAGATGATGGTACTTTATAAATTCCTTGAAGGTATCAATCATGTAAATTCCCTTTGAGTGGAGAGGACTAATTTGTTTGTTTTGAAAACTGCTTATTAAAAAAACCCTTAGGATTCAAAATCAATTTTCCCAAAGCTCTCTCAAAGTTCACATTCTATTTGAGGAAACATTATGTCTGTCTTGCTTTCTAGAAAAAAAAAATGGCTGGTATTTTGCAAACTGGTCCACCTTTCTTCCTTCTTTTTATCTAGTTGACTTAACTTGACAAAAGTCCTGGAAAACAGGAGGAGTGGGGGAAATGTCTTTGTCTAAAAGACATTGCAATCAGTGTGTGTTGATCATTGGCTAAAGACCATAACCTGGGTAATATTAACATTGAGGGGAAAATACTTTGGTGTAGTGAAAAGGAAACTGGCTATAGATTCAGAGTAATTTAGTTTAAACTTCATCCCTAACACCTACTACTTGTGTGAATCTCTGGTACTTCAGTTTCCTAAAATGAGACGACTGTATTAGATGACCATTGAGGTCCTTCCACTCTAGGCCTATGGTCCATGAATAGGTAGCAAATAGATATAGAACTGTATTTTGGTTTGGATTTCTATTGCCAAGACTAATGGATTACTTAAGTAAAGCCTTCTGCTTTGATTATATGTGGTAATATATGAGAATTATGTCCTGTAGTATTGATTGTCCCAAGGATAGTAGAATATAAACACACTTCAGATTAGCTGCCCAAGCTTAAAAAATGGAAGAATTGAACTGGATGAATTTTTAAATCTCTTCTAGTCCCGAATCTATGATCTTATAATTTGCAGGAAGAGAAATGTCCTGAGTATTATGGTAGGATATGGCACAATATCTGGAGGTCCTAGGAACTGTCCTATACATACCTCAACCTTCTTCAGGAGTCATTTCCTAAACCTTCTTCCCTTAATAGGAGGGAATCAATTCCATGATCAGTAAAGACCTTTGTTCTATACCCTGTTCCTCTGCTGTTTCATCCTTGACATACCTAATAGATTATCATCTTTATGGAGATAATTAATTGTATTATACTTCAGTTCAACACTCTTGAGTGCAGCTAGATGGCACATTGAATGGAGTGCTGGGCCTGAAGTCAAAAAGACTCATCTTCCTAAGTTCAAATCTGACCTCAGACTTACTAGCTGTGTGACTCTGGGCAAGTCACCTAAGCCTGTTGGCCTATTTACTCATCTGTAAGGTGAGCTGGAGAAGGAAATGCCAAACCATTCCAGTATCTTTATCAAGAAAACCCCAAATGGGGGTACAAAGAGTCAGATGTGAATAAAAAAATGACCTGAATGGCCTTCTTCTAATTAACACAAGTCATGGATAAGCTAATTTTATTGATAATTTATTTATATTGCAATGACTCTGGTCAGATAATTTATTGATATTTCAATGACTCTGACCCTGCCTTAAGGTAGATTTGAAAATGTCAAAGGAAACCGAGCTAGTTTGCAATTGGAAATCTTCTGTTGGTGAATCACTTACAGTAAAATTCAGATAGTCTTTTTTAGTAATCATGATGTTCATTGCCTGCTGAATACTTTCATGGCATGTTCATTTTATAGCTTCCCAGGCAGTAGTACTGTTTTGTATTACAAAGAGTTATATTCAGCTTAAAGAGATTTCTGCTGAGTTTATTAATCCAGTGAATTCTATTATCAGCATTTATTGCAAATCATCATTTTCCTATGTAAACTGGCAGTAAATTCTCATTCGCAACTGGAAATTTGTCTGTAATAGAAACATATCATTCTAAGCTAAGGAGGAGAAAATGGTATGTAGCTACTATAAAGATTTTTATAGCTTTCATCCTCCATGAAGGATTGGCCAAATGGGAAAAAAAAACACTAAGATATTCCAAAGACAACATCAATAAAGAATTGAAAATTAGATGTGGTACAGCTTTAGCACGATGTCATGAGTCCACCAATTAATAAATCAGTTTGCTATAATAACACTGGACTTATATTGCTCAATGATTTTTAATGAATAATTTGCACCTACATACAGAATTTCTCAACTCTTTGATCACCTGTGATGTCATGGAAATATTTTACATCAAACACTTTGGGGAAAAGGCATGAAGACTAAGATGATACTATGGAAATTAAGAACAGTGGTATTTTTTTCCTGTTTCTAGACTTCATAAAAGGCTTTCAAGGCTTGAATAAAAACTGTCCTTTAAGAATGGCTTTTATGAAGATTGAGTGTTTGTTGTTTTTCCTAGTCAGATCTGTGCAAGCTGAGTCACTCCTCTGGAATTGATGTTAAGGTCATTTGGTTTCCGCTAGCAAAGGATTCTGGGCTTCATGTCTGAACAAATGAGCAGTACATTATCATCATTCCACCAGACTGAAATAAGATCAATTTCCTCAGGGGGTTGTTTTTTTCCTTTTTTACTTATTAAAATCGAGTTTGTCTGCTAAACAAATAATCACATATAAACCAGGTAACCTTAGGAGGGAAATCCAGGAATAAAGATGACCATCTGCAGGGTTGCATATAATTTTAAACTACCAAAATTTATAAAAGACTTTCCCCTTCAAAATTGTTAACATACTTTGTAACAGCATATCCCCAGTGGTCTATTGACATAGTCATAATGTTGCTCTGATCAGAAATTTTTGAACTATTATTGTGAATAAATTTAGTAAAGCATGTTTAAGGCTATAATTAAAGAAACATTTTTTAAATGGGGAAGACTAAATCTGAGTCCTGAGACACACTTTACCATGTAAACTTTCTAAGTTTCATTCCAAGTGGCAGCATGATTAAAGAGAATAGAACTGACAGACAGCTTTGTCACTAAGTAATTGTATCCTTCACCAATTCGTTTGGCCTGGAAGGTCTCCATTTGCTCAAATAGAAAGAATGGAAATTGTTGTACTGGGTCAGAAAACGGAAAGTTTGGGGAAAGGGGTAGATTGGGGAAAATGATAAATACTGTTTTAAACATGTGTCAAGCTTGAGGTACCTTTGGGATACCCATTTTGAAATGTCCAATAGGTAATTCATGATGGTAGGACTGGAGCTCAGGAGAGAGATTAGGGCCAGATATATAGATGTGGGAGTCTTGAGCAGAGAGTAAATTAAACCAATGGGACTAAATTAAATTAAAATTAAACTAAATTAAATTAAAATTAAACCAATAAGACGACCAAGTAAGAGAACATAGAAAGAAAAGAGAAGCAGGCCTAGTCAGAACCTTGGGATACAAGCATATGCTCAATAAATGTTTGTTGACTGATTGATACCTGGATGATAAATCAGCAGAGGGCCTAAGGAGGAGTCAGAGGAGAAGCAAAAGGGAGCACTATCATATAAACTCTGAGAGGGTGATCAATGGTGTCAAATGCTACTGAAAGGTCAAGAAGGATGAGGACTGAAAAGAGGCCTTTAGGTTTGGCAATTAAGGGGTTTGGTATAACTTTGAAGAGGGTGATTTATGTATCGTGATGAGGTCAGAAGTCAAATTGCAGGGGGATAAGGAGAGAGGAGAGGATAGAAAGTGAAGGTGAGAGGTGTAGACATTTTTTTTCAAGGAGTTTGGCTAACATGTGGATGAAAGACAATAATAAGGATGAGATCAAGTGAGGGAGTTTTTTGGTGGTGGTATTTTTTAAGGATAGAGCGGTCTTGTAGGCAGCAGGGAAAGGGTGATAGAAAGGGAGAAGTTGACAAAAAAGATGGAGGGGGGTAATAGTAGGAGCAATATTGTGACAGATTAGAGGCCATGAAATCAAGGATGCATGCTAAGTGGTTAGTCTTGGAGAATAGGTATCTCTTCATCAGAAACTGGTAGTTGATGATATCACAAGGATTTTTAAGATGAAAAAGGGAGATGAAGGAAAAGCTCTAGAAAAATGGTTTTAATTTTTTTTGAGTAAAATATTAGGTGAAGATCTCAGCTGAGGAGGGTGCTATGGAAAACTTGAAGAGGTAAGGCAAGAGGTTTGGAATAGCCATTACAGGGTGCATAACAGAGAATCCATAAAAGAGGGATAAAAGGATTCTTTGGTGCAGTGAGGAGACATTTGAGATAGAGAATGAAAATTTGGAATGAACACAGTCAGCATGGTTGCATGACTTCTTCCAACTCCAATCAGCAGCATTTAGCAGGAGTGGAGGAGGCAGATGGTGAAAGTAATACACAGTTAGATCTTGGCAAAGTGTGAGCAGCCGGAGGGCAAGAGAGCAAGGGATTTGAGGCTGGAGGATAATGTAAAATTGAGCTAGTTCATGAAGGGCTCAAGATTGAGAAAGGAGGAGAGTAGTGGGATGATGGCCTGCCAAGTGCTGAAGGAAAAAGAGATTTCAGCTCCTGAGGAAGATGAAGAAGTCTGGAAGGAATAAGGCAGAAGGAGAAATTAAATTATAGGACACTTAAAAGGGAAAAGGAAATTCAAGAGTTAATAAACTTGTGAAATACTTATGGGTGATGGCAAGAGTAAGGGGGTGGTCATCTATGTGTAACTAAGGCATAGTAGAGGGATAAGTCATACAAGTTGCACAGAGTGAGGAACTGGGAGATGAGGATATTTGAAGGAACATTATTAGCAGGTATGCCTCAGAGCCTACTGTGGCCCAGAAGGGGTACCACTGTGCTGACAGCAAGAGCAGCAACAGTAGATGGGAATGATGATCTGGTCCCCCAAGTTCTAGTCTATTCTTCCTAAAATACTCACCCAAGAAGATCTCTGCCTCCACAAAGATCCTCCAGCTAAACAGGAAATCAGTATAACTCAAGTTCTTCAACATAATATATAGAGTTAGAGCTTGTAAAAGTTAGAGCTTGTAAAAGGGATCTTGGAAACCAACTAGGGCCTAGATTCTAAGTCATCATCCTACAGATGAAGACATTGAAGACCATAGAGGCAAAATAAGAGTCACATAGGTAATATTTCTCACTTCCGTGGTCTGTAGCCAGTCACTTATCTTCTCTGGACCTCTGTTTATCTATGAAATTAAGAAATTGGAATAGATTAGTTTTTTGGGTTTTGTTTTGTTTTGTTTTTTGCTTTTTGGAGGGCAATTGGGGTTAAGTAACTTGCCCAAGGTCACACGGCTAGGTTTTTGTTTGTGTGTGTTAAGTGTCTGAGGCTGGATCGGAACTCAGGTCCTTCTGACTCCAGGGTCAGTGCCCTACTCACTGCACCACCTAGCCATCCCTGAATAGATTAATTCTTAACCTGGCATCCTAACCTAGATTTCAGGTAGCCTATGAACTTGGATGGGGAAAAAAATTATAGTTCTTTTTTTTCCACTTAACCAGCATTTAACACAGTTCTTGTTACATAGTAGACATTTAATAAATGTTTGCTCAGATTAACTTCTAATTGAAATTTAGCATTTACTTCATTGATAAATTTTTTAAAAACATTAAACAGAGAGGGGACCCACATTTTCACTACATTACTGTGTCCCATGACACAAAAGAGGTTAGGAACTCTTGGATTAGATGCTGTTTCAGGTCCCTTCCAGTCCTAAAATCATATGAACCTCATAAATGAAAAGACCAGGAATTTTGGGCCTACATCTTTAATTACAACACACAGTATTTCATATAACTAATTCTCAATTTGCCATGTTAATGGAGAATTTGGAAAAACATAACTAGTTGGTTTTTACACAATTATCCATATTCTTAAAACATACGGATTCTATCCAGTGGCTTATATTAATCCTGAAGGGTTTTCTATATCCCCATTACCTCACAGGGTATTGTGAGGATTCAATGAGATAAAATTTACAAAACACTTTGCAAACCTTAAGGTGATATATAAATTCTTTTTATTATTATTATTATTATCATAATTATATCGCTTTGATCAGAGCTACTAAAAAGTTACAGAGTTGGAATTTCACCTCTGCCTACCCTCCTTTAGTCTAGTAAAGGGATTAACAAGCCATGAAATGAGTGGAATGTGGGCAGAAGGAAAAGGAGAGACGGAGATAACTAGATCCCCCAAAGTTGTGGCTTAGTTGCATATAGATTCCACAAATATTTGTACATAAACATTTTTACACCTTGTCTCAACTTGACTGCGAGTTTACTAAAAGCATCGATTCACTCCCCTCACTTCCTATAAATCCACCTACTCTAGAATAATACCAGTTAACTGGTAGACAGGCAAATATTTGCCTAAAGCAACAATCCCTTTGGAGTTTCCCTAGCAAAGGGCCCTCATAAAAACTTTGATTGTGTTTGTATTGTATTCAATCAGGAGAGGGACTTGGTGCTGGGCTTCTTCCTATCTTATTTTATCACTGTGGTCAGTTGTTATAACTTTTTAATATTTGTCAACTCCCACTTAATACTAAACAGTATTTCCTGACCCAAAGGACCTCAAATTTTGACTCTTTTTTTAAAAAAAAAAGTGTTCCTCTTGTATATAGGTCAGAGAAAAGGAATTAGGAAATGTGTTTAACTTCTAAAAGAGAAGCCTCTCATATGATGTGTGCCCACCATTTGAGCTCTGTTTTCCTATAATAAAAATTTTCATTTTTCTGCATTTTACATACATACACCTTTTGATTCTTATAACAACCTTGATCTAGCCAGTAGCAAGTATTAGTCTCATTTTACGAGAAAATGAGTCTCAGAGTTTAAGTAATCTTGCCCTTTCCCATATGAGACTTCCTTCAAGTTTTAAACCAAAGTCTCACCTTCTACAAGAAACCTTTCTTAATCCCCATTAATGCTAATGCCTTCTAGGTAGATTATCTACAATTCAGCCTGTATCCTTGTTTGAATATTGTCTTTCTTTAAGAGTAGGGACTGTCTTTGACTTTCTTTGTATTCTTAGATCTTAACATTGTGCCTGGTGTACAATTTTGTTGCTGTTTAGTTATTTCAGTACTATCTGACTCTCTGTGACACCATTTGGGGATTTCTTGGGAAAGATACTGGAGAGATTTGCCATTTCCTTCTCCAGTTCATTTTACAGATGAGGAAACTGAGGCAAACAGGCTTACGTGACTTTCTCAAGAGTCAAACAACATGAAAAAGTGTCTGAGGCCAGATTTGAACTCAGAAATATGAGTCTTCCTGACTCGAGGCCCAGTCCATTGTACCACCTAGTTGCCCTAGGTGCAAAATAGAAGTTTAATAAATGCTTAATGACGGACTGAATTCATTGGCTTCATATTACCCATAGAATAAAATATAAGCTCTTTGGCTTGGCATTTCAGGCCATTTACAATTTAGTTCCAATTTACTTTTCCAGCTGTCTTCTAGTAGACTCTTCTTCATATATGCTATATTACTGGGAAACCTCCATTCTCCTCCAGTCCTTTCCCACCTCCATGCATTTGTAGCAGCCAAGTCCCATGCCTGGAAAGCACTGCCTCCTTGTCTACACCTATGTCTTCTTTCAGAGTTTACCACAAAGTCAGCCTCCTCCATGAATCTCTGACTGATCTCTCCAGATTAAATTAATTTCCTTCCCCTCCTCTCTTTAATAGCACTTTGTTGAGATACTTCTTTTGTCCGTATTATATTCTGCCTTTTATCATAATTAGCATAAATGTTTGTTAAACTGATAATTACTGGCGCTTAGAGTAGAAGCAGATCTTCTGAATCTGAGTGCCATGCTCTTTCTACATTCCATCAGAAATTTTCATAAAGAACACTGGATTTAGGGGTGGCTAGGTGGCTCAGTGAATAGAGCACCAGCCCTGGAGTTAAGAGGACCTGAGTTCTAATCTAGTATCAGACACTTAACACTTACTAGCTATGTGACCTGTTGGGCAGCTCACTTAACCCCTGCCTTCCCCCTCCAAAAAATAAAAAAATAAATTAAAAAAAAATAATAAACACTGGATTGAGTCAGAGGAGCTGGTTTGAAATTCTGCTTGCATTACCACTTCCCATGTGACCTTAGGCAAGTCACTTTACCTCACTGGGCTTCAGTTTCTTCATCTACAAAAGAATAATAGTAGCTGGCATTTATAAGGTTTAAAAGTTTCCAAAGTATTTTCCATGTATTTTCTCATTTTATACTCACAATAATCTTATGAGGTAGGCGCTATTATTTTCCCCGTTTTATTAGAAAGGATAATTGAATCAGAGAGAAATTGTGTAATTTACCAAGGTCTGAACTCACATTTTTGTGAAAGCAAGTTCAGCACATTCTCCCCTATGCCCGTTGCTGCCTCCTATGAGCTGGATTAGATAGCTCCTAGGGTCCTTTCCAATCTTAAATCAACTTAAATATGACGTTATAGCTATCTCTATTAAATTTCATTTAGGTATCATATTTTGAGATCCTTTGGAATCCCTATCCTGTCAAGCAACAATTAAAATTTACTCTCATGAGATCATAGAGGCAAAAACTTAGAGCCAGACTGGACTTTAGAGGTCATCTAGGCCAACTCCCTTCTTTAACAGATTGAGGAAATTAAGTCCTGGACAGGATGTTATTTATCTTTCCTTCTCCAAGACGACCATGACATCAGGGAGGTGGTGCCATGACATGTAAGCACTTTCTCCTCAGGAGCTTTCTGGGTCTGGTGGCAAGATATAGATCAGGGTGACTTGAGAGGTGGGAGACCTTGGCCTTTTTAAACTAAGGTTTTTCCCGGGTCTCAGTTAGACTGAGGCAACTCAGTGATCAAAGCTAGGTAGGAAATGAATCGGAGAATAATGACCTTTTTTACCTAGTCAAGAAAAAAAATCAGTCTGGGAGGGGAAGACCCTCAGGGTTTCTGGCCTAAACAGAAACAATTGCTATTAGCAACCCATGCTAAAGCCAGCTCAAACCAAATTGCAACACCCATTGTAAAATTTTCAATGTCAGCCTTATGCCTCAAAAATCAGCAACTGCTACAAATTGGGCCTTGATTCATTGTTTTATGGATTTTATAGACTTTTTAAATAAACTGATAGAGTAATTTATAATTCAGGTTAAACTTAAAAGTATTTCTGGAGAACCAGTTGTTAAACATTTGCCAGCACACTCCTGGCCCTCTGCCAAGTGGGGAATCTCTCCTCCACCTTTTGAAAGTGGGTCACAACCCCCAAAGCTATCTTGACCTTTTGAAGATGGCTGCCATTTGAAAGACTGTGCTGGTTTCAGCCAATGTGTCTAAATGTCCAGTGTTGAAAGAACACATAGGACTGCCATCTAGTGTTCATGAGTTGAATTAATGCTCCTGACAATAAAAATTTCCACGTAAACCTTTAAGATATGGGGTCTGATGACAGGGATAACAAGGGGGACTGAACTTGTTATTTCATTGATCTGGTGAACCACCAGATGAGGGAACTTGTTCTAATAATGCTCATCATCACCTTCTCTGTAACTTAGTTATAGAGTCTTGCCAAAGGCAAGATGGTTGGTGATGACCAAGATATGTCAGAGACAGAAATTCAAGCCAGATCTTCCTAGCTCCTAGGCCAGTTTTTTTTTTATCAGCTTCATCACATAAAAGAAAAATCAGATCTCCAAGTTGAAAGGCAATAAAGTCAATAAAAGCTGCTTTTCCTTTCATGGATTCTTTTCACACAGCCTGGTATTAACAAATATATCTAATTTCCAAATAGCCTTTAGACCTACTGCTTTCAAATAGAGTTTTTAATACATTTGTAAAGCATGTTTGGTTTATCACTGACAGTTATTGTCTGCAAAGCAACTTTGTTCAAATCTCTCCAAACTAGACTTCCAACAGGCATGAATCCTGGCATACCCCCTTCCTTAGCATATTTTGAGCCACTGTTGAGATCTTCTAAATTCTAACTTCGTCTGCTAGCTCTCCATTTATAGTACGCCATGTTTTATTTACAGAAAGAAATTCTTAACTAAGTTTCTAAAGGGTAAATACCCCTTACACATACAAGGAAAACATCCAGACAGTCTTTTTATACAGCTCCATTTTTCTGAATCCTAATCCTATGTATATTCTTGAACGTTGGGATGCAAATTCTTATATCGCAAGGTTAGTTGGTAGAATCTGAAGTGAGTTACAACGCCATCTTCCTCACCATCTTCCACCAGTTTTGTAGCGAGGCATTGGTAGACCAAGCTTGCAGACTACTTGAGAATTAGTAATGTACTATATATCATCTGGTGTACTAAACTGATGCCAGTAAATGAAAAGCATAATTGAGAAGGTGAATATGTGTGTGTATTTAGAGAGAGGATGGAGGACATTACTTTGGATTATAAGCTGTTGGCTGGAATGTGCATCACCTATTAGCTAAGTGAGCATCTCATTGAGAAAATGATCACATGGTGAAATGGAAAATATACTCATTTTGACATTGGAGAAGTTAGGTTCAAATCCTCCCTCTGAGGGCTATATTGTTAGGTTCTACACACACACACACACACACACACACACACACACATTGGAGAAGTTAGGTTCAAATCCTCCCTCTGAGGGCTATATTGTTAGGTTCTACACACACACACACACACACACACACACACACACACACACACACACACACACACACACACCCAACTCCAACATTGTTAACTATTGTCCTGCTTTAATATTTAGGATAAATGTATTGTTGGCTACTTTGTATATATGCAAAGAATGCTTTGATATAATTATACAAACACAGAGAGTAGCTAATACACACACAGAGCAGCTGTATTATTAGTTACTGTGTATATAACAAACATGTTTTAATACACAAGATAATTGTATTGTTAACTACTTTGGGTATATACCAAGAATGCTTTAATATAATTATACACAGAATAGCTAATACATACATGTTAACCAACACAACTGAAGTAACTCCTGATACACACACACACACACACACACACACACTTTTGGCTGGGCAAAAGTGATAACTAAGTTTTTCTGTGATCCACTGAGTAGCTCTAAAAATAAAAGGGAGTTTTACAGTTCAGCTTATATATCGTCACCATTTTTTACTATTGACTAGAACATGTATCCACATAGTTCTTCATTTTAGCTTTCCATTTCCAATAGATGGGGTCCTTGGCCCAGAGTAGGGGTGGGAAACCTCTGGCGTTGAGGCCACATGTGGCCTTCTAGGTCCTCAAGTGCAGCCTTTTGACTGAGTCTAAATTTTACAAAACAAATCTTTTATTAAGGAGATTTGTTCTGTGAAGTTTGGATTCAGTCAAAAGATGGAGGTCACATGTGGCCTTGAGGCCACAGGTTCCCCACCCCTGACCTAGAGGCCGTTACTTTCTGAAATGGTCTCACACACAAAATCTACTCAAGAGATTTGCTATTTCTTTTGAAGTGCATTCAGGGCACATCGAACTGAATAATGGCTTATCATTTAGCTCTTAGCCAAACACCTATAATTGGTCTCTGCCACACTGCACTCATTAATTTTTACCTCTCTCCCCCTCCCCCCCAAAAAAAAGAATTTTACTGCTAGGAATTCCCCCAAGCTACTAAAAAATTCCACACGGAGCCCTAGGCTATAAATATATCCGGAACTTAATTGTGTTTGAGATAGAACAAAACAAGACTTTGTTAATTGACCAAGAAACACAGGAGTTCCATCCACAACAATTATAGTTCTTTACTCACATTTAAAATAGACTGGCTTTTATTCTTTTTTTTTTTTTAGGGCAATTGGGGTTAAGTAACTTGCCCAAGGTCACATGGCTAGGTTTTTGTGTGTGTTAAGTGTCTGAGGCCGGATCCAAACTCAGGTCCTTCTGACTCTAGGGCCGATGCTCTACTCACTGTGCCATCTAGCTGCCCCCTGGTTTTTATTCTTAAAGGAAAATATCATAGCCTTAAAATTGAAAGGAATATTACAGTTCATCTAATCTAACCCTCTTAGTTTACAGATGAGAAAACTGAGGCTTAGAGAGGCAAAAGGGCTTGCCCAGGGTCACATACATACATACATACATACATATATATATGTAGTGAATAGCAGAGTTTGTTTAAACTCCACACCTTTGACTCCAAATCCAGCACTTACTTACTATGGTCCCATGCTGTAGTTTTCTCATTGAGATGCTTACTTGGCTAACAGGTTAGGCACACTCCATCCCCAAAACTACCATCAACAGTAATGTCAGTTGTGTCAAAATGGATGACAAAGGAATATTGTCTAGATCAGAGGTGGGGACCTGCAGCCCACTCCTGCCCTAGATTGTGACATGCAGTTGGATGGGCGTTCTGTAGAGTCAGTCCATCAATGTATGTATCTAAAGACCATCACAGAGGAATATTGAGTTATGCCGAGAAATGAGGAGAAGATTTGAGTAGATTTCATTGAATGAACAGTGAATACCTACTATCTGCAATTCATCATAAGGGCTGAATTTGATAAATGCAGTGTTTTCAATAACCCCAAATTGCTTTGGCTCTGAAAGACCACTTCATCAACAATGATGTCATCCTCTACAAACATTTGCCAACATCTATTACATTGTAGGTAGGGACTGAGTGCTGGGGTTACAAAACAAAAATAAAACAATGTTCCTAAATGTGCATTCTAATGAAAAGACAAGAGTATAAAGATAGGTGATTAGAAAGTAATCTAAAAAGGGAGAGAGTACTACTAGGGGAATGATGAAAGGCTTCATATAGGAACTGATGCTTAAACTGAACCAAGAGAGCATAAGGAGCCTAAGAGGTTAAAGGTCAGGTTAAAGTGCACTCCAGACATGGTGACCAAACTAAGTCAGTACGTAGGGTTGGGAGGTGGAGTGATTAGTTTGGGGAAAACGATATGCTAAACAACTAAGTTAGCCAGGCACAGAAAGAGATCAATCAACAATGTGTTAAGCACCCACTCTGAGCCTGGCACCATGATAGGGACTGGGAATGTATACCAAAAAATGGAAATAATCCCTACTCTCAATGTCTTCCTTGGGCAAGTCACTCAATCCCAATTGCCCTGCCTTCCCCCCTCCAAAGACACATTCAGATATATATATATATATATATATATATATATATATATATATACACATATACATACACATATACATATAAGCATATGCAAACTGAAAAACAAGGTAGTTAATGAGGGAAGGCACCAACATTTAGGGAATTAGGAAAGGACTCTTGTGAAAGATATAGCTTGAGTTGCATCTTGAAGGAAGAGAGGAATTCCCTGAGTTGGAGGTTAAGAAGGAATGCCTTTCACTCATGTGGAATAGCCAAGGAACACAAGGCATGGAGATTAGAAGTAGAGTGCCCCAGGTGAATAGAGGGAAGGCCACCATTGCATGTAGGAATGGGACTGTTGTATACAAGACTAGAGTCAGACTGAGATTAGATTTTTAAAGGCTTTAAGAAATAAGTAGGGGGATTTCTTTTTCTCATAGAGGAAATACAGTCACAGGAGTTCATTGAATTAGGGAAATGAAATGGTCAAATATGCATGTACTTAAGGATAATCATTTTAACAGCTATGTGGAGACTCATTGGGACAGGGAGAGCAATTAGGACACCATTGAAACAGTCTTAAGTAAGAAGTGATAAAAAGGCGTTATGTGTTAGCAGTGACAAAGGCTCACATGTGAGAGATTTTGTGTCCTTAGACTCAACATTTGGCAACTGATTGGATATGTGGAGTGATGGAGAAGACAAGTCAAGGATAATGGTGAGGTAGCAAACCTGGCAGACTGGAAGGCTGGTGATAACTTCAACAGAAATAGATAAGTCTGGAAGAGAGTAGGTTTTAGGGGGAGTAGACAGGTGCTAAAGAGACAGAAAACAGTAGTGCCATAAAAACCCCAAGAGGAAGGGATGTCCAGAAAAGGGTAGCCAGCAGTGTTCAATACAACAAAGAGGTCAAGAAGGATGAGCAGTGGGAAAAGACCACATTTATCATACATTGATATGTAGCCCAAAACATTGCCTTCCATCATTCAATAATATTTTAATATTTCAAGGATCTGAAATTTTATCAGCAAGGACCACTGCCCATTTGTGCCTTAGTAGGTGATCTTGGAAAGTTGCTGTGACCAAAAATTTCATCTCCATTACTGACAAATATATAAATGCTCACAAGAAATCTCCTATATTTTTTTTCTATAAGGAATAAGGTAAAACTCTTATAGGTTTACCAAGTGATATATACATACATATGTGTGTGTGTGTGTGTGTATATATATCCTTTGATGTTTCCCAATAACTCTGGAAGATAGATGCTATCATTATCCCCATTTTCAGATGGTAAAACCAGTTTTCAGAAGAGTGGTTTATCCAAAGTCACATAGCTAACAAGTACTTGAGGTGGGATACAAACCAGGTTTTTCTGGCTCCATGTCCCATGCCCTAACTAATATGCCAAGGCAGATGGTCAGTTTGATGACGGGTCTATGTATATTTTGTTGTTGTTGTTCAGTGGTTTCAGTTGTTCCCTACTCGTGATCCCATTTGAGGATTTCTTGGTAGAGATACTGAAGTAGTTTGTCCTTTCCTTCTCCAGCTCTTTTTTACACATGAGGAACTAAGACAAACTGGGTTAAGTGAACTACCCGGGGTCACACAGCTAGTAAATGTGAGGCTGGATATGAACTCAGGTCCTCCTGATTCCAAGGCCAGTGCTCTATCCACTGCACCACCTAGCTGCCCCTTATGTATACTTAGATTGACCCTTAGCTAGTAGTGATATATTACAGTCCATTACTAAGATGAGACAGAAATTCCTTCTAGCTTGATAGGATCTGACAGATCTTGTAATCCACTGACATCACTTTATTTTTTTTTCACTGACATCACTTTCAAAAATGCAAAGTCATTCCATGCCATGAGACCTTGGGGCAAGACTTTACTGGAAGAGAGTAAGACGATTCTAATGCAGGGATATTTGTTAGGCAAGAGTGACCTGCCTGAGTCATATGTTGGTTCTTGGGGAATAAGATTAGTGGAAATAAAGAGAAATGAGAGAACTAAAAGACTAGTTAAGTCAAAGACAGAAAAGGAAGTATATCCTTAGAAAAATAATCAAGACAAATGTAGTGATGGAAAATTTGAAAGATTGTTGGAACTCCTGCTACTTGGGAATTGGTTCCCAGAAAGGTGGGTGTCAGTCCCAAACTATTGACCTCCCTGAACACTCTCTGTTCACCCACTCCCACTCTCTCTACCTCGACTTTCTATATGTGTGTGTGTGTATTTATTTTTGGACCACCATTTCCATGAATCTGATAGGGCCAAACTAATTCAGTGCCAACCTGGAAAAGGGATTGCTTTCATATGACTCGTGTTTAGTCTAAATGAAATATAGATATAATTCTTGGTTCCATTCCTAGTCTACAAGACAGGCTCTGGAACAATCCCAATTAGTGACTGATTTGTATTCTTCAACAGAGAAATCAAAAACTGAATGGCTCTGCAGATGGGCATTTCCTCCGTGGCTATGAGGCTGTCATTCAAGAACAATTACTGAATAAGTGTCTGCTGTTCACAGAGCTGGCCTTAACAATCACTTAAGAACAAGTGTGAAGTATCACACTGGCTTGTATCAAACCAATACCATATAACTTTATATGTAAATATATATGGATAACATTCTTTAAATAGTTTTTCATCTTTATGAAAACTGTATTTTTAAATCTGCATAAGCATTACTCTAGTCCTAAACTGTAAATATAATATATAATAACCTCCACATTATAAGAATTTATGATCCTTTGAAAGATCTGTTAATTCATCTACCAATGCAGACTGTTGCTTCTCCATATTTCATAAGTTTTATCCTGTCTCAAAAAATCATCACTTGGTAGGTAGCCAATTTTTTTTTGTAATTCTCCTGTCTTTACTAACATAGGCTGGTTCCCAGACAGCATGCATGGAATAACTAATCCTTTTTTATTTCATGATGACAGTGATGACATGCCTTATTAATATAATTGCCTCAGTTAAAATTCTACAACCATGCCCCATCATAAAGTGACTTTGTATTTCCAAAAGCTATTGCAGCAGAGCATAAGCCTTGCATTTTCTGCCAATTTAGAAAGACTTCTGCTTTGGGCCTTACAGTAGATCCAGTAATTCAGAGAGACAGTCTCAGAGATTTTATTTATGGGATTTGATTCAGCAAACATATATTAAGTGTCTGCTGTGTGAGGCAAGCATGCTAAACATTGTAGATACAAAGACAACTAAAATAATCCTGCACCACAAGGAGTTTACATTATACTTGGGAAAGATGGATTTTTTTGGCTACAACAGTTCCTTAAACTGTCTATTAAGGTATGAAGGGATTGCAATCTATATAAATAAAGGGAGTATTCTATGATATTGTAGGTCATTGAGGTATATTTTGCATGTTGGCACAAGTCCCACTTAAGGTATAGCATTACATACTTATTGAGACTTGAAATTAAATTATCTTCCTTATAATACTGCCAAATTCAACCTGTCTTCCTATCTTTTCCACAACCTGTCATTGGGCTCTGAATAACTCCAGCTATAATGTCTGGAATCCACAATTCCAAATTTTGATGTCTCCAGCTTTTCTATACCCCATTCTTACTTGGGGAATGCAAATACATCTATTAGGTAGTTCCTCTGTGTCTCCTAAAAATGTAGAGTACAAAACTGAACCCAATACTTTAGATATGACCTGACCATGGCAGAGTATAGTAGAACCATTACCTCCCTTTATCCAAACATGCCTCTCAATTCAACCTAGACTATCACTAGGTCATTTTGATTTCCATGTCATACTCCCTGAACTTGCATCTTATAAATGTGCCAATATCTTTTCTCCATTTATGAAGTTGACTTTTTGAGTTTAAGTGTAAAATTTTTTTAATTATTCCTGGTAAATTTCTTCACAGTCAAGTCAGACCATTGGTCTAGTCTACTGAATTGGATTTGGATCCCAGATTACTGTCCAGGGTATTAGTAAAGTACAAGCATTGGCTATATCATCTGCCAATTTGATAAGCGTGACATCTATGCTTTCATTAGGGTTACTAATTAAAAATATTTTTGTCAAAATGTGCCCAAGACTAAGTATAGTGAACTTTCTACAGGCAAGAGATGTTTAATAAGTGTTTGGATTGAATTGAATCTTATTTTTAAGTACACACATATAAAACCTTTGAATCCAACATTTAGTACAATGCCTTACACATAGAAGGCACTTCATGCTAACTGACATTTCACTTTAATAAAACTCTCCTGTAAATTACTGAACCTGTTTGTATTTACCTTAGCCAGTTTCTGTTTTTCTATAGATATTTACTCTAAACTATTAGTTTTTAACAGAAGTTTTTAACAATCTTGCCCCAGATGTACAAGAAATGCAATTGTTTAACAGTTGTGATGCATTTGGTTTATCTTTGCATAATAAATAAGGATCAAAAGACATAACATACATAAATCACTTTGGACACATTAAAGAACTACATAAATGCTAGTTATTATTATTATAATTATCTTAAGCAAGAAATGTGAGCAAAGGTCTTCAAGTTATAAAACCTGGGCACCAATCTATCATATTACTAATTGTGTGACCATCTTCAATGATGATCTTCAGTGTGATCTGAAGATTCCTCTCCAGTGCCAAATATAGTTGTTCAAAATAAACTCCTCTCCAGTCTAAGAAAGAGAAGATGCTTAAATTTATGTAAGAGAAAAACAATGGTATACAGCCTTTGAGTGGTTTAGAGATTAAGAACATTCTTGTCTGAAGAGATGTTTTAAAGTAGACCTTTCCACTTCTTTTGCTGACATACTTTACAGCTGATAACAAATAGCTCCCAAAATCAGCCCAGGGAGGAAATTCCTGGGGAAGTATTGTACAATAGATTAAAAACCCAGTGTACTTATTTGGAGGCCTTATTTTCTTCAATGCAATTTAATTCAGCAAACATTTATTTAATACCTGTTATGTACAAGGTGTATAGCACCATTGTTAGGCATGAGGGAAGTGAAAATAAAGACTACTTTTTAAAAGTTCTACATCTGTAAAATTATGGGGTTAGACTTGATAATGTCTAAGGCTCTTCCCAGCTCTAGAGCTATGATACTATGAAGACCCATATGTGAATAGCTATGATACTAAACTATGTGTGGGTTTTAAAGGAGAGATGCAGAAATGGTGCTGAGAAACAAGAAGAAAAAGTCTTTTTCCTAAAGTAAAGGGATATAGAGAAGGACCAGAGAACAAGGGAGAAACGTTTACAGTCAAAGGATAATATAATGAAAGCTCAGAAGTGGAAAAGACCAGCATAAGAGCAGAAAATGTGGAGAATAACAGTTTCGCTGCAACAAATAATGTGTGAACAGGGAGAGTAGTATGAAATAATACTGGAAAGGCACACTGGATCTAGACCTGGGGCAGGTCCCAAATGCTAGGAAAAGAAGATTATGCTATGTTCATTTTATTCAACAGGGACCTCCTCAGGATTCCAGAAGAGTACCAAAGATCAGAGTTGGGGGGGCAGCTAGGTGACACCGTGAATAGAGCTCCTGTCCTAGAATCAGGAGGACCTAAGTTCAAATCCAGACTCAGACACCTAACACTTATTAGCTGTTAGGCAAGTCACATAACCCCAATTTCCTGGCCTTCCCCCCTCAAAAAAAAAAGAAGAAGAAAAAGCTTACATTCTGGGAGTGGCTAGATGGTGCAATGAATAAGCAGCAGCCCTGGAGTCAGGAGGACCTGAGTTCAAATCCGGCCTCAGACACTTAATACTTACTAGCCATATGATCTTTTTTTTTTTTTTGCTTTTTGGAGAGCAATTGGGGTTAAGTGACTTGCCCAAGGTTACACGGCTAGCTAAATGTTAAGTGTCTGAGGCCAGATTTGAACTCAGGTCCTCGCGACTCCAGGGCCAGTGCTCTATTCAATGCACAATCTAGCTGCCCCAGAGGGTTGGGGTTTTTTTGTTGTTGTTTTGGTAGGGTAGTTGGGGTTAAGTGACTTGCCCAAAGTCACACAACTAGTAAGTATATCAAGCATCTGAGGTTGGATTTGAACTCAGGTCCTACTGACTCCAGGGCCAGTGCTCTATTCTAGCCATGTGATCTTGGGCAAGTCACTTAACCCCAATTGCTCTGCCTTCCCCACTCCAAAAAAAAAAAAAGGCAAAAAAACAAAAACAAGGATCAGAATGGTATACATCAAGATCACCTTGGCAGCAAAGTGAAACAGTGGGCTGAAACAGGGATAGGCTGGAAGCAGAAAGACTAGTTCTGAGGCTTTTACAATAATCCAGAAGCAAGGTATTAAGTGCCTAGCCTAGAGACGCTACAGTGAAAGTAGAAAGCAGGAGGAGGATTTAAGTGAAACACCTTACCCTTCCTTCAGACACTGGCTACTCTTTTTTCCTTTCTTATGCAGGCAGAGCCTTGAGGTTAATAAAATGTAGATAGAAATAGCTGCTCATGTGTGTGACTTATCAAACAGTTATAAGTATGAACTGAATTTTTCTTGAATCCTCTGAAATCAATTTACCCATTTTAAGCCTCAGGTTGTAGAGTTGTTCTGTGTGTGAGCATTACTAATTACAGTTGGGATTTTGGCCTTTTCCACAAGAACCAGACTTAGAATCCTTAGAACCTTAGTAAAAATGTCTCAGGGTTTTAAGTGTATTCTTTCTGTAGTCCTGGTATTTAAACTATGTGTACTCAAGTCTGAACATATATACCTTTGGGGTTGTTCTACCCCAAACTGACCCAATTCTCTTCCATTCACATTCCAGTAACCTTTACAGTGTGTGAAAAATCACCATGACATTTATTCTTCCCTAAGATTAAAGTTGAAGCTTACCAGTAGAAAACACTTGAGTTTAATAGGGGAAAAAAATTTAATGGGGAAAGAAGAAAGAACTTTCCCTAAGAGAAAGTTGAATGAGATGATCCCTGAGGTCCCCTGAAGCTCTACCAGCCTGTGAATCTTTTTGGGCCAGTTGCTTTATGGAAGAAGTCAAGAGAAAATCCATTTTCTCCTGAATATGTTTCTCTGAAATGTTTTTATTTGGGGAATGATTTATCTTCATACATTGTATTTAGCATATTATACTATTATAATCTTGATGGTATCACTCCATGTATATTAGATTGTCTGAAAGAGATGGCATATGATCCCACACTGAGTACTTTCATGCTCAGCAATATGATGATGATGATGATGATGGTGATGATGATGATGGTGATGGTGATGATGATGATGATGGTGATGTTAGCTAGCACTGATATAGCTCTTTAAGGTTTACAAAGTTTATCTTACAAATATCATGTTACTTGATTCTCACAATAATCCTGGGAGTTTGGTACAATCATGACTCTCATTTTACAAATGAGAACATTGAACCAGGCAAAGGTCACATGACTTGCCCAGGGTTACACAGCTGGTAAGTGTCTGAGACTATATTCAAACTCAGATATTCCTGACTCCAGGCCCAGTGCTCTGTCCACTATTGTTGGAAATGTATTTTCAAGCACATCACTGGAATTTCTAGACAAGAAGCTAGGCACTTCCTCAATGCATGCAAATAAATTAAACTAGTCTGCCAGTCTTTGTCTTAATTTTATTTTTAAAGCAAGCTAATACAAAAGGAAAGGGAGAGGGGGAAGTAACTTTTCCAGTTCATGCTTGGACTAAGGATGGAAGTCGTCTGGCAGTGATGATGATTAACACTAAGGGAAATCCCTTTTCTTAACCTGATCATTCCAGATGGGCTTTACTGGCAAATAAAAGGCAGGATATCCTATGGAAAGCCTAGTCATCTAGCAACTTAAACATTTAAAGTCATCATATCCTTTGGCATTGAGATGAAATTACTCTGATTAAACTAAAACACCTTCAGTTTAATCAGAATAACGAAACACTGAGAGTATGGGGAGGCAATGTAAGTTGTGATTCTCAAGAGCCACAGGTTACCCAGTTTCTCCATGCGCTTACTCCTGGACCTTCTTAAAGCATACATTCATTGCTAGATCTTTATGTGGACAGTTCCATCTGGTCAGAAGCTCAGCATAAACTGTGCTGAAGCGACATCCTCCAACAATATAAGAAAGTACAAATGTCTGTCTTCCCATCCAAAAATTAAAGGTCATAGAAAGAAAACTTTGATCTTCAGAGATTTACTGACAATGCAAGGAAAATGACTACATGATGTGGTTAGTCACTTATGACAAATCAAAAAATTACCCAGAAAAGGGTAGTGGATATAGGACAGAATTGTGGTTTTTCATATTTAGAATATAAATATTCCATCTGAGTTAATGATGGATATGTTTCCTTCTGGTCCAGCTTACAGAAGAAGTCTTACATAGGTAGAAATGTCATTAAAAAGAAGAATGACAGAAATAGTGGGGAAATTGCTTTCCTTCAAATATTTTTAAGTGACACTATTGTTTGAACATAGTTGTATACCGCTCATCTTGAGCTCCTTGCAAGAAGTGACTGTCTTTTTGCCTTTTTTCTTATCCCCACTGCTTAGCATAGGGCCTGGCAGATCCTAGGGTCTTAATAAATATTTAGTGCCTGATTGATTGGCTCACAAATTACAAGCTTGTTCAGTGTCCCAAAAGTCTTAGTGCAGCTTTTAAGGTCCAGTAAACTTACAGATCCAATTTAAGGTCCAATAAAATTCAAACTAATACTTTGGAGACACTGCGTGATTATGGGTTAACTTTGGAGGGAAAAAATGAGGGATGATTTTATAGTACTTGATAGTTTCTAAAAACACTTTCCCATATAATATATTATTATATTTGGACCTTGAGACTAACCATGGAGTAGATAGAACAAATATTACTATGCTTATTTTACTGATGAAGAAGTGAAATTTCAAACACATTGGGTGATTTGCCATTGGCCATGGAATGGTAGTACTCTTTCCATGAGGCATGCTGCTTTATATCTTGACCCAATATCATTTTTAGGGCCTTATTGGATAATTCTTTATTTCATTCTAAAACACTACTATGAGTGCTATGCTGGAAAATGCACAGCGAATATTTCAGAAAATCATGGCTAGTACATCACATATTTTTTGGAGGGAAATTGGGGTTCAGTGACTTGCGCAGGGTCACATGGCTAATTTTTTGTGTTAAGTGTCTGAGGCCATATTTGAACTCAGGTCCTCCTGACTCCAGGGCTGGTGCTCTATTCACTGTGCCAACTAGCCACCCCGACATCACATCTTCTGAAGGATCTACTTTAGCTAAGTAAAAATTATTATTTCAAAATAAATCACTAATGAGAATGCCTGCTCATTGTGCTCCATTATGTAAATAATCTTATATTTATATGGGTTTTTTCAGGGTCAACCAGGACCAGTTGGGCCACAAGGGTATAATGGACCACCAGGGCTACAAGGTATTCCTGGATTACAAGGACGAAAAGGTGATAAAGGTGAACGGGGAGCACCAGGAATAACAGGACCCAAAGGAGATGTGGTATGTTCATTACTGATATTTCATCTGACTTTATTAAGCATAATCAAAGCTTCCATCTCAAGTCTGATGTCTTTCTTTTTTAGGGACAAAGAGGTGTTTCTGGATTTCCTGGCGCTGATGGAATTCCTGTAAGCAATAGATTTTCTGAAATATTTTAAAATATTCTATATGTTCTGAGTAGGATAAAGCTGTTCTAATTCAAGTTCCCTTCTCCCTTTTTTCTTATTTCTACATTAATATTCTTAGGAAATAAATATAAAAATGCCAGTACAGTAAAGTACTTGCTGAATTGTTAAATTAATTGTTTCATAACCTTGGCTTCAAAACTTAATTTTCAGAATAAAGGGCTTTTTTCTTAAAATTGGATATCCTATAAATTCTGTCTATTCTATAAAAATTCCATAAATCAATTGTGATCAGAAATCCCCTGGGAAAGGTGCAAAGTTAAAATGTAATGAGTTTTATACAGCACATTACAAGCCACAAAGATAGATAGATAGATAGATGATAGATAGATAGATAGATAGATAGATAGATAGATAGATAGATAGATAGATAGATGCATAGATATATGCTATCTACTGTACTGTTAAGGTTCAGCCTAAAAAGTCATTCGTGAAATTTTACATGAAATATAAAGGTGTCTGCAAGGCATCTATATATAATAAATCACCCTTAAAATGTGTGCAGTTTTTCTGTTTTCTGAGGTAAACACACATAAAAGGAAAAAAAGAAAAGACATACTTTGTTCATGGGAAAATCTCAAAATGTAATAAAATGTGTTTTTCTAACCTAGTTTACTTTACTTCTTGTGGCATAGAAAAATAAACAAAACAGCCTGACTCACAGCCTTCTTCACAGGAATCCCTGAACAGATTTCCCAGGCCTGGTTTCCTGACCAATGCTCTGACATCAAGGTCCCTGTTTATCACATGCTTCCATCCTCCTCTTATCCTGGCATTTCTTTAGTTTTAAGATATCTGCTTCATCCTTGTCCATATTTCCAAACTGTCTTGCTTTCACCCAGTTATTCATATTCACATGCTTTCTCTGTATGGCTCTTTCTCTTTCTCTCTCTCTCTCTCTCTCTCTCTCTCTCTCTCTCTCTCTCTCTCCCTTTCTCTCTCCTCCATTTCCCTCTCTCTCCCCCCTCTCTTCCTTCTCCCCCCATTCCTATCCACATCCTTTCTATTCCTCTCTTATTTCAAAGGCTCCCCTCCATGGTAAGATGACTAATTTGTGGGAACCTAGAAGAATGGTTATGGAATAGTTCAGAGGGAATCAGCATTGTAATACTTCATGTCTTCAAATCACAATTTCCGCAACAGTTGAAGAAAATAATAAAATAAAAGACTGGAGATTATGTTTGTCCAAACATGACACATGCTGAT
This sequence comes from Gymnobelideus leadbeateri, assembly GCA_011680675.1. NCBI lineage: Eukaryota > Metazoa > Chordata > Mammalia > Diprotodontia > Petauridae > Gymnobelideus > Gymnobelideus leadbeateri. The sequence goes on from WOXC01001348.1 coordinate 157,727, forward strand.
CCCAAGAGATCACGTGGGGTAGACTGTTACAGCTGGGATAGAATAAACACCTCAATTAAATTATGCTATTATGAACTTTTCAAGAAATAACTGTGGCATTAATCAGAATATTTAAGAACCCACCATCATCTATCTTCTTATCTCAGGAGAGTTAAAAAATGAAGATAAAGGAATTGCGATACAACATTTCTGAATAACAGTCTTCAAAAAAATCATCAGGAAAATTGTTTTCAAGTCTTTAGATTTCACAAATTCATAGAATCAAAGACTTAATAGATACCTGAGGAATCACTTCTGTGATATTCCAGACAGGTTGGAGGTCATCTAACCTTCATCAGTAAATGAAGTGAAACCGAATAATTTACTTTTATTAAAATATAAGCTTCTCAAGGGCAGGAACTCATTAGCTTTAGTATTTCTATCCTTAGTACCAAGCACAGTGACTGGAACATAGTAGCCACTTAATGAATGTTTGATTTCTATCCCTAAATATGAGTTGAAACATCAGATTAAAAGCACCTGTGGATAACAGGAGTATGTATTTTCTCAAGTTTAAAGACTTATTTAAAACAATTTCCCGAGCCAGAAAGAAAATATTAACATGTGGTCACCAAGAACTACGAAGTACAAAGGGATAAAAGTGGCCCATGATCCAGTACCTCTGGGTGATGCTTGAGATGGCCAGCCTGCTTCAGCTGCAGTAATCTGATACAAGCAATTAAACCTATGTGACTTTACTAGCTCTTTTGGATCATAACCACATGCTATATCTGGGTAACTAACAAAAGTTGAGTCTGGGATAATTGTAACTGCTTGGAAGTTATATACAAGAAGTGATATGCAAAGAAATCCTGGAATCAGATCAGAGAAATGTAGTTTGAAGAATTGGAGGTGGACCTTAAAGTTCAAAAATGCTTGAGAGTCTTGTTTAGAGAGGACAGTCTTAAACCAAGGCCAAAGTGTAATTTCATTTCAAGTTACTTAGCCCATCAAAAAGAACAAAAGCAGACAGTTCAAATCCAGGGGACGGCATTCAGAAATGTAGTGGTTCTTTCTGAACAAAAGTTTTCACGGAGAATAAACACCTAAGATACAGAACCATAAACAATGACAAGCTCTACAAATATTGCCAGTGGTTTCAAACCATGCTGTAGTCTATAGAAAGTTCTGTATAGAAGGAATTGTTGGCCATGTTCATGTTTTAATCTTTTACCACAAACATACACTCATACAGAGTAACCATTATCAGTAACATATTCCTATTTAAAAGATACTATGAAAATGAGAAACAGCAGAGTGGTCAACAAGGAAGGGAAGAGAGTGAGGTAGAAACAACTGAAGAAATAGAAAAATTCTGGAAGTTAGCTTCTCACAGGCTGTTTGCCTATATGTAATTAAGAAAGTTCAACATTTTAGACAATCCTTATGGTTCAGTTTGAGAAATGTCAGACCCTAGTATAGAGTCAAACATACTGAAGCGTCAAATTTTCCAGACTGACACCAACATCTAGAATTTTCTGAATCTATTAAAAATTGCTTATTGAAAAAAATCTAACCTTCTATTTGACATCATCAGTTAAAAGTGAATTTTGAATATTCAGGGTACTAATGATCAGAGATTCAACAAAGAAAATAATAAAGTTTTTATAACAATAATCTTTAAGCTCCTTTTAAAACATCCTTTACCACAAATTAGTCATCAAATTCTCAAAATATAGATAAATGTCCAAAATCACTCCACAATATGTATTTGTTTCATTACTCTGATAAGTGAAGTTAAGAAAAAAAAAACTGTGAAGACTGGTACTTCAGATGTCTAATGATTTGCTTATCTCAAAAGCAAATAAAATAAAAATAAACAAATATAAATAAAAGCAAAAGCTTTTATTATGTACTACCTGAGTTTAAGATCACTAACTGAAACTTCTTCCATTTCCGTGAAACTGAGTGGATGTAGTTAGGATGAGAGCTTAGTCCTTCTCGCAAGTTACTCAAAGGATACCTTATATTCTAGTCCCTCCACTGCTCCTCCCATCCCTCCCCGCCAAAAAAAAACACTGATTCAGGACATTATATGACAATAAATGCTTTCCTTTTAAGCATAAAATATAAGAAATTTTTTACTAAAGGAAGTAAGATGGGATCAAAGCCATCTCCCTAATTGGTATCATACCACAATTGTATCTATGATGTGGTTGAGGAATTTCTTTATTTGTTGAGAACCTAAAAGGTTTAGGACACTCCATGCTGATCATCTTAATCCAGCCTGGGATAATAGGCACAGCCAGAATTATGCTGTGTAGACCTGAAGAAGAAAACCTGTGCCATCCCTAAAAAGAAGCCGAATGCTAGTATGATTCTTAGGAAGACTTTTTCAGTGTTGTTTGTTGCTGTTGTCTTTAAGAACTGCTCTCCCGCTTCCTCCTAACTCTCAAGGGCATTTGGGGAACCCTCAATACATTTTTTCTCTTTTTAAAGTTTAACCAAAACATAGCTGTACTAATTTGCCCTAAAGACCTTTGCTTGATACTATTTTTATAATGTCTGAGGCATCTGATTATAGCTGTATCTATGCTAAAATAAATTATTCTTTTCTTTTTTTGAACACTGGTTTCCCGTGGATTCAAGCCTGGGACTCCTTGTGAGAATGTTGGAAAATTATATTGGGGCAGGAAAATGAAAACTAGAAACAGATGGAATTAACACTTTTTTCCTTCACAGGGCCATCCGGGTCAAGGTGGACCCCGGGGAAGACCAGGCAGTGATGGTTGCAATGGAACCACTGGAGATGCTGGTACACAGGGCCCTCCAGGTTCTGGAGGTTTACCTGGGCTCCCTGTAAGTAGTTAGTACAAATATGTAAGCTTCCCCTAATTGTTTTTGGAAAAAGTGGTGGACTTTGAATAAGTAACATTTGATAGACCATTGCTTGGGATAGCTATGGTACAGTAGGAGTGATGGATTTGAAGTCAGAAGACCTCGGGGCAAATCCTCTCTCTGATACAGACTTTTTGAACCAACTCCAGTAAGTCACATGACCTCCATTGACTCTGAAGTCATATATAAAATAAGTGAGGTTGGGTATGGTGATCTTCAAGGTTCTTTCTAAGCTATAAGATCCATAACCTTAACTCTGTACATTTCTCTGCAACATTATGGATTCATTAAGATAAACTAGTTACACTAAATTCTATGAGGTTTTTACTAACATGTCTTGAATTGTATCACTTTACACATAGCCAATGATATTGATGCATCAGTTTGTCATAGGAAAAACAATATGTCCCCTATAGTGGTGGCCATATATTCTCTTTTAAAGTGGCTTTCTTTAGTATGGTACTTCAAAAGTATTTATCCTTGTTTCTAAACATTCTGAGGCAATTTAAATTGCTTCAGTTTTCCCCTAGAGTAGAAAGAGAAAGAGAATCACTCATATCTCTCCTCCAACTTTTGTGAGCTAGAGCTATTCTCCCATCTTGATAGATACCACCTTTAAAAACCTTTCCCTTCAAAATCTGGGGTAGCATATTTGAGTTTGAGGAAAAGTTAAAACATAAATTCCCTAGATCCAAATCATAATCCTTTCTCTTTTCCTTTCTTTGAAATAATTAAGAAAGAGCAAACACTTTCTGTCAGTTTTGAACTGAGTTTATGCCCTGGAAGAAGTTGCCTCCTCTCATTTTCTCATGTTTTATTCCACCTGGCCACCAAAGATACTGGAAAGAGTTTTTTAAAGCATTTTGCAAAACTCCTAATTATTTCTGTTTGTCCTTTTAGTCACTGTCTTCTTTAGATTGTAATATCTTTGTGATGAGCAGGGTTAATCTTTCCACTATGGCTACAATAACCCAATAGGTTTTCCTTTATTTTTAAAATAATCAGTTATCCATCATCCATTAAATGCCTATATCAGTGTGTCATTGTAACTTGATGGTGATCATGCATTCTTGATAGTTATTGTGTTTTTACACTACAAACACTGTCCAGTCTTACCAAGCTAGAAAGGCTTCAATAATGGCCCTGGGTAACAGATTGAATGTTTGTTATATAAGGACCAATCTGACCAAGATTGAAGAGGTTCATGACCAGAAAGTTGGCCACTAAATAATGTATTTTTATTTTTTTTACCTCAATGATTCAAGGAAATGGTCTCCTAATTGCAAAAGGGGGGCAATCTGTGTTACTCACACTGATGGAAGCCTAACTCTTTTGAAGTATTAGGATTTAAATTTTATTTATAATATATTTTTGCATATTCATAAAGTACTATATTAATATTTCAGCAATACTTCCCTCTCAAGTTCCCCTTTCCCATTTTGCTAGACACACACACACACACACACACACACACACACCTATATAGATTGTATTGGAAGGAAATACCATCTTTGAAATAATAACTTGGATTCTACTCCATACCAAAGGGACCTAGAATATCCTGTTACCTCTTCTAGATCACGAGGAGATCATCTGATGATAGCCCATAATCTTTTTTAAAAAGAAATATAACTGATTTCTACATTTATTTAGAGAATAATATTCAGAAGATTCATATACAAATATTTCCTATTAATTTATATTTTAGAACTAATTTATTTTATAACTTGAGGTAATACAATATTAAACTAGAATCATATTACATATAAATATGATAAGCAAAGTAAGAAATAAACTAACTCTATCACTAAGTACTAACTCAGTTGTTAATTATTCAGACAAGTTTACAAATTGTGCAATAGAATAGCATATGCTGTATCCTAATTAGACACACATTCCTACTAAGAGAGTAGCTAGATATTATCTACAGAAATAGAAACTGAAGATTTTATTTCCATAAAAATTTAAATAAAACATTACTGTCTATTTTTAAATGCACACTTGTTTTGTGGTTTTTATATTTTTTTTTTATCTATTTGCTTATTTAGGGACCACAAGGACCCAAAGGTCAGAAAGGTGAACCTTATGCATTTTCTCAGGCTGAACGAGATAGATACAGGGTAAGTACACAACCAATACTGTAGAGGGTTTTACCCCAGTTTAACCCAGTAGCCATTGTGAAATTCATATGTCATTAACTCTAGTTTATGTAAAATAATGGGAAAGGACAGTGGTGTAAGAATTCTAAAGAAGGAATAATCAAAAAAATTTCCATTTGAAATGCATTACTATACTCATATTTGAATATGGGGTATACTCTAGGAATTCATAGCACTCCAAAGATAGAAGGGCAACCCTGCCAGAATCAGACTGGGGAGAACATAAAAAGCTTCTTTATCTTTCATGCCTGTCCTACAGGTCAGGCTGAGATTGAAGAGAATCACTAGTGTCTCAGATTGATTCGAAGTCCAGCTGTGGACAAAGCCATTGCATTTCCCTAAGTTTCTTGTTCTTCTGTATCCCACCTTCTCAGAATGAATACAAATAGAGAGAAAATCAAATTTAATGGTTTCATTTGAAAGATGTTCATGAAAAAAGACTATCAATATAAAGGAATTTATTTGACATTCTCAAATATCCTTCTATACCAGGAGCTTCTGCTAGGTTATGTGAAGCATTGCTTCAACTACTTTTTCATTCATTCATTCATTCATTCATTCATTCATTCATAACTGTTGAAATGCTTAATGAGTCACTATAGAAGGATTCATCTAAACTTTACCTCTACAATAGCTAATGCATCTGTCCCATCCTCCTTATTCCGACTGCCACCATGTTAGTATAGACCCTCATTCTTACCTGCCTTGTCAGTTACTGCAATAATGCTCTACCCTATCTTCCCATTTCTTCTCTAAATAATCCTTCATACCATCATGGAACTTATTTACCATGTGAATATATTCAGCCCTCCAACTCCTACATTCAAAACCTTTGCAATGATTGCCTCTGGACTGCCAAATACAGTTGAAAGCCCTTGGCCTAGAATTCAAGGCCCTCCACAATCTGAAGTCACCCTACCTCCCCAGCACTCTCTCTGTCTCATTGCTCCTTTCTACACCCTCTACACTCTGTCATCCAGATAATTCTAGTATCTCAACAATAATAGTGCTCTAATTGCCCATACAGCATATATGCCCAATAAATATATAAATGCCAAAAAAATAAAAAATGTATAAATGCCCATATATTTGCCTATTTTTGTGTCTTTGCCTGCCTCACTCTTTCTGTTGAATTCAACCCTTTCCTTTAAAACTCATCTCATATCCCATCTCCTTCCAAAAGCTCTCCCTTATGCTCCAAGAGAAAAAATACTATTTTTTCCCTGGGACCCTTGCCCCCATAGTATTGTGTTGGAGCCTTTTGTGTGTAATACTAATTCATGTATTATTTTGTGCCCTGGTTATTATGCCTCTGTCAGTTATATCTTCACTAAACCACAAATTCCATCATCCTGTCAGAACATTGTGTCTCACTCATTGTCTAAAACCATGTTCTATTGTGCTGCAACAGACACTTAATAAACATGTCTTGAATTTGTCCAATTGAATACCCTGTGTATGATTCACATCAAGAATTATCCAGTTACCAAAAATAGCAATAGAAATATATACCTTCAAAGAAAGAATGTTAGATATTATGACTTTAGGACAGTGACATGGCACAGTGGATAGAGAACAGGAAGACTCATCTTCCCAAGTTCAAATATGGCCTCAGGCACTTACTAGCTGTGTGGCTCTGGGCAAGTCATTTAACCCTGTTTGCTTCAGTTTCCTCATCTAGAAAATGAGCTAGAGAAGGAAATGGCAAACCACTCCAGTATCTTTGTCAAGAAAACCCCAAATGGGATCATAAACAGTCAGACACAACTGAAATGACTGAATAAAAACATAACTCTCAGTCTTTTGGGGAAGTCTTTGAGAAGGAAGCAATTTTTTGTCAGTGTTTTGGACTTTATAAATTGGGCAACTACATATAACACCACCCAGCAGTGAAATGTATTAAATTTGGTTTCTTAAAAATCTTTGAACTCAATATCTTTTGGGAGATCTTATGTTAAAAATCAGGTTAGGAAAAAAGAAAGTCTGTGCCCTTTATGAAATATATAACATTTAAGATATGTCTGAGTGAATAGAGTGAGGCTGATTGGATCAAGGAACATCTTACAGGAGATATGGATAAGCATGTGTAAGCCTGCTCTTGATAAACTAGGTAGCATCTTTTGAAGTGTTGATTAGTCAAAATATTTTTAAGAGATAAGGTCCAAACATTAGGAAAGTTTTTTTGGCAGCTATTCGAAGTTGGATTAAAAAGGGGAAAGACTGGAGAGAGAGACCAGTTGAGTGGCTAATGTAATAGTCCTGGAAAGAGGTAATGAGGATTTGAACTGTACTTGTATAACAAAGGGAGTAGAAAGGAGAGACAATTGTGTAGGTATTGGACAAATCAAATCCATTGGACTTGACAACTGATTGGATATGGACATGTAGGGCAAACAATGAGTCAAAGATAGCTGATAACCTTATGATTAGGAGAATGGTAGTATCATTAAGAGAAACCAGGAAGCCAAGAGTAGGGAAAGATTTTTGAGGGGAAGAGCAGATGTTCAATTTGGGATATACTGAGTATGAGGTGGGGGTGGGGCATCCAGGTGGAGAGGTTTTCTATTTTAGTGGTAGAATTGTTTCCATGATTCTTAATGCATTTACCCAAGAACCATCACTTTATTCTTTGTTTGCTCATAATGGCAAACCTTGTGGGAGATAAGAGTTCAGATAATAATTAGTGTAGCAATCTGCATATTGTGCAGATCTAGGAGTCTTGCTACAGCCCTTTAAACAAAACAAATATTGCAGTAATCTCTGACTGAAGAATAATAAAGAATGAGGGTTTTATTTCTTGTATTTATTTGTAAGTCTTTTACAGAGAGAACAAGTTAGTATAAAAAAAGATTATGGGGTGGCGCAGTGAGTAGAGCGTCGGCCCTGGAGTCAGAAGGACCTGAGTTCGGATCCGGCCTCAGACACTTAATTCACACACAAACAAAAAAAAAACCTAGCCGTGTGACCTTGGGCAAGTTACTTAACCCCAATTGCCCTCCAAAAAGCAAAAAAAAAAAAAAAAAAGATTATGGACTGATAAATGAATGGTCATCCTTAATTGCAAGACTGAATTAGAAGGTATCCTAAATTGCAGTTTATTTGTAATCTATTCCATCTCATAATTGTAAATGTTAACATCAGGACGAAATAATATTTTTTAAATGATCATACTCTGAATCTTATTTGTACATGTTTTATCTTCATTAGGGTGATTCAGGCGAACCTGGTTTTATCGGTTTACCAGTAAGTTTCATTTTTTAATAGTCTTACTTTAACTATTTTTTATTAATGACAGTCTTCTAAATGATATTCTCGATCTTTTAAAAATATTCTTTTGTTATGTTTACATAGGGACCTCCAGGTTATCCTGGCACTCCGGGAAAAATAGGTCCTGTTGGAGCTCCTGGGCGACCGGTAAGTGAGCTTAATACACCAATTCAGTTGTCTCTTTTGCTACCATTTGCACAGCTCTCTACCTATATAGAAATGTACATTTTATTATGAAACCTCCTGTCTTTGTAAAAGCCAAAAATAAGTAAGCAAAAAACCAAATCCATTCCTATAATGTCATTTTGATCAAAGTAGTTTTTAAGTAAGGCTTCAAATTAAGTCACTAGGTCAATGTGGGGAGGATACATTTTGCTTTGGCCACAGTTGGATACTTTAACACATATGAGAAAAGCAATACCTATTTAGCACAACATAACTGTTGTATACTGTGCCTTAAGCAAGATCCTAGTATCCTTGGACAAAGGAAGCTCAAATTTGTTGAAGCAACTCTTCACAACTGACAATAAAGGATGAGCAATTTAATATCATGCTTTGCTCAGAGCCATTGTGGAAAAAGGAAATTGGATATCATTTGGTAGAGTGGTACTCCAGTAGGGTGCCCCATCCTGCCAATAACGGGAGGGTGAGATGTGATGGGGCATGGTTCTAAAGTCATGCAGGGGACAGGATTAGGGATGAGAAAATTGTTTGTGTCTATACAAAAGGCACCCTACTTCTCTTAATCCCTAGGACCACACACTTGACTTGAGTCAAACTGACTAGTAGCCTATCCTCAATGCTTTGAGGATGGGTCATTTTCTGAATCTCAGATCTTTCAGAAGGTCAGACAAGAGAAACTAGACTTAAATTGTAATGGGAGACTTAAACTAAACCAGATTGAGAATCATTGTTAAATACTGAAGCAAGATATGACAATGAGTTAGAACATCTGCTAGTCTGGAAATCTTGAAGGTATTTATCAACACATATCTGGGAAGATTTAAATTCTGTCCTTTTGGGAATCACAAGGCTGGTCCCAATTACGTCATGAAGTCCTTTCCAGTCCTATGTTTGCCTAGTAATAAGAAGGGTTTGGGACTTTGTTTTCCTAAAGCAGTTGCCCCATTGTTGCAATAATCTAATATGTAGGTCAGCCTGTAGCTGTGAAATTAAGTAGCTGTTCCTGATGAAACTGAGCCAAGAACATCAGGCAGTGAGCCTAAGATACCTGACCCTCCAAACATTAATAATTTAATAATAAATACTTTCATTATTATTAATGTTATATGTAATAATTAATATATGATAAATATAATATAATAAAATATTATATAGCTATATGGTATATAACAGATAATACAATATGGTGATATATTTTATATTATTATACAATAAAGAATTTAATAATAAACTAAGCATAATTTGATACATATACACTCGAGAACAAGCTCAGGGCTATGGTTTGAAGGTGAAATTTAATTCCCTGTGTTTCATATAGGAATAATTTACAAGTGAGTCACAGTAACTGAGGCAGCATATATCAGATGACTGCTTTTTATGCATAATTTTTAGCTATTTTAATAAAGAGTTCTGGGAGTTTTGACTTAAATTTTGAGTTTCCTTATAGTAAGCCAGCATATCCATCCTCTCTCCTTCCTTATATTCTAGTGTATTTAAATGCTGCTGCTTATACAATGTGGCCATTTCAACATCCAAGGTGCTTTACAAAATGACATGAGGTACTCTGTTTGATGAATGGCCTGTCCCACAGAATTATGGTCAGGAAGACTGGATGTTGTGAGGAATTACAGCAGGATCCAGTCCCTGTTCTGGAGGAGGTTCCCATCAGATACTGGGGACAGAACAAGCAAATGCAGTCAGTAGGTGAACTCAGAAAGATAAACAAATGAATAGGAACTAAATTGAAAGCAGCTATTCGGGCCCCACTCAATGCTACTACACAGTCCTGTTCCCGTACATAAATAAATGTGTTGTAAACCTCTACGGATGCTACACTTTATTTTGACTACGTAGGGCATGGGGTGTAGGGTGTGTTCAGGGAGGACTGGTACCTCTGTTGTGATGGATGCCAAGCCCTTTTCAGGGCTGCTTTCCACCTTTTGGTGTCCACCTGTTCTACCTGTGGCTCCAAGAAACTGTAGCATGCCCAGCAGCCACACCCCGGTAAACTGTTTCAGCAGATGAGCTAAACCAGGTCAAGGGTAATCAAGGGATCTCAAACCCATTGGTGAATTAGAAGAGTGTCTACCCCAAGTGTGTGAAGACTTGCCCTAGTAGAATGGGTGGCTGAGAGCAGTTTGTTTCAATGGCCATGAAGGCAGCTGAAGCAGGTGCTGTGGAGAGCTTAGAGCTTGGTTAGACATCCAAGACGCCAAGGTCTTCCACTGCACCTTGAAGCATCTCCAGTCATCTTAATTCTGTCCTGCTACTGGACTGTGATGACTGGAGGAGAGAGTGAGGCCAACAACTTCATGCAACTCTACCTCACTTAAATTCAATTTCCGCATGAATCAAGACATTACCCATACAAAAAAATAGACTATGTAGTGAACTATTTTCCTATCATATCTCAACAAATTTTGTCAAGGTCCTTTATATGGGGAATTCAGTTAAATGATCTTTTTATTTCTGTAGGGACCTCCAGGACCTCCAGGACCAAAAGGTCAACAAGTAAGTATCTGTGTGGGTGTCTCTGTCTCTGTCTCTCTCTTTCTCTTTCTCTCTCTCTCTCCCCTGTCTGTCTCTTTGTCTCTCTCTCTCTCTCTGTTTCTATGTCTGTCTGTCTTATTTGGAAGCAAGGCGGCACAGAGCCCTGGAACTGGAGTTAAAAAGAACTGAGCTGAAATCTGACCTCAGACACTTACTAGTTGTGTGACCTTGGGCCAAGTCACTTAACCTCTGTCCACCTTCATTTCCTCAACTATAAAATGAGGATAACAATAGCACCTGCTTCACAAGGTTGTTATAAGAATCAAATGAGATATTTACAAAGCGGTTGTCAGTGCCTGGTATGTAGTAGGCACTATATTACTGTTCATTCCCCTTTCCCTCTCATTTATTTTTGAGGCTTTTTTAAATCATAGGACCATTCTGCTGGCATTTTTGTAAGCTGTGAAAGATGCTTGTTTTGTATGTTTTTAAAGTTTTGTGTTAAGCTATAAGTGTATATCACAACTAGTAAAAACAGTATGAGGTACGGAAATATTTTATACATACAAATTAGTGGTAACTAGAACAAAAAGAAATTTTTCTTGATGGACCACTGAAATTCTCATTTTCTAAACACAAACATGATTCTGCTATGGTTGTTCCATAATAGAGATGGGCTTCAAGTTTTTCTCACTGATTTAGTTGATATCCCAGAGGAAAAAACTCATTTAAGTATCTTCATCTATAAAATGAGATGGTTGGATCTCTGAAATCTCATACAGCTCTACACTCTATGATTCCATTATCATTAAGTCCATAGGGTATTAAGCTGGGAGATTTGGCTAGAACTTTGGTGGGTGTGCTCTGACTTGAACAAAACTGTAGGGTAGTGAATAGAGCATTGTACTTGGAGTCAGGAAGACCTGGTTCAGTCCTCCCTAGCTGTGTGACACTGGGCAAAATTAAGGGAGCTGGATTGATGACCCTTCCTGCTCTAAATCCATGATCCTGTGATGAGTTAAAAAATGATCTAAAACAGAATGTGCTCCACTAGTGAATGTGTTAGCAAAGGCTCTGTGGAAGTCAGAAATATTGTACTACAATTGCTGTTCATCTTTCATTTTTGAAAAGAATCAATGACATCATAGAATGATGCTACAGGTTCAAAATATGTAAGTGATTTTATGGCACATATCCATGCGTCTGCCACATAAAGATTTTCTTCAAGCCTTGGATCTCTAAATACGCCAAGCTGTCCCTATAGGGTTTCCCATTTATACCATCAACTCATGGCTAATGCTGCCCTCAATGAATTGAACAGGAGCTTATTATAACTCCTCAGCCTTGGCTGTTGGACTGATCCCCATGGAGCAGTAGGCTTGAACAGGATGGGAAATTACCAGAGCCAAGAGCAGCGGATGTAGGACAGGACAACCCTGGCCAAGAAAGCGGCCTCCAAGCCCCCAAGCATAACCCCAGAGCTTTAGATCTCCCTTTGCTTCTTCAAATACAAACAACTCTCCTCACCTCCTGACACTGTCATTTCCTGGTTGTTCCTAGGGCCAGATGATGAAGCAAGAAGAGAGGGAAAGAGGGAGGGAGAGGGAGAGAAAGGAAACAGAGATGATGCAAAGATCTGAAATTCATCCAGCTCCAAGCTAGGCTGGTTTCATTTCTCTGCTTTGATCTAAGCTTCCAACCAGGTGGGAAAGACAGTGAAAGCAAAAATTAATGAAAGGCTTTGTTTTTATCTTTGTAAAACACATGGACCTGGGAGAAATAGTATATTAGAAAGAAAAAGATCAGATGAGATCTTATGGAAAACATGTTAATTTAGGAGAACAGGAGGGAGCAAAGGAGTAAAGAAAAAGATATTGGGGGGGAGAGTGGCCTTTCCAGTTTGTACATACAATCACGGGTTTTCTCTTTTTGCCCCTCTGGAGATTTACAAATGAAATGTGGATAAATACATACATATGTACATAGTGTATATATACATGTATAAGCATTTGCACACATCTACATACACACATATGGTATATGTGTGTATGTAGATATGTTTATATACGTGTATATGTTTGTGTGTATATGTATGTATAAGCCGTCGAGTGACTAGCAGCATGATAAGAATCTTGATGGAGTTTTCCCGTTGTACTAGAACTGAGTAGATGGCCTAAGTAATATAGTTTGGGTCCTGTAATTTAAGAATAATATGAAAAGAGGCAGCTAGGTGGTGCAGTGAATGGAGCACCGGCCCTGGAATCAGGAGGACCCGAGTTCAAATCCGGCCTCAGAGACTTAACACAAAACTAGCTGTGTGACCTTGGGCAAGTCACTTATCCCCAATTGTCCTGCCTTCCCCCCTCCAAAAAAAAGCAAAAAAAAAAAAAGAAGAATATGAAAAAGTTGGTCAATGCATATGAAATAGGAAAAATATTTTAAAGGAGAAAGAATGAGAATATAGGTCCTATGAGATATTGGGAAAAGGGAAAACTGTCTAAGAGAATAAGTAATGAATGGTCATCAGATATATGAACTCTCATTCTGTAAATAGTACCAGCTGTTCTCAAGCTCTCTGGAGGAATATATAAAAGAAAATAGTTTATACTGCAAGAAGAGTAATTTAGAGAAAATAAAGAACTTTCTGGCCATAAAGTTGTTTTACACACTCACTTTCAAAAGAAAGTTATAGAATTTTCTGAAAGATCCAATGAAAAGATAAATACCCCTCTGACCTGAGTGGTCACAGTTTTCCTTGTAGTTGGCCATTTAGTTACAATATCGGTTTTCTAAACTGCCAAATTTTAGTCCTCCCCATTTAGAGCACGGTTTATCGCTGCCTAATGTATTGTGGCTCTTCATTCCTGAATAAGTTGTATGTAATCATTTGAGTTCAGGCTCTGATGCTGAATATATGAGTATTTGTGGAAATTGTTAGAAACTCTTCTGGCTTTTGGTTTTGTTGAAGTAAAGCCAAAATATTCTGTAACCTCAGTTTTCCCTCCAATAATGTTTCAGAGAGCTAGAGCTTTAGTGAACATACCTTTTAACCTCATGAATGCTTACCTTTAAGGCTCAATGTTACCTACCTACTAAAAACTGTTTCTCTTTTCAGGGCAACAGAGGCCTTGGGTTTTATGGTGAAAAGGGTGAAAAGGTAAAGGAACCGTGACAAATTAAAGAGCTGCCTGGAAGTAAATTATTTCTGTTCAAATTTTAGAAAACGATTCTTTTTGTTATTGACTTTGTACACCATAATGAAAATAGGCACATTTGAGTCATTTTGCCTAAAATGAGGGGCCTGGTTCTTCACTGTGACAGTGCAGAGGCCCATATTTTTTATTCACACCGATGATTGATATTGATTTTTTTTTTAAAAAGGATTGAATGAAAACTTAATCACAGTCTAGTTCACTCATAACATTGAGATTTAGGCTTAATCAATGATCACAAGACCTCTAAAGCAAGACTATATTTCTTACTTTTCAGAATTTATAGAAGATTGTGACACATATTGTGAAAGATAACCAAAAAAAATAGAATTTCACATTCAGGAAACCATTAGCAACTAAAGGAATACATGCTTCTATAGTTAGGTCTTGAGGCAAGAAAATAGTATATTATCTCTAAAACAGAAAATATCAGGACAGTTTTCACAATCAATAATTCAACTCAAATGAACAAGTTACCCCTAAAATTCATGAGAAACGATTCCATTCTTTACAAGTAAAAATCCTTTCTTTAAAAATTGTATCTCCCACTGCTAAATCATTCTTTATCATTGCCTAACAGGGTGATATTGGACGCCCTGGACCCACTGGGATTCCATCAGATAGTGACCGTGCAATTTCTGGTACTGAAAATGTGCTGGAACATATGGATCAATATAAGGTAAAGGTGCTGCATTGAAATTCAGTAAATGATTTGAAATAAGTAACTTTTTGAAATTGTCATCTTTCGTGGGCTTGGGGAAGAACCCATAGTATTCAACAGAAGATTTCAAAAACAAGAGAAAATGTTCTTTCCTTTACAAAGACATTAGGTGCTCTTAAGAAAGGCCCAAATTGGGCTGGCTAGGTGGTGCAGTGAATAGCACACCAGCCCTAGAGTCAGGAGGACCTGAGTTCAAATCTAGCCTCAGATACTTGACACACTTATTAGCCATGGGACTTTGGGCAAGTCACTTAACCCCAACTGCCCTCAAAAGGGGGGGGGGGGCAAATAGATATAATACCATTCAATTACTGTGATGACATCAAACATGTTTGCCACTCTAATATAGTATAGAAATTTTGTTAAGTTCAAGGCAATGTGTCATTCCAAAACCCTAAGAATTATTTCTAATGTACCTAGAATTCTCATTGCAGCATAGGAAAATGAATACAGCATAGATTCTAAGCTTAATTTATAGGAATTTAACAAATTTAGCTTTTATTATAGTGGTAAATTGAATTCTGTAAAATGAAGTCACACTCGATTTCCTCAGTGTTGTCAATGGAGCAATATTTTTTTTTCTCTGAGGTTCACTTAAATTAACTTTGTCCTATCTCTACAATTCTTAATAATTTATATTCTAATAAGACACTTTTTGGAATCTGAAATAAAATAAACATCTTCAAGTCAAGAGTTTTATTTTTTTTTATTTTATTTTATATTTTTGGACAGTTTTATTTTTTTTTATTTTTATTTTTCCAAATGCTTTAACTTCTGGTTTACATCATTCATTTCCATCAGATTTTGAGTTACAGTTTTTTCCCCATTTTTCCCTACCCCCCACCCCAGAATAGCAGTCCCACAAGATATTCCCTCACCCCATCTGCTCTCTCCCATATCTTTTCCCATACCCCCTTTGACTTTTTCAGTAGGGCAAGGTGAATCTCTGTACCCCAACGCCCATATATCTTATTTCCCAATTATATGTAAAATAGTATTAATAATAGTATTTATACATTTTTAAACATTTGATTTTAAAACTTTGAATTCCAGATTCATTCCCTTCCTCCCTTGTCACCCACCCTTACTGGGAAGAAGGTCAAGCCTTTTATAAGGCATACAGATATATAGTAAAAGTACAAATACTTTAATTAGAGAAATGTATTCAGATTCATGATTGGTTGAATTATCATAATTAGAATTAGCATACTTTTTTATTCTTGCCATGTTGAGAAATATCATGTGAATTTTGGAGATAATCATTTAACTCTTGGTCTACCTATAGACATAAATTGATCATTTTAAAAACTAACTGCATAGAGATGTGAAAGATAACATATTAGCATTTATGAAACTCTTCAATTACCATTAAATCACAACATTTCTTTCTACCTGAAAAGTCACTACTGGTCAAATTCAATTTACTTCAACAAAGCTGCTAAGAAAAAAATAAGTAAATGTTGAACTTTTAGTTAAAAAAAAACTCACTAGCAGCTATAAGATCAATATTCAACATTTCTATCATACTATAGTGATAAAGTGCTAATAGAGATAAAAAGATAGAAAGACCTGAGTTCAAATACTACCTCAGATATTTACTAGCAATATATGACCATGGGCAAGTCATTAAATGTCTCTACAATTCATTTAACCTCTGTGAACCCAAGTTTCCACATGTATAAAATGGGAATAATATAGTGCCTACCTCTCAGAATTGTTGTAGGGATCACTTACATATTACATACAAAGAGCTTTGAAAATCTTTAAAATGCTATGTAAACATCCAGTCATTACTATTATTATTATTAGGGCATCATTATCCAGATTAAATCTACTTTTGCTTTTCTGAAGGACAGAGAATCCTCATCTAAGAAAATAACAATCCTCAAATCTCAGCTATCACCACTGACTGAGAACAGGAAAAAGGATAATTTCAAACAGATGCTATTTTCAAAATACTTATATTCAGTGTAGTGATGAATTCTTTATGTCCTTGCAAAAATTAACCTTCAAAATTGTTTTATTTAAGCTAATGCTAAAATTAGCTGATTTCTCTTGAGTATACATGGCTACTGCAGTGATTCAAATATAGACTCAGCAAGACATAAGGTGACTAGTATTAAAATTTTGCCACAGATATTCTTCATATAGTTCATCATATGTTATAATTTGGGATATATCCAGATATATTATAAGGACACCCAAACAGAATTATTTTTAATTTTACTAACATAAGCTCATAAAATCATAAGGTTTCATAAATCATATGTTCATGACTCCTAAAAATTAACATTAATTTTGAACTGTTAGTCTGTTTCAGTTTTTGTTACTATTAGAGCTAATAACAATCTCCCCCAAATAATCATTTTTAATATATTTCATTTCATACAATAAACTCTGATATATTTTGAATATTTGGCATATTCATTATCTTTTACTTTTCATGTTTTTTATAGGGTGAAAAAGGAAGCCCAGGAGACCCAGGCTGGCAAGTAAGTCAGCTGTAAAAAAATGGCATGACCTGCCATTTAAAAACACTGTGTTATTTGGGTTTTTCTTAATTTGAATATTAGAAGATCTAGAAGCTGTGATAACAAACCAACCATGTCACCTTTGTTTCTCATCTATCTTTTCCTTGTTCTGCATTTTTAAGTCATGCATTTGAAAAGAATTTCAGATATGGATTTGCATATTAAATATTAGCTAATCAACATTTCCATCATTTGCAAAACATCACCAGATGCTTCACAACATGTACAGGTGAAGGGACTCCAGTTCTCACATTTGGATTTGCAATATATCACAAGCCCTAAAGCAACATTGCTTTAATTCCATGATGGCTTTTAATGAATTAATTTAGCCTGTATTTATTAATTATGCATCATGTGCCAGAGTCTATTCTAGGCACTGGAATTATAAAATATGCCTTCAACCAACTTAAGTTCTACTGGAAAGTCTTTCCTGATCCCTTTCCCATGTGATATTTCAAGATAATTTCTAATCCTAATTTATAAATCATGTCATCATTGTATTCTAGTCATGACTGAATTATAATAAAGTTAGTTAGATCACCAAGCATTTATGAAGCTCATATTATTTTCCAAGCACTACTATGCACTGAAAATACAAATACAAGGTGAAAAATTATCTGCCCTCAAGAAATTTACATTCTAATAAAAAAAAAGCCAACACATAAAAGAGAGATAAAAAGGCAAGAGTGGTAGGAGATAAAAGTACTGGATGCACATGCATTGTAAGACAAAGTCTGGGAGGTTCAGGAGTAAAGGCTGGAGTGGAATGAAAATGTGCTATCCTGAGACTCCTTCTTAAAGTGAAGGTTCTGGGTGGAACTAGACAGAGCAAGAGATTCCCGGGGTGAAGGGTATTTCCAATGTGTGAGGTCCAGGGTGAAGTCCAGGGGTGGAGTGTACAGCCAGGTGAAGACGTTTCTGGGGCATTGTAAAGAAGAACCGGGTAGAATTAGAACTTCAGCCTGGAGAGGCTATATGCGAGTTATATTGGTAACACTTGCAGTTTCCTCTCTGGAAAAGTGAAGGATCAGTCACACTACCAATTGGAATAAACACCACATGCTAGATTACATACTAATTCAACTCTATTATTGTTCTCCTAGGGAAATCCAGGAAAAGGTGAAGAAGGGATAGTGGGCTTTCCAGGACAACGGGTAAATCATTCATTTTATAAATATGGATACTTTAAAATGTTACTTGGTAGTATATGGGAGTTAAAGGAAGAAATGTTTCCACTGATTTTTAGCTTTGCAACTGAAAAACAGGAATTCAAAGATATTTTTTAGCACTCTGGGGTCTCTTCACATGGGCCTGAACTCTGTGCAAGTAGTGAAAGAGTAGATTATGTGAAAAGTTTGTTCCTAAAGTAACCAAAATTCTTGAAGAATAAAGGGAATCTTGCATTTGCTTAGTCCATACATTTCTATACTTTTCCTCCCTCCTCTTGTACCACACAGTCCCATGCACTTAACCTTCCACCCACCCCCAAAATGTAGGAGAGTTGACCTCAGTGGTTTTTTGCCCCTCTTTGAGAACTCTACAGAAATTTGATCCAGATTTTTCAGGTAGTCTTAGGAACTTTCTCTTTTAATTGAATGCATATGGAAGCTAAGGAATAATTCACTTGAAAGGGAAAAGGGACCTAAATAATTATTTTGTCCCTATAGAAGTTACAAGGTTTTTTCCTCAGGAAAATATATCACACTGAAGAATATTCTTAGCTTTCAGAAAAATGTCATATATTTACTTTGTGACTACATGTTTGTCCCCTAATTCTAATGTGAATATTATTTTCTGATAAAACGAACTGTTGGGGCGGCTAGGTGGCGCAGTGAGTAGAGTGCTGGCCCCGAGTCAGAAGGACCTGAGTTCGGATCTGGCCTCAGACACTTAACCCACACAAACAAAAAAAAAAAAAACCTAGCTGTGTGACCTTGGGCAAGTTACTTAACCCCAATTGCCCTCCAAAAAGCAAAAAAAAAAAAAAACTGTTGCAGAATAATTTCAATAAACCATTGACTCCCAGACCTCTGTTTTCGTATAGACTAGAACAATTGCAATGTGCCCTATGGGTATATACTGCTATTTGTTCTGGGTTTTCTCTCTAGTGGAGGAGACTGGAACAAAAGAATAAGCTATACATCTTTGGAAGAAATTAATGAAAAGGCAAACCAAGATATTCTACTATAAAACTAACGAAAAATTCTTGACTCAGCAAAACTAAAGATTTTTTGGCATATGCCCTCTTCTATAAAAATAAAATAATTCCCAAGGTACATCCACTAGTCTGATATTAAAATATGCAGGATGTGAAAATAAGTTTCATCTGTCCCTCCAGGTGTAACTAGGATATCTTCACCAAAGTGGAAGTCCACAAACACTTGTGTTGTGGTTCTCAGATACCTTCTTACTGTGTCTCACACCTAGTGGTTCATTGCCAGTTATTTCTCAATGCACAGGACTAGGTTTATAAGGAAAACATCATGTTTTGATCTTTTTTAAGGTTAAAAGTCACTTAAAAGTTTAAATGTAGGGGGAAGCTAGGTGGCACAGTGAACAGAGCACTGGCCCTGGAGTCATGAGGACCTGAGTTCAAATCTGTCCTCAGACGCTTGACAAAGTTACTAGCTGTGTCACCTTGGGCAAGTCACTTAACCCCAACTGCCCTGCCTTCCCCCCTCCAAAAAGACCAAAAAAAAAGTTTAAATATACTTTGAGGGGGAAAGGAAAGAATATCCTATAATAGGTCCTCTCTGACACAAAGATGTTATCTTTCCCAGTGGCACATTTAGAACCATTATTAATATTGTTCTTTTGTCGATTCAGGGTCGGCCAGGCCCCAATGGTGAACGAGGAGAACCAGGAGAGAAAGTAAGTGTGGGACATCAAAATGAGCCTTTTCTTCTTTTCCGTAAGTGAAACATTTTGGATTATCAAAAAACAATACAGGAGCTGCTAGGTAGTGCAGTGAGTGGAGCACCTGCCCTGGAGTCAGAAGAACCTGAGTTCAAATCCGACCTCAGACACTTAACACTTACTAGCCATGTGACCTTGGGTAAGTCACTTCACCCCAATTGCCCCGCCCTCCCTCCTCCAAAAAGCAAAAAACAAAAACCCAAAACAATACACACACGTACACGCACGCACACATCAAAAGCTATGTCAAACTTTGATTGATAGGAAACATTTGAAACACTTTGCATGTTCAGTGATATTGGTGCTCTTATTATTCTTCCATCCCTTTCAGAATGACCTGGATCAGTTCATCCTGCATTTGTTTACTTCCTTGAACCCAGCCATTTAAGTCCTTTCATTGTTATCCCTTTGCCTCTTCATTTCCTAACTCCCTGAGTTCACCTTCAAGGCTCTACATCTTTTAGCTGTAGGTGGATAACCCAGGCCACTATACTTCCACCTCACTCAGTAATGGTCAAACTGTTCTTTAATAGGTAAATTCATTGGTCCAATGCAATACTAGATGCTGGTAATTTCCTAGGGGAGGTTGGATTGATGAACTTTCTTGCAGGCTAAATTTGATTTTTAATACTGTGTCCCACAATATCACCAAAATAAAATGTACCATGCTGTTTCTTTATATTTACCTCATACATTTATTAACACCCTTCTTAATGTTTGCTTTTATTTGTTTGTTTTTAAATGAAACAATCATGTTAAAATGTGTTCTTTGGACATATTTTTGACCATTCTCTGAAGGAAATCATTATATAGGAAAAGTATTATATTTGTAGACCTCATGTAGAGTCTTTTTAATGCTATATAGTACCAGAGACAGTATACTTATAATTTCTTTTATTTTCAATTCACATATAAGCTAGTATTTTTTTTAAAAAATCAATTCATTGTGCAAGGAAAGTTTCAGTAACTCAGTCTTTCATGGGGCTAATCACATGAGTGGCAGTGGCAATAAAGGGAATATATCTAGAAATTATTTCAATGTAAAAATAAAACCTCACTAGTAGAACTAATAATGATACTAACAATAGGGGTGGCTAGGTGGTGCAGTGAATAGAACACCAGCCCTGGAGTCAGGAGGACCTGAATTCAAATCAAGCCTCAGAGAATTAACACTTACTAGCCATGTGACCTTGGGCAAGTCACTTGCCCCCAATTGCCCTGCCCTCCCCCCTCCAAGAAAGCAAACAACAACAATAATAATAATAATAATAATAACAGCAACAGCAATATATCTGTACATATATTTGTGTGATCCAAATTGGACTAATGGTGTGAATTTATTTAAAAAAAAACAACAGTTGGATGGGGGCTAAAAATTGAGTCTATGACTACAGAGCACAGCAGTAATAATTATGCCACCTATGAATTAAATCCATGACTTCATTAGGATGGTACTCCAATCAAGAGTGCTAATCAGACATAATATAACTCTGAAAGGCATTTAAGAGTCTTTACATTAGATTCTCAATTCTCCATGCTAGCAGAAGGGAGCATAAACACAGAGAACTGAAATCTATGTGTAATCTCTTTAATCTAATTTAGTCTAATGTAGTCTTCTTCCATCCTTTCTCCCTGCCTCACCCTCTTACCAGGGAAATCTTTCATGGGATACAAGGATTCAGCCAAATCAAGGAGTATGATGCCAAGTGCAAAGAACCGCCATGAGACATAGCCTGAGTCCAGTGCCCCCTGAGCTTTTTGCAAGCAACTCTATAAGAGCTAGGAAGGAAAAATAAGTCCCCTCTTAGAGACCATTCTGGGCATTGGCTTCCCAGAAATTTAGGTTATGAATCATGTCAATAAGCCACCGGCAAATAACTAGAAGTTAATGATACAGCAAAAGCTATCCTCATGTCAGGATCCTTATTTCTATCCTGTAATTAATAAGGCTAATACAACTGGCATTTTTGGGGTTATTCTTCCAGGTTCATCCTTCACCAACTTCTAATGGGCATTGATACCCTACCATAGTTTATAACCTACAGCTTGGATCTTGATTTTATTAACTCTTACGTCTTCTCATTTAAACCACTGATTTTTACCATATGCTATGATGTCCCTTGTTTCCCTAATTACTGGTTCCTATATTCATTCTCCAAACCTATGCTGAGCCATTGACACTGCTTCAAAGGTCCATAGCACCTAATTATTGATAACATTCTGGAAATAAGAGGAACTTAGATATCCCAGATAACAGTAACATGTAGATGGAGAGAGACAAAAGTTGGTGTTCCTCTACCAACTGACACTTAAAAACATAGAGAAGGTCCCAGAATTACAGGGTTAGACTCAAAAAGGACTCCAGAAGCTATCTAGTGCCACCCATGACTGAACTAAAATCTCCAGCAAGTGGTCATCCAGACTTTGCTTGAAAACCTTAGTGTCAGCAAATCCACTACCTCCATGGACAGCCTATTATACTTTTAGACAACTGTAGTTATGAGGGGGGGTTTTCCCCTCTTGTATCAAGCCAAAATTTGTCTATCTGCAACTTCCACACATTGTTCTGAGTCCTTTCCTCTGGGGCCAAGCAGGACAAGTTTCATCCGTCTTCTACCCAAGTGTTTAAATACTTGAAAATATCTGTCATGTCCCCAGAGTATTCTCTTCCCCCAGCTAAATATTCCCACTTCCTTCAACTGATTATGGTATTCTGTATTCTCTAGTCCTATCACCATCTTGGTCACAGTCCTCTGACAAGCTGGTCAGTTTCCTTTCAAAAAGATGATACCCCAAACTGAACACAATACTCCCATTATATTCTGGCCAAGGGCGGACTGTCATGCTGAATATCATGTCTTTGTTAATGCAGCCTTAAATGACGCTCTCTCTTTTGGCTTCCGTGTCATACTGTCAACTCATTGAGTCCATAGCTCATTAAAATTCTCCAGATCTTTTTCACCCAAGCTGCTTTGTAGCTATGTTTTCTCCACCTATATTTATGAAGTTGATTCTTTGAACTTAAGTGTAGGGGATTACATTTGTCTTTACTAAATTTAATCTCTGATCTACCAGAAACTCATCTCTGTCATCCTTCTAGATTTATTTTGCCAATTTGGTAAACATGTCATCTATGCCTTTATCCAAGTCCTTTATGAAAATGTTTAGCAGAACATAGCTGAAAGTAGTTCCTCAGGAACATTTCACTAAAGACCCTCCTCCAGGTTGGCATCAATACATTTATCATTACTCTTTAGTTCTGGTCACTCAACAATTTCCTAATCTACCCAACTACATTTACATCTAGCTTGCACCTTCTCTGTTTTTGTCCACAAGGATAGCATGACTTACTAAAATTTAGGCATAAAGTACCTGTTCCATTCCCATGACCTAGTAACCTAATTCTAGTAACTTTATCTAAAAAGGAAAAGTGATTGGTTTATCATAAGCCATGCTGAATCTATGCTGCCTCTTAGTGATCAGTTTCCCCTTCTAATGGTTATAAACCATCCTCTTTAATATGTTAAAGAACTTTTCAATGAATCAGTCAACTTTATTGGCCTACATCCAAAGGAATTCACCCTCTTTTAAAAATCAGGACATTTTTTGCTCTTCTTCAGTCCTGTGTCTCCTCACCTGAGCTTCATGGTCCTTCCAAAAACATTGATAGTGGCTTTATGAAAAGTCAGCCTAATGCCACAAATCCCTACTGAGTGAATCTGCCATTTGTATCAGGCAGATGCTCCAATCACATGGCATCCTTGTTTCTTTTGGAATTTTGTGAAGCCTGGCCCAGCTGTTCATTTCTGGCTAATTTAATGTAGCTCAGTTAGAACAGCTTGGGAAACAATAGATACTTTCTGTCAAGTGGGACTCTCAGTTGCTAAGAGGACATGGTTTACTTGATAAGGAAGTGGGGGAAGAAGGAGAATAGGAAATAGTTGGGACCCAAACAAATGACTCTATCATTCTACTAGATTACATTATGATATATGACAACCACTTCTACTGTGTGCTATCTTTCTTGCCAAGTTGTGTTGCCTCCTGCTGTCTGGTTCAGCTGTGTTCAGACATTTAATATTATAAAATGTAACTAGAAACCAGTTGCAGCTTCAGGGGATCTATTGTAAACAGCAATTTAAAAAATACATTTAGAAGGCATAAAATAAAAGAGAATTTACTCCCTGGGATAGATTTTGGTCTCTATCATTAATACACACATCACTCTCTTCCTATGAGTTTATGAAAGTTCTGTAAGTAGTACTCTTTCCAAAAGTATATGATTAAACTTTCGTTGAATTCAGCACTCTTATTCCTTTAAAATTAAATATTATTGACCAAGTCTTCTAGAAGCCCCAGTTCTTTCTTTTCCTCTAACCTATCCCAGATAGTCATTTAAAATGGCAAGGGACAGGGCGGCTAGGTGGTACAGTGAGTAAGAGCACCAGCCCCGGAGTGGGAGGACCCGAGATCAGTTCCGGCCTCATGTACTTCCCCCACACACACACACAGAAAAAAAAAAAAAAACTGGCCATGTAACCTTGGGCAAGTTACTTAACCCCAATTGCTTTAAAAAAAAAAAATAAAATGAAATGGCAAGACACTTGATCCAGAAAAACCCCCAAAATTATGCAAGCCAAGGAGTTCAAATCTCTGAGAGTCCACTTCAAAAACACCCATTAACTTGCCGAGCCATCAAGAAAATGTCCATCTGAAAAACTACCAAGTATTTGAAAGGTCTTACGTTGAAGAAACAATGAAAAAATGTATTCCTTTCCATTGATTAAATGGTAGAGTTGGCATATGTGCCCAGGCAAGGCAACAGGATTGGATATGAGACCATCAATCTCCAAATGATGCTGAGTTCTTGTGGCAAATGCAGAGAAAATCCAGAATTTAGTTTCTTTGTCTTTCATCATTGAAAATACTCAAATCAGGGGCGGATAGGTGGCACAGTGAATAGAGCACCGGCCCTGGACTCAGGAGGACCTGAGTTCAAATCTGGCCTCAGACACTTACCACAAAAGTTAGCCATGTGACCTTGGGCAAGTCACTTAACCCCAATTGCCCTCCCCCCCCCAAAAAAAATAGTAGGAGGGAGAATGCTCAAGTCAACAAGGTTCCCAAAATGTTCGGTCATACTTAAGAGTGCTTGATATCAACCCATTCATGAGTTCTCTGGCCATTTAAAAAATACTTTTGAAAAGGAACAGATTGTTCTTAAGCCATAGGAAGAAACTGGTCAAAAAGGGGGGAAAATACCAAAAGAAATTTTAAAAATGTAACGGCACTGGAGTAACTATAACATTAACATGGAAATAAAAAAATTAACAACTTTTGAAAAAGAATTAAATATTATTATCCTTTCTCTTTGTAGAATAGAAATTTGTTTCTTAGCTGAAGTTGGCTTTTTGCTTCAGAATAAGCATGGGCTGTGGAAATGTTTTGATTGATCTTTAACTACAATTATTATGTTACAAATCTTCATTTGAGAGTTTAATGTCTTTTGAGAGAGCTGGGCCCACAAGTAAGATTCTAAAAGCCATTCCTTCATGTATCCTTCTGGTAAGCATGATTAGGCTAAATCCCAGCATGAAGTTCAACTGATGTCACATTTAGACATGGCTATTGAGCCAAATGAGTTTCACATGCACTGTTGTTACAAGACTCAAGAAAAGAATTGTAAAGCTATTCATGAATATTCTGGGGTGAAGAGTGATGGTTTCAGTTTGGGCTTCACATTAAAACTATCCATCATGTGAGCTATCTCTTGAGCCTACAAATTTGACGAGTGTGTCATCTGTGCCTTTTATTCAAGTCACTGATAAAAATGTTGAACGGCATAGGACAGGTTTCAGGGGGTTTTCACTAGGTGCTTTTCATCCATGCTGACAAGGGGCCATTAATGTCTATTGATTGGGTCTGATCATTCAGCCTGTTCCAAATTCACCACATCTAAGTCATCAATCAACTCATGTTCCATCCTCATATTTATGTGATGACAAGAAGCTTAGTCAAATGCTTTGCTGAAATCTAAGTGTACTGTGTCTACAACATTCCACTGATATACCGGTCTAGCTAGCCTTTCAGAAAAGGAAGAAAAATTAGTCTGGCATGACTTCTTTTTAACGAAGCCACACTGGCTTTTAGTGATCATTGCACAAGAATGACTCTTTATCGATATGCCCTTGTGTTTTGCCAGGAAGGATGTCGAGCCTGATTATGTATAACTTGCCCACTCTGCCCTCTTTCCTCTTTAAAAATGAGGATAAGATTTGTTCTGCAGTTCCAAAGCACTTCTTCCATTAGCCATAAAAAATATAAGTTCAGGGGTGGCTAGGTGGCACAGTGAATAGAGTACCGGCCCTGGAATCAGGAGGACCTGAGTTCAAATCCAGCCTCAGACACTTAACACTAGCCATGTGACCTTGGGCAAGTCACTTAACCCCAATTGCCCTGCCTTTCCCCTTCAAAAAGCAAAAAAGAAGAATATAAGTTCATAGGTGGAAGGGCTTACTTTGATTTTCCATATATATTTAAATATAAATTCGTTGGACAGATAAACCTCAGTTAATCTCGATGGGATTCTAAACAAAAGTTCTTCCCATCATACTCTAGAGCTATCCTGGTGTTGTCACCCTGGGTACTCAGAGAATCCCAGCACTCCCTCTCCCACCAGTTCCCATTGGTTTAACTGTGGTTAGGACTACTTACAGAAAAGTCCCAAAACTGTCAGAGTTGTTAAAAGATGGATCCTCTATATAATTTTAAAATGACTGAAAAATAAAAATTTTACTGCTGTCGTGAGTCCTAGTGCCAAGGAGGAATCTTTAGCGTGATCTGTTGTTCATTTTTTTAGTCCCTTTCTTAGTTATTCACAATGTTTAGTTATACAAAGCAGTTTGATCCCCACTCCACTCCAATACACTAGAGAAGAGTTAACTCTCTTCCCAGAAGGAAGGACAGCTTCTTTGATACATTCCCTTTTGATGTCCACATCATAGAACATTGTGACCGCTTGACAGCTTGATGCATTTGACTGATGATGATGGTGGTGGTGGCAAATTTGTTATCATAGCATGACTAAGCCCAGTAACTATTTCTATATCTACATGGTACAACATAACATGGAGATTTGGTGCGTTTCTATTTATTTGATCTGAGCATAAACTTCTAATTAAATGATCATGACCAGAAATCTAATTCTCATTAAAGCTATGCTCTTTGTTTGATAACAGAAAGACAAGGTAAAAATGTTCTGTCCTCACACAGAGGAAAAAAAATTGATTCTGCCTATCAAAGAAATCAATCAAAATGTTTCCAAGTCAAAAGTCATAGAATTAAAGAAGACTTTAAATTACCTAGATTTATATTATTCATTTGATTTCATTAAAGAACAATAGACATCTAGTTGACTATACTTAAAATACACATACATCAAAATGCTCTGAATAATATTGATTTTTTTTACTTGATGCTAATTTAATTAGGTTGCTATTTTGGTCTATGTGATCCTATTGACTATATTGTCCAGATTAAATGGATAGACCATTTCCAGATTTTCACTTTGCTTTTTCTGTGTAGATACAAGCCATAACAAATTCTTATTTTATCTCTGCATCAGATGCTAGGTGTGCTTGAAGATCAAGGCAGAGTAGGAAGACTTTGAAAATTCAGCCTTCATCTTTTAAATCTTAAGCTCCACCTAGTGTCAAAGAGAATGAAAACCCAAACCTCCCTCTTTTTAAAAGCCCAAAACTAAACTAATTTCAGTGAAATTCAGTGAGTTGTAGTGAAGTTGAAACTGGGGTCTTATGTAATTTAAAGCATATATCCCTAGGCAAATAGATATCTTAATTTAAAAAAAAGGTAAATCTGAAGCCAAATAATTTATAACTTTTTTCATTGATCCATGGTGTTTTGTTTGCTTGGAGTTTCTGCTTTATCTGCCTTTGGGAAAGCAAATTAAATTCCTAGACTGAAAAAAACTTCACATTTCTACACATACAGATCTTTAAGGAATTAACTATTTCAAAATAGTAATGAATAAGTGCGCTTAGGGAATTAGAAATCCATATAAACACATTGCCATAAAAATTTGAAATTTTTTTTCACAGAAAAATATTCTTAAATGAATAGTTATTAATAATTTATGATTGGTGGTATTGTGTTTTTTTTCTTTTCCCTTAGGGATTAAGAGGAGCTGATGGATTTCCAGGAAATGATGGCTTTAGAGGACCACCGGTAATATATCTTTATCACAAGTATCAAGAAATTATATTCATCTTTGATCAGACTATTTTAATTCATTTTTCATGTGTTTCTTAGAATTTGAGAAGCCTTATTACTTCATAACTAGAAAGAGGGCCCTGACACCAAAAAGATTTTGTTCAAAAAAATTACAACTCTGGCCCCGTATGGACAAAGCACTTCAATTTCTCAGTATTCTAAACCAGCTGGTTGCACATGCAACCAGAATAAAAAGTAATTAGGAAATATTAAACAAAATAAGTAAAACTATGATAAAATATTGTTAACATTACATTTTGAAACTAAGTCCACATGTGGTACACACCCTCCCCTCCACCTTTCTACCTGAGTTTGACACTACTGTTCTAGGTAACTTTCTAAGACCCTCAGTTGCAGAAATGGTGCCAGCCTGCATTGGTAGAGTTTCCTTATCCATTGCTGTATCAATTAAATCATAGATTCAGTTCCTATTCCTTATCATCCCTGTGATTAGAATATAATCCCATCAGTTGCCTCCTTGCCTTAATATGGTAAATCTGAGAATTCATCTTTGATTGGATGAGTGAAATAGCATTCAGCCCAGACAATTTGAAAGTTGATACATAGAGGAAAATAACCACACATGCAGGTGCTCTCAACAGGGGCTACGAACAGTGATTATAACCCCTTCCCCATTTCTTTTCAGAAAACCTTTAGATAGGAAAATTTCCTCCACTGCTCTTACTAGCTTGCTAGGGATGGGCATTGGGGAAAGAAATGGTTGGCACCAAGAAATTGTCTCCTGATCATAAAATGAATGAGAAAGACAATTAAAGGTGAGAACCAGCCCTGAGAACTGAAATTAAGAATTAGCATTGATAACTATGATGAAAGAAAGCTTATTCTTACTTGGGTATTGCTGACAGAGGAACCTAAAACCCTTAGTTAGGGGTACAATAAAAGAAGTATGCCTTTATGGTACATTATAAACTTTATTTGTCCACTATTGGAGCACATATCACAGCTGGAACTACAAAATGATAAAGAATTAGGCAACAACTGGAATAATTAGTGGGGCAAGGTCAAAAGAACTTACAACAACTAGAAGAAACACAAATCATTTTGCAATACTTTGAAGGATCTAAGTACCAAAGAGAAAGAACAGGCTAAAATTAGAAAAGATGGGGGAAAGGGGCAGCTAGATGGTACAGTGAATAGAGCGCTGGGTCAGGAGGACCTGAGTTCCAATCCAGCCTCAGACACTTGACACTTATTAGCAGTGTGACCTTGGGCAAGTCACTTAACCCTAACTGCTTTGCCTTCCACCCCCCAAAAAAGATGGGGAATATAACCATGATTGACTTCAGATGGAATCTCAAGAATAATTTAGATACTATGGAATTATTTCCTTAGACACATAACAGTGAGAGTGTCATACCATGGTAGCTTAATCAACATACTTAAGAATGACAGCAAGAAAAAATCTTGGCCTATTTAAATAACATTTAACTTCAGCTTTGTTCTTTGAAGTATTCGTTTACAAATACTTCAAAAGGTTTTTCTCTAAATAAACAATTCTCTCTTTTGCTGTCTTTAGGGAGACATAGGTGACCGAGGTCCTCCCGGGGCGCCTTCGTACTCACCCCATCCCTCTCTAATAAAAGGTATGTACGTCATCTCTGCTGGTTTTGTTCCATATAAAAGGGGGTAGGAGGACGGAGTGTAAGAAAAAGAAAGGCTTGCTAAGCATTCTCATAAATAAGCTTCTAGGGGCGGCTAGGTGGCCCAGTGAGTAGAGCGCCAGCCCTGGAGTCAGAAGGACCTGAGTTCGGATCCGGCCTCAGACACTTAATGCACACAAACAAAAACGTAG
The DNA here is from genome assembly GCA_011680675.1 of Gymnobelideus leadbeateri. Classification (NCBI taxonomy): domain Eukaryota; kingdom Metazoa; phylum Chordata; class Mammalia; order Diprotodontia; family Petauridae; genus Gymnobelideus; species Gymnobelideus leadbeateri. Next base: position 188,185 of record WOXC01001348.1, read on the forward strand.
CCGTGTGACCTTGGGCAAGTTACTTAACCCCAATTGCCCTCCAAAAAAGCAAAAAAAAAAAAAGGAATTGACTCTTCAGTTCCCCCTGCAATCTGGCTTCTGTCCCCATTTTTTAACTGAGACTACTTTCTCTGAGGTCACCAAGTATCTCTTAATTGCTAAGTCCAGTTAGCTTTCTTAGTCTTCATTCTCCTTGACCTCTCTGCAATGTTTGATACTAATCAGCACCACCTTTCTCTTGTATACCCTTCTCCCATGACCTCTGTGATGGGGCTGCCTCTCCCTTCCCTTCCTACCTGTCTAATGACTCCTCAGTCTTCTTTGTCTGGATAAGGACCATTCTCTTCCTTACTAAGTGTAGGGCTTTCCCCAAGCTCTGTCTTGGGCCTTCTGTCTTTTTGTATCCTTTATACCTTTCTATATTCTCAATACATCTGAATTATGGTCTTACATTATGTACTTATGTACTTCTCCATTGTATATGTTGTAAGTATCACTCTCCATACATAAAAATTAGAACTCATCTCTTTTCCAAACTTCCCCATTTTTGTTGATTCTAGTTACTCAGGTTCACAACTTTGAAGTCAATCTTCTCTCTCCCTCACTCTCATATCCAATTAATTATTTAGTTTCATTGATTCTACTTCCATATGTCTGGCACATATAGTAAGCACTTAAATGTTTGATGACTGACTGTCAGCTATATGCTATACTTCCACGAATTTTTTAGAATTGCACTAGCTTTTTTTTTAGAAGCCCCATCATATTAAGCTCATAATAAACTTCCAGATCTTTTTCCCACAAAATAATGCCAACCTTGAGACTGGCCTTGAAGTCAGAGGACCTGAGTTCAAATTTCAGCTTTTCTCTTATCTTATGATTATGAACAAATCTCTTAACCCTCCCCCAATCTCTAAATCAGATTTTATAAGTACTATTCATATTTTAGCAAATCATTTATGAAAATGTATAATGAAACTCAGAACACAGCCATGTAGTAATCCACTATAAGACTGTTAGGATTAATTTGTTAATAAGATTTAGATTTAGAACTCAATAAGACCTTAGAGGTAATCGGGTCCACCTGTCTTATTTTACATATTAGGAAACTGAACCATTCATTAATCAATACTTTTTTTGGCTATAATTCAACTTGTATTTCACCTCTCCCAGAGGCTATCATGGAAGATATTATCAAATGTGTCATGGAAATCAATATGCTAAGCATACCTTATTCTCTTGATCTACTAAATTTAGATCATGAAAAAGAAATTAAATAATTGCAACATTACTTTTTTTGGTTTTAAAAAAAGTCTTTCGTGAGTGAGTAAGAGTGCCAGCCCCGGAGTCGGGATGACCCTGGATTGGTCCTGGCCTCAGAAAATGAGCACCCACACATACACAATGACTGGCTGTGTAACTCTGAGCAAGTTATTTAACGCCAATTGCTTTAAAAAAAAAGTCTTCTTAGATCTTAGTTGTAATATTTATCTCGTAGGCTTTTGGAGTGGATTCTTTTTTCAGATGTTTCTTAGTGACCTATTGTATATTTTCCTAAAACATTGCTTTACTCTTAATTTTGTAAGAATAAAATGTGAGCAAGACACACTTTTTACCACAATACATTTCTTGAATCTTTATTAGGTTGAAGAATGTTTTCTGAAAGGTAGTATCGTATAATGAGGTCTTTTAATTCTGACTCTGATATTTACCACCTTGTGAACTTGGATAAGTCATTTAAATTCTCTGTGTCTCAATTTTCTCACCTATAAAGAAAGAAAGTTGAATCAGATGATTTCTAAAATCCCTTCTGGGTCTACCAGTACAGCTATTTAAAAAAAAAAAAAATTTCATACAGGATAGGAAGCATGTGGTTCTACTTTTGACCACTAGATGGTAGTATTATGTCATCAATAAGACAATGTCAATTTAGGCTAGTTTTTCTTAAGGATTGACAGAAATTGAAGAATGGGCCTCAGTAGAAGAATTTACCTCAAAACACATGTCTTTATTAGTTAGAATGCACATAAACATGGAGTTTGAACATTGGACGGGACTTCAGAATTAAACTTTTTCAATCCTACCCATGCCATAAATTCTATCTATAACTTCCTTGATATTTAACCATTGCTTAAAACACCTCCAGGGACTCCCTTAAAACACCTCACTACCCACCAAACTGAACATTCCTTTTTTAGGCAACTCTAATTATGAGGGGGTTTTGTCTTGATAAAATAGGCTTTCCTGTAACTTCTATCAATTACTCCTAGTTCTACTTTCCAGAGCCAGGCAGAACAAATTTAATCTCTTTTCCACATGGCAGTTGGATGAGTCTATTAGTGAACTAAAATATCAAAAAGTATTCCCAGAATGCCTTAGTACATGTTTCACAAGTTACTGAAAAAAGAAAACCGATCACCTGCTGACAAAACTTATGTGGGGAAAATAAATAAATGGGTACACACATTCATAGAAATGTGCATGTGTGGGGCGGCTAGGTGGCACAGTGAATAGAGCACCGGCCCTGAAGTCAGGAGGACCTGAGTTCAAATCCCGCCCCAGACATTTAACACAAAAACTAGCCATGTGACCTCGGGCAAGTCACTTAACCCCAAGTGCCCTCCAAAAAGGCAAAAAAAAAATAAAAGAAAAGAAAAGAAATGTGCATGTATAATATACATATATGCACATTAACATTCATACAAAATCCACTGTATATTGTATGAATGAAACATGTAGGATTTTATCCCTGCTTGGGACTTGTGTTATTCAAAAGCATTACTTGCTACTGAAATAATTCTGGCAATTTAAAGTAGTTAAAAACATTTTGGTATATTTTTCTTTTATTACTTTTTAAAATTTATTTTATTTTCAATTCATAAAACAAAACAAACATTTCCATAACATAGTACAATAAAAAAAGATGATTGTACATGAAACTACAAATCTACCATGTACAACTTGCTGTTCCCTCCTAAATATAAGTTAGCATGTAATTTTTTTTTCCTTTTTTTCTTCCTTCCCTCCATACCTCCCCCCTTAAGGTGGCAAATTATTCTGTACATACTTCTATTTGTCAGTTCTTTCTCTGGATGCAGATAGCATCTTTCTTCATTATGTACTTTATCCTTAATCTGGGTATTTATAACAGTCAAAATGACTTAGTTGTTCAAAGTCATTCGTAAAACAATATTGCTGTTACTGTCAACAATGTTCTCTTGGTTCTACTCACTTCACTCTTCATCATTTTGTGCAAGTCTTTCCATGCCTTTCTAAGACCAATGAGCTCATTTCTTATAGCAAAATAGTATTCCATCACAACCCTATACCACAATGTGTTCAGCCATTCCCCAATTGATGGGCATCCCTACAATTTCCAATTGTCTATTTTTTCAACACTCAGCAAAAATTGGAAGGATTTCTATGACGTGATTTATATCATTATGACATATAATTAATAACTAAAATAGAAATCTTATTCTTATTCTATGGGATGTTTTAGGTATAAGAGGTGATCCAGGAGATTCAGGGGCTCGTGGCCCTGATGGAAGTCCAGGTGAACAAGGAGACCCTGGCCTGCCAGGTCCCCGGGGCACATCAGGAGGAGATGGAGGTAACAGACATTTATATTAATGAAACTATTAACATTCTAAAAATTCAGTTCCAAAGACTTACATATAGCTATTTTAATATATTTTCAAATAAGAACTAAGAATTCACAGAATATTTGTTTTATTTTTGTTTGGGATTTTTTTGTAAAGTTGATAGAATTTCAAGGCAAAAGACTTATAAACTAAAACTAATCCATTGTATTAGTATGGGTCTAAAGAAAAAAATAACAGATTTGGACACAGAAAACTTAGGTTTGAATCCTGGCTCTATATTGATGCCAAAAATTAGTGAGTGAACAAATAATAACACTTGCTAGTACTGAATTCTGACCTTCTTTGGACTTAGTAACTCATAGCCTTCTATGGAACAGAATTTTTTTTAAAGTAGGTTTCACTGTTTCACCCAGACTAAAAGTATAGAAGTCACTTACAGGTCCAATCCCAAGCTTTAAACCCATTCCACTTTTCTGACCTGGACCAGTGTGCCCCTCCCTAGGCATCCCAGTGACCCTCTGTTCCCAAGAACTCACCATATTAATGCCAAACTTAATGTGTCTTTTGTCCTGCTTCAGCCAAACTCAAGTCTACCAGCCTTAGTCTCCCCCAATAGAAAGGATCACAGTGTGCACTACCATGCCTTACTAGGAGCACAATTTTAAATACAAATATTAATATTCAGAAACAACTTTAAAGATCTGATATTGTCTGTTTGTGTTTGATGGAATTCAGAAGAACGAAGAGGCCTTCCAGGTGAAATGGGAGCCAAAGGTTTTATAGGTGACCCAGGTCACCCAGCTTTATACCCAGGACCTCCAGGTATAGATGGAAAACCAGGACTTCGAGGACCACCTGGATATCCCGGCCCACCAGGACCAGATGGTAAGTGGAGAAATAATGGAAAGCAAGTATATTGTCCTAAGAATAAAATATTTCATTAATTTAATTTTTACTAGATGGGTTTTTCTGTACTTGATATCTTGAAGCACCCACTTATTACTACCCCCGAACTATTGTCAAAGCCTCTTTGCAAGTTGTCCTACATCCATTCTTTCCCTCCTCCTATCCATATCCCCTTCATCCAAATCCTTTATCAGTTGTACATAACTTCATGGATTACTGCACAAACTAAGATTTTTCTGGTTTCAGCAAATATCCTTGATGTTTCAGAACTATCCTAGAAGCCATATTTATTATAAAGTCTGTAGCTATAGAAAGCTAAATTCCTGTAAGAGCTAGGTTTGCTAAGGAAATAGTGCTGGTTAAATCCATTATTTGTTGGCATTGGAGCATATGAAAAAGAAAAAGAAGGTGTAACATTGAATTGTGTCTTTTAAAAGCTCATAATTGAAAGTTAATTTCGCCTTTATTTCAGAACCTCAATTTAAGTGTGATAAGGGCATAAAGCACTTCATCTTGCCTTAGCTTGTGATTTGCTAACATAACTGGTTTGCAAACAGAAATTAAATTACTTGTGTTCCCTATTGGATGCTGATGAGGGAATTTGTAAAGCAGATGGAATGCTATCAGATGACTTTCATCAAATAAAGTAAAAAGCGCATTCAACATAAGTTTTCATCCCAATAGACATTTTTCCCCCACTGAGACATATTTATTTCTCAAAAATATTTTTAAGCAATCACGTTGTACAAAGAACAGTCAACCCTAATGGACTCCTTAACATTTCTGACTCTCATAGAAACTTAACTGGCCCTTTAAATAAAATAATTCTGTTTATGATAGACATAGTTCTCTCAGAGCCCAGTATGTTCTGGAATAAAATTACTGGGCTTTTAAAAATAAGATTTCAATAAGTTTTGCATGTTTTGATGAAAAAAGAAGCCTTAGTTTTCACCATTTTGAAACTCTAGCACAGTCATATCCAAGGAAACCAGTTTTCTTTCAGTATAGAAAATTATGCTTGCTTCCAGGTCTGACTCACTTTTCTCCAAGCCAATGCTAAGGAGTAAACAGATCAACTCCATTCTGCTTTTGATTAAACTAAAATGGTTCTTGGTTAGTTGCTGCCCTTGTTCACTTCTTAGAAACAACTTTGAGAAACTCTAAGAAATCCAAAGTTATTTTGCAACATTTGGCTTAGAACATATGATGACATATATATATATATATATATATATATATATATATATATATATATGTATATATACATATATATATATATATACATACATATATATCCAAAGAGACTTGCAACAAGACTTTAGAAGTCTGGTGAAGTCTCAGGACTCCTCAGAATAATGTTTTGAAATGAATAAAATAAATTGTATAGGATTGCAAAGGTTAGTGAAAATAAAGATGTCATTTTTTCCCACCCAAGTTCATAGACATAAAATCTATAGAAGATGCCTTTTATGGACCCCAGATTAAGAATCCCTGACTTAAACTGATCCAAATAGTAACAATGTCAGATTTATAGTTACTTGCTCAGAAACATCTGAAGAGCTAGTCCCTTGTATCTCACACTGTGCCCCCAAGCTAAAAATTTCTGAATCACTAAATTATATGAAGAGACAGTAGTTTTAATGTTACTGTTTTTTTTCTTTCCCCCTTGCTTCCCAAAATCTTAAATATACTTAGTCACCTATTATCATTCAAGCAGAAAGGTGCATATGCAGCATTTTTACCTATTAAAGTATTTTCCATTTTCCTATTGGTATATTTACTTTTTAGTACAAACTCATAGGTATAACTGAGACTTGGCAGGCTATAACCCAGGGGTGGAATATGGCAATGAACTGATATACATTATTCAAGAGGAAAAGATTAGATAAAAGGGGTAAGTAGAACAGTGTCATATCTCAAGAAGTTATACTCCTATATGGAAATCCATGAACCAGAATGGAGAACTGTCATGCAAAGCATTTAGGTGAGGACCAAGGAAGGGAAAAATACAGATACTGTGGGGGAAATATATTGCCAACTACCCAGCCAAAATGAGTAACTGGGTGAGTTCCAGAAGCAAATCACAAGACTGGTACAGAAGCAAGATATAATAGTGATAAAGAACTCCAAATATCTAGACATCTGTTCAACATTGCTCACTCTCTCTCCACTAACGGCAAAGCAGCCAAGAAATGGTAATTTCATCCTTCAGGATGAAGACTTGGGTGGAGGTGGGGAGGTGTCAAGAGGAAATATATTCTAACTGACCAATGAGGAAAAACCAGATGCCAAAACAGAATTAACTGCAATGTTAAGAATCAATGATCATGCTGTCTTAGAGTTCATAATCAATAAGGAGGGATGGTGGACGTTGACTGACTGATATCTACCCTAGACTTTGTAGCCAGGTAGAGTATATTTAAAGAGTCCAAAGCAAGCATGGGAAGGACTCTGCAAGAGTAAACTCAAAAAGGATGAGACACTCAAGAACCAAGTCCGAATGACACAAAGAGTCATGTTCAAGACACTGGGGATACAAAGGCAAAAAGGAAATATCCTGTTTTCTAGGAAATTGCAATCTATTGGTGGGGTGCAATATATAAAGGGATTAGTACATACAGGATAATTAGAGGAGGGAGAGAACATATAGACTAGTTTTTACAAATGAATGGGAGATGGAGTGTCAGGTTAGAGGAATAGTTCGTAGTCTACTTTGGTCAGAAAATAGAATGTGAAGTAGGGAATAATGTGATATAGGACTAGAAGGTAGGTTGGAGCCAGGTCATAAAGGACTTCAAATGCCAGGCTGAGGAGTTTATATTTTCTCTGCAAGGCAACAGGATTCCACTGAAGGATTTTGAGCAAAGCAGTCATGTGGTCTGACCTGTGCTTTTAGTAAAATCACTTTGGCTTCTGTTTAGACAGTAGATTGGGAAGAGGAGAGATTGAAAGTAAGAGACCAGTTAAGAACCTATTACAGTAGCCCAGATGAGAAGCCCTATGTTCTTAAACTATGGCCTCATGAGTGAAAGGTTGGGGACGGACGGGAAAGCTATTATGGGGGTAGCATCCACAAGACTTGCCAACAAGTTGAATGTGAGGTATGAAGAAGAGGGAAAAGAAAAAAAATGGAGATCTTGATGTTGTGAAACTAGGTGACCAGCAGGATAGTGTCCACAACAGAAAAAGGGAAATTTGGAAGAGTGAAATGGCAAGTTCCACTGTGGACGTGTTGGGTCTGAGATGCCAATGGGACACTTGAAAAATCACTGAGAATGGAAGATGCAAGAGAAGGGGAAATGTCCTTATTTTCAAAAAAGAAGGAGATCTTTTATTCATATTCCTCCATCAAAGGGCAGGTAGTTTGACTTCAAACCCTGTCAAAATATTAGGAAGTGTTAACTGAAGGGATTGTGCATGAGCACTTAGAAAAAGAAAAGCTTACAAAGACACAGAATTACTCAGTTAATCAAAAAATAAGTCATGCTAAGCTAACCCCATTACTTTTTTTGATATAGTTCCTAGACTGATAGAACAGAGGAATATAGTCAATATGGTATACTTCAGTTTCAGCAAAGCATTTCCCAAAGTGTCGTATTGTCTTTATGGGAGAAATGTGGTCTAGATTGTAGGATGGTCAGCCAGATTCAGAATCATATTCACTGTCTAAGTCATAAGTTGTTTATTAATCAGATTGTTTAATCCATGTAGAACGGATCTATGTTCTTATCTTGTTTTAAGCTACCTTGGTCTGAAGCTTGTTTTTTTAGAACTGCTTGAATGACCAGAGTGTTGACTTAAAGATGGATCTTAAACTAAATGAAAGTCTCTTATGGAGTGTCAAAGAGCTCTTTTCTTAGTCATAGCTATACAAAATTACTATTAATGACTTGTATAAGAAAATCAAATTTGCAAGCAGAACAAAACTGGAGTCAATAGCTTAACATTTTGGATAATGGTATCTTATTATGGTTCAGACATTTCAGTTGCATCTGACTCTTCATGATCCTATTTGGGGTTTTCTTCACAAATATACTAGAGTAGTTTATCATTTCCTTCTCCAGTTCACTTTACAGATGAGGACCTGAGGCAAACAGTGTTAAATGACTTGCCCAGGGTCACACAGCTAGTAAGTGTCTGAGTCCAGATTCGAGCTCATGAAAATGAATCTTCCTAACTTCAGGCCTGGCCCTCTATCCACTGTACCACTTAGCTGCCAGGTTAACAGATTAAACATCCCAAAAAGATTCTGACAGGTATTAGGGGCAGGCCTTGACACCTTTTTGATTTCAGAACAAAATGAGGCTCTCATTAAGTCATCAAACAATTAACTAGAGGAGATTTGCTTGGCATCTAAACTAACAAAAAACATGAACTTAGACACTGAGAGAAAGTAGAGGGTAGAAGGGCCTAGCATGCTATGTCCAGGGAGTCACACAGCATCAAACACAACTCAACAACAATAACTTAAGAAAGATATGCAGCAAGGATATAGTGGTGTTTTAACATCTGCAGATGTGTACCAGCCTTCCCCCTCCCTTCTAAATGGAAACTCATCAGCCTCTCGGGGCAGGATGTGGTGACTCCCATGGTCTTCAGATATACATCAAGTTGGAGGAACCCCACTCCATTTGGGTAGGATTTTTTATGCCCTTAGATAACCAGGGAACTGTATCAAGGGAATTGTGAGCCAGTCAGGGGCTAGAATAGCTTTGTCACATTTTAGGGAAGACTAATCTCTTTGGGGAGGTTGGGATGGAACATGCTTATACTATTACAACAGGCTACCACGATTAGTTGAAATATAGAGTCTTATTATTGGATTCAAATAATCAACCCCATAGCTATAAAACAGTAGAGGCATGGCTAGACAGCAATTTCTATGAAAAGAGGAAAAGACCCAGGGGTCTTCTTACTGGAGTACAAGTTCATGAGGAGTCTAGAGTATGACATGAAAGCTGGAAAAGCTAATACAATCTTAGATCATGTAATTAAAAACAAAATGAGGGAAGATATATTGTTGTTGTATTGACGCTGGTCAGAACACATGTAAAATAATTGTGTTCAGTCCTATATTCTTTATTTGTGGAAGGACACTGTCAGAGCATACCAAATTAGGGGAGCTATTATGATGGAGAGACTCAAGTTCATGCCATGGGAGCATGAGGCAAAGGGAAGGGGGAGGTTTAAGTTTTTAAAAGAACATCTTAGGATGTACATTATAACTTTTCTAGTGTTTGACTGTCATTTGAGAAATTAGACTTACTCTATTTGACCCCAGAGGGAAGAGTTTGGTCCAACAAATATTGGAGAGATTTGGGCTCAATTTATGGGAAAACCTTCTCTAACAACTGAGAAATGTGAAAAATGTCCCCTTTTTAGTGAGCTGTCCATCACTTCACGCCTTCAAGCAGAGGTTAGATTACCCCTTTCTCAGGGATATAGAGGGCATTCCTATTCAGTGTAGGTTAGACTAGGCAACTTCCAACACTGAAATTCTATCATGCTGTGTACATAGCAATAAGTTTGAGAAAAGAATGGAAAATGTGAACATGAAGAAAAATGAACGAATTAATACAATTATCCCTTCCACATCACAGGGGCTAGGGGTGCAGCATCCCACCAATCTGGAAAATCCATGGGGGTAGACGCTTTACCTTCATTTTCCCTTAGGAAATCATATAAGGACTTAGCCTTTTTCTCATATGATGCCAGAGTCTACCAGAATGCCTTTTTTATAACAATCCTGCATTTCTGAGTTTCTAAACATTTTCTGTCTCACATGCTGGCTTTTGAGTGTCATCTGTAGCATTTTGCACAGGCAAAATTCTTCCAAAATTCCCATTTAATTTCTTACGATGACCTACAATACATCAAAGTCGCTATGCAGAAGGGATGGTTGTACAGTGTTTTTCAGAGATTCCACGTAATCAGCAGAATTGTCCTACTAGGAGATGGCAGTTTACTAGAAAGTGAAACCAACAGTTTAGCAATGTTTTAAAATCTGCACACCCGCCTTACTTGGCTCTGCTGCCTTCTCCTAGATTTTCCTATCTGGGAGTGTTAGAGTAACATTAGATATTAGGAATAAATAACCTGGTCTTTCCTAGAGGGGATGGAGAAAGGTAGTGGCTACTTGCCATCATGTGGGTGCCTAAAATCAAAGGAGCTTGTCCAGCCTAATGTCGAGAGGGAGTCTCAAACTAGACTCAGATCCACATCAAGAAATTTGCCCTCTTTCTCTTATCAATGCTGCTGCTTTGTTGGGAGTTGGGGGAGGATGTATCTCTATTTCTGTCCTATTACAAGAGAACTTGTTATGCTTTTTCTATGTGAAAGTATCTACCCTTTGTTTTGAAGTAGCACTCATTTGGACAGGTAGATGGCAGCAGGGATACAACAAAAACTTTTCTTTTGGTACTTTTTTTTTAGTCATGAAGATTCTTAAAAAGAATTCAATTAATAGTCACACAACTTTTGTTTTAGCCCTGAAAGCTATATGGGCTAGAAACCACCTATGTTTTTCTATAAAAGGTGGTCGAGAGCAGGGCTTCTTAAACTTTTTTCCATTTGCAACCCCTTTAGCACCTCGAACTGTGGGTCACAATTCCCTATGGGGTCAAGATAGAGTGCATGTCAGGGCGGCTAGGTGGCACAGTGAATAGAGCACTGGCCCTGGAGTCAGGAGGACCTGAGTTCAAATCTGGCCTCAGACACTTGACACACTGTGACCTTGAGCAAGTCACTTAACCCCAATTGCCCTCTCAAAAGCGAGAGAGAGAGAGAGAGAGAGAGAGAGAGAGTGTACTTGTGTTACCTCTTTTATTATAATCTATGCTACTCAATGGAAAACCATTAAAAGTGTGATTACATTGAGACATCAGTCAGTCAGACATTTATTAAGCACCTTCTGTTTTCCATGCTCTGTTCTAAACACTGAGGATACACAGAGAAGCAAGACAGCCCTTGATCTCAAGAAGGTCCCAATGTAATGTAAGAGACAACATGCAAACAACTATATACAAATATCCTATGTTAACTTAAATTGGAAATAATCAACAAATTAAGGGAGATCAGAAAAGGCTTCATATAAAAGGTGGAATTTTAGTTGGGAATTGAAAGAAACCAGGAAAACCAAGAGGCAGAGATGACGTAGCATGAAGTAAGATGCCTAAAGTCAGGAGATAGAGTGTCTTGTTTGAGGAACAGCCAGGAGGTCAATGTTCTTAAATCACAGAGTACATGGGGAAGTATAAGGTGTAAAGAAAGGTGGGTGGTGGAACAGATTATAAAGGGCTTTGAATGCCAAACAGGATTTTAAATTTTATTCTGGAAGTGCTAGGAAGCCGCTGGAGTTTATTGAATATGGGGGATGACATGATCAGTTCTGTTCTTTAGGAAGATCACTCTACAGCTGAATTGAAGATAGATTGGAATGGGGAGAGTCTTAGGGCAGAGAAAGCAACCAGCAGCTATTGCAATAGCTTAGCATCATTTTCCAGTGTCTTAATATTATTTTTCTTTTGTGTTTTTAATAGGATTTCTTTTTGGACTTAAGGGAGCAGAGGGAAGAGTGGGTTACCCAGGCCCTTTAGGATTCCCAGGGACACGTGGACATAAAGGATGGAAAGGTAAGCTCTCTCTGGTATATAGTGGTATAAACATAAAGAGGCAGGGTGGCTGGAGAATCAGCCTTATAGTCATAACAAGCGAAGTTCATGTTCACCTCTAACTCACAACTAGATATACAATATATAAGTCACTTACACTTCTGGCGCCCCCAGGTAATTTTGGGAAACTACAAATTGCTGAGGTCTAAGTTGGTAAAGGGATGTCCTCATTGGGAAGTTTTCTGTACTGGTGAAATGATAGGTCTGGATTCTAAAAATAGGTATAAAAACTATCTTGATCCCTTAGCATTAAGGCAACCCTATAAACGTAAAGATTGTATGTCATATTGGACAGGAGGCTGTCCTTGGAGTCAGGAAAAGCTAGATTCCAGTCCCATGTCTGTTATATACTTAAACTGGCCAAGCACAGTCACTTAGCCTCTCAGGACCTTAAACAACTCTCTAAACTGTAAGTTAAGACAATTGCCAATCTGCATTAATGGAAGGGGTTTCTATATTAGGAATTTCTTACTTCTATTCAATTGCAGATCCAGATCAATACATAAAGTCCAAAAGAAACAAGAAGCATTTTATCTTGAATGTCTTTTTTAAAAAATTGTCCCATTCTCTCCATTACAAGTTATACTGATAATACAAAGGAGTCAGCCTCCATTTCAACATTCTCAGCATAAGTTTGCTTGACTGAGTCAGTCAAAAGTTCTTTTTCACTGGAAACCCTTGGTGTGGATGTCATTAGTACTAGGCTATTTATTGCATAGGTTAGCAGCCTTGTGACAATAACCTTACATTGGTAGAGTTGAAAGACAGTATTATGGCAAAATCTCTTAGATTTTGAACCAAATCTGGACTCTGACTTTGGGGAAGTTGCTGCCCACAATATATATTTTTCATATGTATATGAAGAGAATTGATACTTGCCCTCCAAGATTATTATAAGCTTAGCATGTTATAAAGCAAGTATCATAACTAATATTATTATTACACATATTTACGTGTGTGAACATATATATGTACATATACATACGTGTGTGTATTATTATTTCAAAGACTATCCTGTAAGAACTATTTTCCCTTCCATGATCTCACTGGAGTCTCACCTGGCCCCCCTGGAGAAAGTATGACAGGTAGTTTTTGCTCCTTTTGCAGATGAAAAAACTTAAGTTCAGAGAATTTGCAAGTTACCTGATGTTTCACAGCTATTTCATAAGAGAGCTAAGACTAGAACCCAGACCTTCTGATATTAAATGTAGTGGTGGGGGGTTTTTTCACTGTACCAATCCCCTTCCCCTGCCCCTGCCCCAACTCACTCCTTGCCCTGTTGTAAGTTCTTCTATGGTTTTGGCTAGCCATTTTTGCTCAGATCAAGTCATTTTATCTCCATGAACTTTACCTGTTCAATTTCAGCCAATATAGAATTCTCCTTCCTTGGAAATCTTATAGCACTTCTGGCTGGTCTACACCACAGCTGATTGCACTAGTTAACATATGTCAGAACTAGTTTCCAAGGACTGTATTTGTAACAGAGTTGTGGGGGTTTTTTATTGTTTTTGTGGGGTTCTTTTGTGAGGGAAAGAATGTGGATCTTTCTGAAAATAAAATATAATTGATTTTTTTTAATTACTTAACATGTGTGTACCCTGATTGTTTCTTTCTTTGAACTTGAATCTTCAGTCCTTGGCTTAGTGCCTGGAAGAGAGTAGGTGCTTAATAAATGCTAATTGGTTCTCTCTCTAGTGAAATTATAAATTCCTTGAGGGCAGAAACTTAGTGTGAAGTATGCTCTACTGTTTCTTTTTTATCCCTTGTAATACCGAGCACAAAATTTAATAAATAATCTTACAGTTAAATTGTCTTTTTTCCTAGATAAAAAAAAGCTTACCTTTTCTCTCCTCTTTGCCATTATAGGTGTTGTAATACAGCATAATACTAAGCATAAAATTTCATAAATAATTTTGGGGTTAAATTGTCTTTTTTCCTAGAAAAAAATTTACCTTTTCTCCCCTCCTTGCCATTATAGGTGACCCTGGAGACTGTAAATGTGATATTCCCAGTGGCCTTCCTGGTCCGCCAGGACCCATTGGTCGTCCTGGTGCAAATGGAGAACCTGGGAGGAAAGGAGAAATTGGTGATCCAGGCCCACATGGTATTCCTGGCTTCTCAGGCTTCAAGGTAAGGGGGTGGACCTGTTTTTTACCCAAGCTGGCATGATAACATCAGGTATGAAATCAAATACCCAAAGACTTGAACCTCTCATCCAGATGTTAAATGTTTATTATATCTTTATTGTACCATGACCTTTCAAATTATTAAATTAATATAATTCTGTGACAGTAACACCCATGTGCCTCTGTCGACAATAAAATGTATTTCCAGAGGAACTTTAAAAAAACCTTTGTGATTAAAGAGAGCAAAAAGGGCAAATAAATAAATATTAAATTTGAACTAAACAAATAAAAACAACCCATTACAATGTGAAAAATTATAATGCATTTTTAGTTTCCTATAAAATTCCCTTTTTAAAAAAATTACTTTTATTTATTTTGTTAAAGATGTTCCAACTGTATGTAAAACTATTTTAGCAATTTTTAAATTTTTTTAAAATTCGGGAGTTCCAAATTCCCTCTCTCCCTTCTGCCCTACCCCCCTCCTTGAGAAGGCAATTAATTTAAAATCAGTATACATGTGAAATCATGCAAGACAGAACCATGTTGCAAAAGAAAACACAAACAAAATAAAACAATAAAAATAAAGTTTTTTTTAATCTGATTTCAGAGTTTATCAGTTTCCTCTCTGGAGGTAGATAGTGTTTTTCATCATAGGTCCTTTGGAATTGTCTTGGATCATTGCCTTGATCAGAGTAGCTAAATCTTTCACAGTTCATCATTCTTAGAATATTGCTGTTACTGTGTACTGGTTCTGCTCATTTCATTTTGCATCAGTTCATATAGGTCTTCCCAGGTTTTTCTGAAACCATCCTGCTTGTCATTTCTTATAGCATAGTAGTCCATCACACAAAATTCCTTTTTTTCCCCCAATTTTCCATTGCATATTGAAATGTTCAGTCAGTCAACTAGCATTTATTAAGTAGTTGCCTCATACCAGGCACTATGCTAAATTGCTGGAGATACAAAGAAAAGCAAAAAATAGTGCCTTTCTTCAAGAAGTTCACATTGTATCAAGGGAGACAATGTTTTTTAAAATGTTACATGCAGAATATATAGAGTAGATGGAAGGTTGTCTAGGATTCCATTGACATCGATTGATGGCAAAGTATTTTGGCTCCTCCATCATGGCATTGCTCTGGGTACCTTATTCCCTCTCCCCCTTCTCACCTTCCTTTTTTTGTATTATCTACTCTGATTAAAATGTAAGCCCCCTTGAGGGCAGGAATTGTTCTTTGCTTCTTTGTAACACAATATTTAGTATAGTGCCTAGCACACACTGATTGACTAAACCACCTTTGTTATTGTGCCCAGTGTGAGGAACAGTCTTTAGATAATGTTCACCTTTGAATCTGGCTAAAATTGATGAGCGTTTCATAAAGAAAGCACTGTTTCATGTCTCACATGCAAAACTTCAAAAGAAATTTCATGTCTAGTAATGCATGAAATTTCTTCTCTGTGGCTCTTCCTTTCAGCTTTTTTTACAAGCTTTTTTAAAAGATCATTTGAAATACATCTTTCTGCACCAGCATGTTTTTAATTGACCAATGACTCAAATGTTCATTTCAAATGTTGGGCAAAGGAAATGCTCCTTTCCCTTCCTCCCCCCCAATTAAAAGAGAATTAAAAGACTTACAAAATGAAATTATGAGTGTTTTACATATTCCAAAAAATCAAAATAAATTTCGAGAGTATCTGAGCCAGGAGCCAATTGGCTCCACTTCATGTTGTAAGAGAACTTCAGCAAAAGATAGAATTCTCCTAGGGCACAAGGTCACTGTATACTCATAATTGCTTTGTAGCGCAAGAGTGTTCTGAAAGAAAATTAAACTCACCCACCTTATAGACTCTGTGCCCCTGAATTTCTAAGAAAACAAACAAGACAGTCAAGCAGAAAATACTGAAGCTGTACTTTATTTCAGTAAAAAGCAATTTTGCTCTAAATCCAGACTATCAAGGTATGTAAAATTGGCTGATGAATTGAAGAACACTAGGGTGCTGCGAATTATATGTTATTCTAGCAAAGGTAGGGAGTTCTTTAATTGAAAGTTGCCAGAAAACTAAATGGGTTGGGGTATTTTGCAGCTAATTATTCAGGACTTTCTTATGGTTTATGATATATTTTCCACAATCTGCAAAGCACTGTGTCCATCAATCAAAAAAAAATTGAAATCTCTTTTTAACAAATATATCTCAGTAAATCTGCATAAAAGAACTGCCTTAATTTGCCACAAAGTAATATAACAAACACCAGGAGAGAATGATCACACATCATGAATCTCATTTCTAGTCATTGTCTCACTTGGATATTATGGCTTGAAGCTTGAATTCTCTAATATTTTATAATAAGGTTCATTTCTAAAAATGTTGTCTGCCTTGGGGAGGACAGGGCTAAAGTTCTGTCCTACCTTCAGTTGACAAAAGTAGTTGGCAATTAAGCTGTTTTCATTGCCTCTCATTATATTTATTTACCCTTAGTGCTTAGAGCTTTTGCATGTTTGAACCTATAGTCTGGTGGGTCCAACCATAAAAATTATTTTGTTTTCACAGGGTAGCCCTGGCATTCCTGGATTACCTGGGCCTAAAGGACAGAAAGG
Organism: Gymnobelideus leadbeateri; assembly: GCA_011680675.1. Lineage (NCBI taxonomy): Eukaryota > Metazoa > Chordata > Mammalia > Diprotodontia > Petauridae > Gymnobelideus > Gymnobelideus leadbeateri. The sequence continues at coordinate 205,086 of WOXC01001348.1, forward strand.
AGATTCTAGAGAGATTACAACAAAAGGTCTGTGTGTCGTTGACTAAGCCATTTTAAAAAATCATTTATACTTTTAATGTGCTCATTTTGAAAATGACTTCCACACTTTAAAAAAATCTTTCTAGGTAGCAGAGGTGATCAAGGCACTCCTGGCATACCTGGTTTGCAAGGTGAAGATGGCTTTCCAGGGCAAGATGGGCTAGATGGTTTTCCAGGCCTCCCGGGTCTTCCTGTAAGTCTCTATGGTTTGTTTAAACTGTTGAACTGATTTGGAGACATCTGTATTCTAACTCAGTCCTCTTATTTCTCATAAACCATGTCTCTTAAGTCATAAGTAGGAGCAAATGATGTAGGTGGCACCATTAAAGTTATCGAACATAAGATATGTCCAGGTTAACTTAATGAACAGAGAGCAAAGAAAGAACCAATGGATATTAAAAAACATAGGGCATGGGGCGGCTAGGTGGCCCAGTGAGTAGAGCATCAGCCCTGGAGTCAGAAGGACCTGAGTTCGGATCCGGCCTCAGACACTTAACGCACACACAAACAAAAACCTAGCCGTGTGACCTTGGGCAAGTTACTTAACCCCAACTGCCCTCCAAAAAGGCAAAAAAAACCAAAACAAAACATAGGGCATCTGTTCCTCTGTTTATACATAATACTGCTTAGACTGAGATAGATTTATGTGCTAAGTTTTTTTTTTTTATGAGTTTTGAAACCCTTTTCTTTTTTCATTAAAAATCATGAAGTTTCTTGCCTTCGCTTTTGCTATGAACAAAAAGCAAGAACCAATTGTGGATAGGAAGCAAGAGACTATTTTCATGAGTCACTAGTGACATTCCCCATTTTTTTCTCTAAGACTATAGTGTCTTTCATCTTTTGTCACTTTTCTCCTGCCCTTGAGTTGACATTCTTTCCTAGACTTTTGTGATTTTATCTTTACATGGTCCTTCACTTTCATCTTCAGAGACCTTGTTCCCTTGGATGTTCTTCATTCCTCGTTACAAACCCCTTTGTTCCAACTTGTGCATCTTAAGCTTTGTCCTCTTTTCTGTGGTTCATGATCATATGTTTCTTCACATCCTCACAACCCTTAGAGGCTCCCTATTGCCTCTGAGTTTGACATCTAGAGCCTTCACAACCATTCAACAGGCTATTTTTTTCTGCTATATTTAACACTACGCCCCTTCACGAGTCCCAGTCATGCATTCTACTTTGCTTTTACACAGGCTTTTGTGCCTGGAATACACTTTTCCTTACCTCCGTCTTATAGAATCCTTAGCTTTCTTCAAGTCTCAATTGAACATGCTACCCCCTATGATAAAGCTTTCCTGATCCCCTAGTTATTAGCATTCCTTCCTCATTCAAATACTACCTTTGGGGTATCTTTTCAAAATGTTGTACTCTGTACACTAAAATGTAAGTTCCTTAAAGGCAGGAATGTTGTTTTTATTTTATCTTTATATCTCTAGGATTTAGCAGGGACCTAAGAAATGTATATTGAAATTGTAAACATACTGTTGCTACTCAGTCATTTTTTAGTCATGTTCAGCTCCTGGTGACCCCTTCTGGGGTTTTCTTGGCAGAGATACCAAAGTGGTTTGCTGAAATTTATACTTAACATTGCACAAAGCACCCTTCCCTTCCCTTGTTGATTCCTTTTTAAGTACTATATTTATATGTGCAATTTTTTTTTATTGATACATCTTCTTTTGACAGAACAGACAATTTTCCCAAGAAACACTCAAACAAAGCCCAGCCACATAGTAAATTTCCTTATAACAGTTAAATAAAAATTGCAAATGATGATGACTGATAATGTCACTTTGTACATCTGTGGTTTACCAGTTGTTAACAGAAAGAAAGGATGTTTGCTTTAACTTTGATAATTAAAACCAATGCTTTTTAAAGTCCACAATGCTAGGATTTTCCTAGTGTCTTCACTAGGAAAATCTAGATTGCTGAGAGATCTTGTCATCATTTTCTTCGTGGTGATTTCAGAAAGAGTTTTTAGAACTCAATGAACCAGTACAATTATATCACAACCTTTACTGAAAGCACTATCTTCTCCTACCCAGGACCATCTCCTCTTGCTTCTTGATATTAGAATAAGAGGCTCTATCAATCAACAAATATTTATTAAGCACTTACCATGTCCCAGGCACCGTGCTAAGTACTGGGGATACAAAGACAAAGTGAAACAGTTCCTGCCCTCAGGGAGTTTACATTCTAACTAGAAAAGATAACATTTGCAACAACAACAATGAAATACACTATGTACAAAATTAATACAAGGCATTTGGGGGAAGGAAGGTACTAGCAAGTAGGAAGATCAGGAAAGGCTTCAAGTCCAAGTGCCATTTGATCTGAGCTATGAAGAAATCCACAGGTTCCAAGCAGCGGAGGTGAGGAGGGTGACCACTCTAAGAATGTAGGACAGCCCATGCAAAAACACAAAGATAAGAGAAGGAGCCTCATTGTATGAAATCATAAAGGAAGACAGTATGGCTGCTTCCCTATTGACACATACATTTATTGGCCTCAAACAATGAGCCTTCCTCAAGAAATTCAGTCTTCCATTACCATACAGCTATATTTATAAAGTGCTCTATATTTTTCAAAGCACTTTCAAATTCATTATGACATTCATTTAGAATAATTGACATTTATCAAGTGTTTTACTGCCTACTAAACACTTTATGGTTATTGTCTCATTTAATTCTCATGACAACCCTGCTGAGAGGTTGGTAGGTAGGATAGTACTTTTACCTCAATTTGATTTTTAAGTCCTCAAGGACATATTTCATCAATATATGTCTTCCCTCTGTCAGTGAAGATCACAACCATTCAGTGGTCTTCATGAATGAATGAAAAATTACTTACGTGCTAACAATGTGCCAGGCACTGTGCAGAGCACAGGAATTACAAAGACAAAAACAGAACCCACCTTCAAGAAGCTTACATTCTATATAACATTAATGAGTCTTTGACTCCTCAGATTCATCACTTGGTGGTCAAGCTTTTGGTTGTGATCATTTAAGTCATGCCAAGAGATTCATTAAGAAACTCCTGAGCTGTCTTCCTCTCTATAGCTCCATTTACCTCTTCGGTTTTCTTTACATATCTAATCATTTTTTTTTCAGTAACAGAATACTTCATTGGCAAATACTTTCATAAGTCTTTTCTTTCCTTGAATCCATTTATCTTCTCTCACTTTTAAACAGAGGCACTATTATGTGACATACAAGTGGATATCAATAAGCATATATGTATTTGTACATGTACCACCTGAGTCCACTTGTCTATCCTGACCTTTGAAAATGAACCATATGAGAGAGGAATATAATGAGAGGAGATGGGAAGAGACAGAATGGGGTAAATTATCTCATATAGGAGAGGCAAGGGAAAGCTGTTACAATGGAGAAGAACAGGAAGGGAAAAGGGAATGGGGGCAACCTTACTCTCATTGAATTTGGCTTAGGGAGGGAATGACATACACACTAAATAGGGTATCTCACTTTACAGGAGAGTAGGGGGTAAGGGGATGAGAGGGGAGGGATGATGGAGGGAGGGCAGGTGGAGGGAAGAGTAGTTAGAAACACCCACTTTTGAAAAGGGACAGGGTCAAAGCAGAGAATAGGACAGGTGGGGGTGGGATAGGATGGAAGGAAATATAGTCAGTCTTTCACAATATATCCACTATGGAAATGTTTTGTGTAGGTACACATGTACAACCTATATTGAATTGCTTATTTTCCCAGTAAGGGTGGGTTTCGAGGAAGAAAGGGAAAGAATCTGGAATTCAGTGTTTTAAAATCAAATGTTTAAAAATAAATTTTAAAAGTTATCATTTTTTAAAAAATGAACCATAGAGGGGCAGCTAGGTGATGCAGTGAATAGCTCACCAGCACTGGAGTCAGGATAACCTGAGTTCAAATCTGACCTCAGATACTTGACACTTAACTAACTGTGTGAGCTTGGGCAAGTCACTTAAACCCAATTACCTTGCCTTCCCCCCTCCAAAGAAAAAGGAAAGAAAATGAACCATAAAACAACAATGCTTTTTAAAAGAATGTTTGCTTACTTCCATCCATCTAAATCTTTGTTCTACATTCTCTTTAATAACAGAGAGTAGTTTAAGTTGATTAGTATAATGTTAATTTCTTAAGAACAAGAGCTGGGCTTTATCTAAACTTTCTTTCATAGGACCTAGCAACTATGACCATGGGATTTGACTCTCCTCGACCTCAGAGAGTTAACTGCCTTCTTCCTCCATCCACAGCCATTAAAGGAAGCACAGAATAAGATAAAGTTCTAGATCATTTGTGTTAAATTCAAATAAAAATACTTTTTTATTTTAGTATCCCTGCTGGCTGCATCTTGACTTTTGTTTAGTTGTTTTTTAGTCATTTTATGTCACCTTGTTTGGGGTTTTCTTGGCAAAGATACTAGAGTGGTTTGCCATTTCCTTCTCCAGCTCATTTTTACAGATGATGAAACTGAGGCAAACAGTGTTAGGTGACTTGCCCAAGGTCACACAACTATTATGTATCTGAGACCTCATTTGAACTCAGATGAGTCTCCCTTACTCCAGGCCCTATACTTTATCCACTTCACTGCTTATCAGCCCAATATGCACCTAGAATATTGACTTACAAAGACAAATTAACATTATCTATGTTGTATTGGATTTTTATTTATTTTGTTAAGCATCTCCCAATTACATTTTAGGGTTGAAACTCACTGGCCATGGGTTTGACACCTGTCTTCTAGATGACTAAGTCTATTCATAATCTATATTTTAGTATATAAATATCTAATATGCAAGAAGGAGCATGGTATAGTACAGGGATTAAGAAACTTTTTGTGTGTCAAAGACACTTTCTCAAAAAATGTTTTTAGATGCATAAAATAAAATATATAGGATTATAAAGAAACCAATTATGTTGAAATAAAAGTAATTTAGCATATCCAGTTAACTGACTTTATGAAATCTAGCCACAGGGGTCTGTAGACCCAGGTTAAGAAATGCTGGTGTCCAATAGAGGACCAGCCTTGGAATCAGGATGATGAGGATACCACCTCTGAAACATGGGTTGTCTGACCCAACAGGTCCCATAATTTCTCAGTGCTTAGGCAATTCTCTAAGACTACAAGCTTCAGAGCATATGCTTTGGTAGAGGGAATATCTCCAGCTGGAACTCCCTATACATGGAATCACAATATCCAAAAAAAAAAAATGTCTTAGTGCATGCCTGTGTGTTTTTGTAGGTAGAGAAAGGAAGGGAGGAAGGGAGAAAGGGAGGGAGGGAGTGAAATATATATAAAAAGGCCTCCCAGTACACCATTCATAGAGCCATAGAATTAGAAGGGAGCTTAGGAATGATTTGTTACAGTGCCCTGTTTTACATATGATAAAATAGGGACATTGTCCAAAATCCCAGAAATAGATAGTAGAAGAGTACCGTGTCTGTGACTGAGTCCTTAGTTTAATGAGCATGTTGAAAAACTACCAAAGGATAATTAGATTGGAAACAAAGGTGGTAGAGAGGTTGGGGAAGGGTATCTTTGACATACTTATTTTAAAAGGGCAATTTGATTTCACACAGGGTGATGGCATCAAAGGCCTTCCAGGAGATCCAGGTTTCCCAGGAGTACCTGGTTTAAAGGGCATTCCAGGAGAAAGTGGTCCTCCGGGCCTAGGTCTGCCAGGTCCAAAAGGTGAACGAGGTTTCCCTGGTGACCCTGGATTAAGTGGAAGTCCTGGCTTCCCAGGCCCTCCGGGACCCCCAGGAGATCCAGGCCAACCAGGTACAGTTGAGTTTTCTCTTTTCTTTGAAAGATGTTATATACTATAGTATATTATATACTATAGTATATAACATTTATATAGTATATAAGCATTTAACTAACAAAATAGTCCTCAAATATTCAACAGCTGACTCTGCTTCAGCCTCACATAAGTTGCCCACACATGTCAGAATGGATACTACTTTTCTGATGGTTTCCACATACTCATTACAGTTTGCTTTGCTTGGAATTATCTGAGCCTAGCTTCTCTCGTGCCTACCTACAGCTTTCTTTTACTACCAGAAATGATATTTTCCTAGGGCAGAGCTTTGAAGTGAATTTGCAGGCATGGGAGTTTTTATAATGTGTATCTATGCCCTTTGCCTGTCTCTATTCCTTCAGAATTTAATGGAGAAGAAGGGGGAAAAAATCACGTTGTTTTCCTAATGACCTTATTATTTCATTATGTCTCATTCTCAGATTGTGATGGAGGTGTGAAAGAGCCGTTTGGCCAGGAGATAATCCAACCAGGTACTGTTAAATTTTTTATTTCTCAGAACCATTTTAACTTTTTGGTTTTATAGAATACATGGCCCACCAGCAGGTATTATTGAATGTCCACAATGTGTATGGTTCAATAAATACCATAAAAGCACCAAAAAAAAGTATTACTGCATGCCTATGTGTGTTTGTAAGTAGAATGGGAGAAAGGGAAGGATGGGGGGAGAGAAGGAAGGAAAGGAGGAAGGAAGGAAGAAAGGAAGGAGGGAGGGCAAAGAGACTGGTGTGAAGAGAGGGAGGAAAATACATATAAATGGGCCTCCCAAGACACTTACAGAATTTGGAGAAGGCAATATACTTGCCCCCAAGTTGTAAGAAGTAGAAAAAGCCTTACAAAATCTTTTATAGTATTATCAAATATAAAGAGCACAAATGCATAGATATGTGGATAAATACATAAGAATGTATATCTCTTTAAGCATTTAAATACATTCATATCATGTATGAACACTGGATTTAGAGCTAAAAGAATCTTTAGTCTTATCACCTCAAATTACATTTGGGGCAACTAAGGTACATGGAGGAATGACTTGCCCAAAGTCACACAGAGATTACATCAAATTCAGATTTGACTCCTAATTACATTCAAATTCAGATCTGACTCCTAATTCTGAACACGTCTTTAATGAGTGAAAACAGTATCTGGATGATTTTGTGGCTAGCAGTGGCAAAGTAAAAACTAGTTACTACTCAATATAGAAGACTTACAGGTCACAGGAATGAGGAATTTGTGGCCTTAAAGCCATATGTGACCTTCTAGTCCTTGAGTACAACCTTTTGACTGAAGTTTTACAGAACAAATTCTTTTATTTATTTTTATTTTTTTTTTGCAGGGAGGAAGGCAGGGCAATTGGGATTAAGTGACTTGCCCAAGGTCACACGGCTAGTAGGTGTTAAGTGTCTGAGGCTGGATTTGAACTCAGGTCCTCCTGCCTCCAGGGCCGGTGCTCTATTCACTGAACCACCTAGCCACCCCTACAAATTCTTTTATTAAGGGGATTTGTTCTATGAAGTTTGGAGTCAGTCAAAGGGCCACACTTTGAGGATCTAGAGGGCCACATGTGGCCTCAAGGACATGGGTTCCCCACCACTTGGTAGGAGATCCAAATTCAGTTAATTAAAGGGCTGAGAGGACATTAAAAAGAGTAGGGAGATTATATGAGTCATGCAGGATTTCCTGTATTCATTGCCCATCCCTGGAGATCTTTCAGCACATGGTGAATGATCACTTGTTGAGCAGGTAGGATTCCTGCTCAGCTATGGGTTAGAAGAGATAGCCTGTGATACCCTCTGTAACTCTATGATTTTGCAATCTCATGGTTGTTTTTCCAGTGATTCATTTACATCCGCTGTTAGTCCGTTATTGCTTCTTTATAATTAGCCTAAGGCTTTCAAGTCTTTAGATAATAATCTCCTTTTTTTTCCCTAGGGGAAGTGTCTGATTTATCTCTGTATCTCTAACCCTTCAGTCTTTCTCACAGTGATGAACAAATGTGGCACTTAAAAAGTTTTATTGCACGTATAACTTTTTGTGCATCCTGAAATTGTTAAACAGCTAATAATTTGGAACCCATAGTTAAGTTTTCTTTTATAGCTGAAAAGAAAAATATTCATTTCACTCAATTTTGTTTTTAATTGGAATGAAATGGCAAATTACAGATTTTCTGGTAATTATGTATGCCTCAGGTTATTTTGGTAAATAATCAATTCAATTCTGTAAGCATTTATTAAGTATCTTCTGTGAGCATTTATTAAGCACGCACTGTGAGATCTACTGGAAACATAAAGATAGAATAAGACATTATTTCCTGAGTTTAAGGAGCTTATAGTCTAGTAGATGAGTTTAGACTTATAGCTGGATATCTATATTTAATAGATGGAGAATAGGAGAAGTATAAAGCAGAGTCCTAAACAAAGTCCTAAACAAAAGTGTAATGCCAAATGGGAGGAGAAAAAGATCACTTGCAGATGAAAGGGACTGAAAAAGCCTTTACAGAGGAAATGTCCATTGAACTGGGTCTTGAAACTGGGAAAGGATTTTAGTAAGTGGAGATTGGTAAGCGTGTTTGACAAGAAGTCAACTAAAAAACTGAAAATGATTATGAGAAATGACCAAAAAAAGTTTGTATTGTATTTTCAAGTATGACATACATGTTATACATGTTACATATATATATCACACTTTAGAGTGCAAATTCCCAATAAGCAATGAACGTATCCCCTATGTTTTTATGACACTTTTATGGGATTCAGATTTGTTGTGGTTGTTTACTAGTTTTTAAGTCATATCCAACTCTTCATGACACCCATTTGGGATTTTCTTAGGAAAACTAGAGTGGTTTGCCATTGCCTTCTCCAGCTCATTTTGCAGATGAGGAAGCTCAAGGCAAACAGGGTGAAGTGACTTATCCAGGGTCAAACAGCTAGCCAGATTTGAACCTAGAATGAAGCGTCTTCCTGACTCCAGGCGGGTATTCTATCCACTGCCTAATGCTTAAAAGTCACATAACAATAGACTAGTATTTTGAACAGATGTAGTGTAGAACCTACAAGGAAAGATCACCCAGGCATTCTAAGCCAGTATCCAAAATGCTTCTTGTACAACTAGTAAAGAGGGCTAAATCTCTCTCTAGACTTGGGTTAGTAGGCTTGGCAAAAAGATGAGCCTGACCTGGCAGGAAGAATTCTGAGTCAAACACACAAGAGACAGATGAAAAGCAGTATTGTGCTTGGAAGTGGGCTTTCTTAGAACAGAAACAACACACTACCCCTCTTCTCGAATTTAACATTAACTTCACCGGAGATGGTCTTAATCCTTATTTGGTCTTGCTCTGCATGAAGCAGGTACTTTGTTCTGGTTCATTTTGAAAGTATTTGAAGTCACAAAGAAGTGGAATCTTTTTTTTCTATTATTATTGCAAAATGGCTACATCTTGAGATAAAGCTACAAGACAAGGAAAATGCAGAGGCTGCATCGTGCTGTGAACAGTTTTAATTTGTAGTCAGAAGACATTGATTGAAACTGTGGCTCTTCTACCTGTATGATCATGGGCAATTCTCTTAATTTCCCTGGGGTCTCAGTTTCCTCATCTATAAAACAAGGAAGTTGAAGTAGATTACTTCTAAGATAACCTCAAAATCTAGGGGCAGTTAGATGTCAAAGAAGATAGGTAGTGCTGAGCCTGGAGCCAGAAAACCTGGGTTAAAAGCTGAACTCGATACTTACAAAACTGTGTGAACCTGAGCAGGTTACTTTAACCCTGCCTCAGTTTCCTCATTTCTTAAATGGGGAAAATAATAGCACCTACCTTTCAGGGTTGTTGTGAGGATCAAATGAAATAATACTTGTGAAGCATTTTGCAAGCCTAAAAGCCCTATAAATAAGTGCTAATAAATAATATTATTATTATATGTAATCCTTTAAATGGGATTCACTTTCACCCACTGGGAATGATCTCATTTATCTCAGCTTATAATGAAAGCTGTTCCAAAAATAAAGAAATGAATGAGTCATTTGCCCATGTACCATTTTGGTTCCTTTTTTGGCTACACTTATTTAATTTGAATTTTATAGAAATTAATATTTTTATTTCATTGCATAATGAAATTAAGCATATATTTACATCAGAAAGCCAGGATCATTAAACCATTAAATTGCTCTAATAATATAGCGGTAACCACTTTTATTTTTAGTGCTTTTGATGTGGGCAACACTAAACCATGAGATTCAGCATGGATTGTCTCAACCCATCTTTTTTCCTCCTCTTTGTAGGTTGTATAACGGCGCCTAAAGGATCTCCAGGGTTGCCTGGACTGCCAGGATCTCCAGGTAAAAATGTTCAATGGAAGTGGAAGCTTTACTATGCTTTCCCCCTCAGTCACTAGCCCTTAACTTTGAACTGCATTTTTTTTACTTTTTCCCTTTGCCTTCTTCCTTCCTCCCTCCTCCTCTTACTTCTAGTCTCCTTCCTCTTCCATCATAAATATCATTCTCAGCTTTTTGAAGTTCATTTACTCTTGCTTAAAAGTTAATCTACTCTTGTGGTACCTTGAACACAAGCTACTAGAACTCCCACCACAGACCTGGTTTCATTCATTTCTTTATTGCTGTTCAAAATATGTGTCACAACCAAGGCAACATTGAAAGCCAGACTGAAAGGAAAGGTCCAAAGTGCTTATACTTAGGAAGCTAAGAAATGGGGTATGTAAGCTGTACTAGATACCCCCTGAAATGTGTAGATGTCTTCATCCAAGACCTCTCCAAGGTCAGGAGATCCTCTGTAAGGGAAGAAGGTTTATTACTGAGCTTTCCCTCCATCTAACAAAATGAAAAGCACATAGAGCAAAATATTTGTTTTTCTTTAAGCTTTGGCCAGGGAGAAAATGGGAACAAATAGAGTTGAAGAGATTTTGCCTCTAAAATCTAAGTTTTGACCATGGCATTGACTGAACACACTGTCCGAAGTCCTAATGACAAATGCATGTGAATACATCATCCTTTGTAACACATCTCGACTCCTAGCCAGCTCAGCTGCTAACTCAGTGGCATGGTTTTTCCATTGCAAAGAGAAGGATCCAGGTGGCCACAGCTGTTGCAGCATGGGCCACCATCCAGTGACTTTAGCCCTTCGGTGGGGTGCCATGCTTTAATGAATAGCTGGCAGCACAAAGCAGAGGACACTTCCAGACATGCCCTTAATCATTGTGGGCAGGGGATGGAATTTAAGCCCTGGGAGTGCTTTATGGAAAGAATTAATGCTATTAGCGTTGCACCGGAAACTAAGATTCCTCTGGCTGCAACTGGAGCTTGACTGAAAGAGTATATTCTTTTTTATCAAGAGTGGCAAGTTAGAGGGGGAAAGGGGAAATGCCATGAGCACCCAGCTAACCTCTAGGTTGCACATTCTTCCTGACCCACTATAGAGATCATTTCCCCAAAATGGTGGCTCACACTCAGATTAGGGAAGGTTAAGATGAAGTGTGTGTTTGTCAAGCTTTAAAAGCAGCTCTGAGGTACAATCTCATGGGAACAATGGGATAAAAATAAGAAAGAACTATCTGCATCATTAAAATGAGGTAGGCTTTGATCTTCCTTAAGCATTTCCAGAAGAGAACCTCATAGTGCCATGGAAAGAGTGCTGGATTTGCCATCAGAGGATATAGAACTGGATTCTCACTCTGCCACTTACTATCTGGGTGACACTGGGCATGACAGCTAAACTGTTGGCCTCAGTTTCCACATCTGTTAAATGAGAAAGATGGATTAGATCAGTGCTTCTTAAACTTCAGGTTGGGGCCTTGGCAATGGTAAAAAGGGTCTGAGCACGCAATGACAAAAAGTTAATTAAAAATCAAACTTGTAATGACTCCAATGTGTTTCTGGCAGGGTTTGCCCATATTTCATTGTGCAATTTTACTGCAGCCTTGGTTCTGAACACACGGCATGTATACTTTGCAATGCCAGTGGACACTGCTGAATCGGGAAAAGGGGTCTTGAGTGGAAAAAGTGTAAGATCTAGATTAGATGACCCCCAAGGTTCCTTCTAGCACACTATATATGATCTTTACTTATTATTTTCAATATGATAAACTCCAACCCATCATGTATTCTAGACGGGTATTTATCCCACTGTTTCTTAAAGGGGGCATCTAACTCTTTTTTTTTTTTTTAAGCAATTGGGGTTAAGTAACTTGCTCAAGGTTACACGGCTAGTCATTATTTATGCGTGGGTGCTCATTTTCTGAGGCCGGATCTGATCTCAGGTCGTCCAAACTCCAAGGCCGGCTCTCTTACTCACTGCGCCACCTAGCCGCCCCTCTAACTCCTTTTTAAAGGAGTAAAGGAGGAGAGTTCTCTGGAGAAGTGGCAAACACTGAGCTATAGGGCTTTTGAGAATTGTTTGGTAAAGAGCCTGCTCAAGATGAACTAAAATTTGAAAACTTTAAGGAAATCACAGGATAAAAACTTTGAGAATCAGTGATATCAATTAATATCTATCAGCTATCTACCAGCTTCTATTATAATTAGTTTAATATTTTTCTCATGTTCTATTAAGCTGAAATACTGAAAAATCTATGGCATTTTAGCTATGGCTAGTTTGTCCCAAACTATTTAAGAAAGTAGGCCTGGAAATATGTTTGCTTTCTGCTAAGTCATAAGATGAAATCAGACTTCAACCACCTCCCTCCCTCCCCACCAAAAAGCACTAAGCAACATAAGCTGCTAATTGTTTTCAGAAGTGTTAGTGCCATTCGTATTAAACACCCTCCTCTACGTTTAATGTTTCTGCTCAATAATAGTTATGGTGGCATTCCTCAAGTCCCTGGAAAATTCAGAAATATTTTCAAATTCTTAAATTTCTTCACATCTCATACAAGTGTAGCATTCTTAATTCCTTTCCTCTCTGCAGCTGTTGAAGAACTTAGATTTATTCATCCCTTTAGTTAATCCTTCGCATAACCTCAAATCCCTAATTCTAACTCAGGAAAAATGTCTTCTGGCAGGGAGTTTAATCTTAGAAAAAGCAAGTTTCATTTGTGTATCAGAGACGTTTGTAAATTTTTGAGTCAGATTCAGAAGACCAAAACTTTTCCATCTCATAAAACTATCATCCAGTTTTTCTATGTATACTAATATCACAAAAGTCATGAATGCAGTTTTGCAGTGAGATAATAGTTTTAGGAGGCAAAATATTGGCACAATGTGTCCTATTTTCAATTTTAATAAAAATGCTCATAGCCTGATTCCTTTAATCTGGCCTATTTCCTTTCAGGCCCTGGACTAGTGGATCTGGGCCAATGTACATGTCTGTTTCCCATCTAATACATCTGCTGTTCAGAGTTGCTGTGAAAATGGTCTTGTTATGTCCCCGAACATTGTTTTAGCTTATACTTTCATATGTATTTCTTTTATGAAATAGATGTGCTCCTAAAAAGTTAAATGGGAATAAAAATCTGCTTTGTTATCAAGCTTATATTATAATTTTCTGAGAAGATTAAGATCTTTGTTTATGGTTCATCTTCATTTGTCAGTGACTACTAACAATGTCTACCCCTTCAAGTTAAAATGATTTGCAGATGCATTTATGACTGGGTCATAATTTTTTTAAATCACTTGAATATAAAAGGGAGTGGACTATATAATGTCTGGTGAATCCTTTTATAAATTGAAAACTCCACATAATCACTCCCTATTTTATCTACTTCATGTGCCCTGTTACCCAACATCATATTGATTTTTTTCAAAGTGAGGCAATCCTATAGTTTATATAAAGAAGTGGGTCTTTTTAGTAAATTTAGTAAACTAAATTTAGTAAAATGACTTTGTTTCTCTGACCGTACAACGTGAGGGGTTAGAAACAGAAATTTCTGCATTGTTTCCAGGCTTTGTGCTATCCACAGGGGACTATAAGGGAGGGTTTGCAAAGAATGTGAAAGATTCGAGTTTTGGACCTTGGCCTCACTGACCCACAGTAACCTTCCTGAAGTTATTAACTCCACAGCTTACAGCCAATCTAGGTGACTTGCCTTTATCTTTTATCTTGCATTCATTACTTACTTCCCTGACCCTTGAGGACTCAAAGTTCTCTTTGACCATCTGCACAAAAAAAAAAAAAGATGCTTTTCTTCATTATTGATACTTAAAGATAATTTACATCAACTAAATAAATTTTTTAAAGCAGCTGACTAATTGAAATAGAACATGTATCTCCCTGCATGGGAAAGGAAAGCTTTCTCTGTAATTTCTAAGAGTCTTATATAGATAAGACTTCATGATTTACACCACTCCACCAGAGGAAGATCCCAGAAAAGTGGATTCATTATCTGTTGATGTGAGGAAAAGTTTATATCTTAAACTTGATTAATTCGAGTTATTCCATTTGGTCCTTATCTTTTGTTTCTTCAGGGGAATAGCATTTCTATCCCAAACTCATGCTTTATTAATGAAATCAATATTGATTATAGTTGCATTGGCTGGTACAAGACAGAGGATACCACAAGCTTTTGAGTAGTTCTCTAATGAAAAAAATCCTTATTTTCTTACTTGCAGTTATACAATAGGGAAAAGTTTACAAGTTTCTGTTTAAAATTACCTATAATCATAGAATTCTAGAGGCAGAAAGGGCCTTAGATATCTTTCCCCACCCTCTCATTTTATAGATAAGGCAACTGAGACTTCAAGATGTCCTTGCAGATAGTAAAAAGATCTTTTTAGTTAGTTTTCTGAATCAGATCTGTAGAAATTACCAGAGTGGCAAAGATTTATCTGCTTTCACACAGCTTCCTTTCATTATACCAGCAGTACTGCCCCGGAGAGACCAATAACAGCCATGCATACCCAGAGAGCCACCTCAGTTCCTCATTCCTATTGAGTTGGTTACACAATGTAAATACAGGCGGCCGCCAGGTACACACTGAGGCTTGTGATTTAGGGTCTTCTTTGATCTGTGTAATTATTTCTGTACAAAGAGTCTCCCAGTGTGCTCTCTGTTCTTTCTCCCAGTGATTCAGTTAGACAGACTAAGCATAGTACAGGTGACTTGGGATTCCGGTGCCTCACATTTCCCCACTGATTAATAGAATTCACCTGGACCGTGGCAGGGAGCCCCTTGTAAGTGATCCATACCCTTTTATGTCCTGTTCTTGACCATAATTCCAGTTGACTTTAGGGAGCTGTGTGTGTAGCAGAAGTAGACACACCTAACCCTCCAGGATTGAAATGTGCCTAAATTCTTTGAGGTTCCTTGCTTTGAGGACCAGTTTTTATTCAGAGTGAAAAAGCAAGATTTGGAAGGTCTGACTAGATAATAAAAGAGTGAGGATGTGAGAAAGAGCTTGGAAGTGCCTGGACCAGTGTGAGATTGGCCAGGATTAGCTACACAAACACAACTTTGTTTCAGAAACAAAGTCATAAACTCTCATTTTTGGACAGGGTGTTTGTTTTGCTCTTAAAGCTGCAACCCTGTTGACAGAAACCCAAAGTGGCTTTTTGTTTTTCATTTAAATGTTGATAAATACAAATAAAGAGCTTGAGAATACACTGCCTGTTTAAAAATTGTGATTGCTACCTTCTGACCGCATTTACATCTCCATTTCCAAAAGTCTTGCCCCCTTTGCTACCAAGAAGCTATCCCTAATGTTGGGAATGCCGACTTGGAGAAAGCAAAAACACAATTGATACCAAAAATCCTATATCAAAAGAAATTTATTAGGGAGAAATACAAAGAATTGATCACTTCTGGCCAGAAGTGGACTCTGTCCTTCTTGTGGAAGGATGAGTCTCAAATACAAAAGCCAAGCAAGTTTTATGCATTAGTTTGGTGCAGACACTCCCTTCAGAGGACTGATTGGTTTGTTCTCTTATGGGTACACCTTTCCATTATCATACATTATTACTAATGAGGCTTTAATTCTGTTAGATAACAAACATAATACATGAGGTTCATTAAGTAAGCGCAGTAACAATCCCAGAATACACACACACACACACACACACACACACACACACACACACACCCGCACTCCCACCACCAGTCTAACCTAGATGTGTCTTTATCAGGGTCTGAGTGTCCCAAGGCCGCTGTCTACTTTCTAATTGGTCAGATCCACGTGCTATTGTCCCCTTTATATTTTACTTTATCTCACTTTTAGTATTATCTGGGAGTTCTATGGGAACTGGGAATCCAACTTCTTCCCAAAGCTACTGTCTGGTCTGCTAAACTCACTTTTATCGGTAGCCTCATTTCAGCAGTTTTGAAGTCCTGTGGAAACTTAACCCTTTGCTACTTCTCACACATTATAACAAAGAGGAAAAATAGCGGTTCAGCAAAACTGACCAAAGCACCAGACAAATCTGAAAGTATATGCAGTGTTTCACATATATATTCCCCTACCTCTGCAAAGAAGAAAGGGAAGTGTATTTTTGAAATTATATTTTCTAACTTAAAGTAGAAAAAGAAAAACTAATTTTCTGATTATAAAAAAAATATGCCAAAAATTGTTCAGAACATTGTAATATAAATAAAGTTGTAGGAAAAGTTTGCTGCCAAAAGTTGCCACACTGGGGTAACCCTCTGAAGGAGAGGAGAGATAAATGATACATTTAGGAGGGCAGCTAGGTGGCATAGTAGAGTGCTGGGCCTAGACTCAGGAAGACTTCCTGAGTTCAAATCTGACCTCAGACACATACTAGCTGTGGGACCCTGGGTAAGTCACTTAATCCTGTTTGCCTCAGTTCCCTTATTTGGAAAAGGAAATGGCAGACCACTCCAGTAATACATTTGGAAGATGATTTTGCATAAATCTTTTTAAATCTCTGAAGTTAATACAAGTGGATAAAGATATGTCACAAAGTACATTTCTTTCCAATTAATAATGCCAAAATAATGAAAGTCCCTACTTTCTATTATATCCCATATACACAAAATTGCCTACTGTAAAGACCACAACTAGGTAGCCAGAAAGAGTTACTAATATACAATCCCTGACCTCAAAACACGTATAGTCCAATTGGATGTATGGTGGATATATAAATAACTATAATTTGAAATAATGCACAATTAGTAAGAAGTACAAACAAAATGTTATGTAACCTCAATGTAGGTGAAATTCCGTTACTAACAAAGGAGAACGGAGGGGGCTTCATGGGGGAAATGACAGATGATTTGGGTTTGTTAAAGGATTTAATGAAGCAAAGTTGGGGAAGGAGGACATTTTAGGTTTAGGGAACAGAGGTGGGAAAGTTCAGGACATGTTCAGAAAGAATGGAAAGTAGGTCAGTTGGACAGAAACACAGAATATGTGATAGGAAGTAGTCTGAGATAAGACTAGAAAGTTGGAGGAGCAGCTGATTGTAGCAGCTTTGAATCTCGGCCAGAGGAATTTGATCTTTAATTGGTAGATCATGGCTCTTCTTGTTAATTCTGTTCATTTAGCCTTCTTTAATGTCATGGTATGAGAGCCAGCCTGATTTGTGTCAATAGAATCCTCTTTGTTCTGTTCTTAATTACTATTGGGATAAAATAAGGATGTTTTTAAGGGGTCCAATTCTTTTCCACTTTTCATAACCATCAGTGAATTTGAAATATGTAGTTGAACCCTGCAACATTCTTCCTTGCCCTAATTAGGGCCATCATCTCTATCACAAACAACAAATACCTTCTAAGTGCCCCACGTGTGTTCTGAGTCTAGAAATTATGATGGAAAACCATGTCACATGTAGGGGACTATTGTTTTCATCTCTCCTAACATTAGCCATGCATCTACTGAAATATTTTTACTAAAATACAGGGAGAATCTTCAATAAAATGAATTTTGTTTATAGAAATGTTTCTTGTTCTTGGGAATATTTTTCCAGTTTTGAGGAAATTTTCCTCTGTGTTCCAAACTGCTCTTAAATCATCCAAACCTTAATTAAGTTAATAATTTATATTATTATATTCATATAATACATTGTTTTATATTTTATACAATATTTGTATATTATATTTATTTTACTAAAAATATGCCAGATTATGTTATTATTGTTTAAGGCTATCAACCAATTATGTTATTTATATCAAATCTGTCAGAAATCCAAGTATAACTGTATCCTTTCCTGTAACTAAGGCTTCTATCATCATCTCTATGACACAGGAGAGCTCCTGAAAATATCTGAGGGACAGAAATTAAGCTAAGGAAAAAATTATGAGACAAGCAAAGGTGGCAGCAGTACCACACCTGGAACAGGACTCTGTGACTGCTCCAGAATGGTCACTCACATGTGGTATGAGCACATGTTATAGCAGTAGACCTATTTCTGGAGCTAGTCTTTCTTTAGACAAAGGGGGTCTACCCACACCTACATTCTTGTCCCCATTGAAAAAATGTTCTCTCTCACCCCTCTTTGGAAGCAAACCAAATAATAGTATGCTCTTCCACAGCTTCCCATGCGTGTGCCACTAATAATATGATCAGTACTTTTCCAGTATTGAAAATAATACCCAGACCCAGGAAGTGAGCCCCTGGCTTCCTTTTTGGAGACTCCCACCCACTCCTTCTACCCTCACTGTTACCCAGCTACTAAGGTTGGAGATTTTGGAGACTGCCCTCTGTCCACAGCATTGGTATAATGCTACTCTTTTTGCTTTGGCATTTAGTAGGCTGCCCCCAAGGCCCTGGCACTGCTACCCACCTAACACCTGTTTCCTGAAGCTGAGCTGGGCAGTTTATGAACAGGGTAGTTGTTTTGAAGGCCTTGGCTGTGAGTGTTAGATTTGTATTTGGGTATTAGTCTTACTAGGATCTTTGTAGGTAAGTACTTTTCTGAATGTTGGCAATTGCTTTTAAAATCCTGGAGTTTTTTATACTATTAGCCCTTCATTAGTTTGAGGCAGCTAGGTGGCACAGTGGATAGAGTACAGGGCCTGGAGTCAGGAAGACTCATCTTCCTGAGTTCAAATCTGACCTCAGGCACTTACTAGCTGTGTGACCCTGGGCAAGTCACTTAACCCTGCTTGCCTCGGTTTCCTCATCTGTAAAATGAACTGGAAAAGGAAATAGCACCCCATTCTGGTGTCTTTGCTAAGAAAATACCAAATGAGGTTCCAAAGAGTCAGGCATGACTGAAAAACGACTTCAACAACTCATTATCTCATCCATCATAGGAGCACTTAGGATTCTAGGTTTAAAGTTGATAAAAGACTTTAGACTGGGTGGCTAGGTATCATGGTGAATAGAGCACCTGGAGTCAGGAGGACCTGAGTTCAAATCCGGCCTCAGACATTTGACACACTTATTAACTGTGTGACTTTGGGCAAGTCACTTAACCCCAATTGTCCTCTAAAAAGCTAAAAAATAAAAAATAAAAGACCTTAGACTTAGCCCAATACCCTCATTTTACAGATGAGGAGACTGAGGGCCTAAAGAAGTTAAGTGATCTCTTCAAAGTTACACAGGTAACAAGTGGCAAAGCCAAGATTCAAACCCCGTTCTCTGAAACCAAATCCAATACCCTTTCCACTAGACCGCACTTGCTAATATTGAAATATAATTATGTTAAGTATCATTAAGTTGAACTGCACTTTGTCCTGTCCCTTCCAAACCTACCAGTGTGGGTCTCCTTACATAAATCTGACTTGTTGTTTGTTTGGGTCTTTTAGGTGCTAAAGGTCAAAGAGGGATTCCAGGATTCCCAGGTCCAGATGGATTTGTGGGGCTCAAAGGATTCCAGGGAGATGCAGGTCGTGAGGGATTCCCGGGTCCTCCAGGTAACAAGAAACACATCACATCCAACCCGCTGGTCTCCAAAAATGATTTCTAGTTTTATCTACAGTAAACACATCTCCATTTTCTCTTCATAATTTAAATGTTTCTTTTGTCTGCTTACTATTTATCTGTTGAATAAACGTGACTGACTCCTTCATGGAATAAGCTCAGATATTGACCTGTATGTAAATTTTTTCTTTGCCTAGCTCTGAATTTTTGCAGAAGATACTTACAGAACTTCTACAAAAGTGGAAAACCAATAGCTCAAAGAACTAGCAAAGGTTTTCCCTAAATCAAGTTCCTCTAGTTAATTTTAAACTTTTGGAAGAAAAAAAACCATAAATCTCCTCAGAGTGTTCATTAATATTAATGGTACAGGTATTCCTTTCATCATTTTGATTGGTGCCAAACCATATGTCAGACGCTACTATAGAAAGGTCTGCATTTTGTTACCACAGAAATGCCCTTATTTGCTGATTTCAAGGGAAAAATCTAGCACATTTGCATTTCACTATACTGATATTATTTGATTGGCATCTAGTGTAGGGGTGGGGAACCTGCGGCCTTGAGGCCACATGTGGTCCTCTAGGTCCTCAAGTGTGGCCCTTTGACTGAATCCAAACTTCACAGAACAAATTCAGGATTTGTTCATCCTCTCTGTTTTCTTGCTTCTCAAGGTAGAGAAGGGGAAGGTAGATGGGAGAGAACATGGCTTTTATTTATTGAAAAATATAAAATTTAATATAAACATTTTCATTTTAAAAAAGCAAGTACTTGGGTGACAAGCTTAGTATGCATCATGGACATGATATGGCAACATATGGCATCTGCCCATCAGTTTTCCCTCACTCTTGCTACATGACCAGCCCACTTCCTTTCCCCAGCGTATATCTGTGTCTCTTTTGATATCCTTCACTGATAACTTGGAAATTAAGACTGAGTATAAAGCTATGTTGACATCAGTTATACTTCATGGATTACCATGCCAAAATGAAATAGGGTTTGGTGCCATTAGTCTAAACTAGTTTTAATAACACAGGTAGAAAAATCAGTTAAAATAAATAAATAAATAACAAAAAAACCAAAAAAAAAAAAAGAAAGAAAGAAAATCAGATCCAGATATGAAAGGCCAACGAAAGGTTATGTAGATATGAGTTTAAGTCCCCCATTTTCTCATCTTATTAGATGCTAATAGCCCTTAACCTTCCCATAAAGCACTGAGAAAATATTTCTTTCATTATGTAAGTGAATCACTTCATTAAAACTTTTAAAAATAGGAGACAGCTTAACTAATGCTCAATTAAAATATAACTTTTTACTCTTCTTTACTTTTATTCATTTTTATTAGTTAATTCATCTTCAGCTGCCAATTACCCCAGAGTAGTGTGACCCTGAGAAAATCCCCAAACAGAATGCATTACACATCTTTTGTTAAAAATGGGCACAAAATACTGTATGCACTGTGACTTCATCCTCTTGGCTTTTAATAATTCCCCACTATGTATTTGAACATTGCAAAATTTTTGACGTAATTATGAGATAACACAGAGCAGTTAGTAATGACCAAAAATAAAAAACCCTTTTCTCTTGCTAAATATCTTACTGTCAGCATTCAGTTACTACATTCCATCTGAGGTCAATCAGCATGTAAGGCATTAAGAAAGAAGTGGGGTGATGGGGTAATTTGACCTACGGGTAGCAGTGAATTACATAACTACTCAAGCATATGACATCCAACACTTCTCCATGTGAGTGCATCATAGCTGACTTTTTTTTTTACAGTAAATTTCACACAAGGGACCATTGATTAATTCTTCATTGAGAAAAGGTCTCCAAAAAACTACTGTCTCATTAGGGATTTGTTACCAGACAGAAATCCATAATCTAAGACATTTTGGCCCTAAATTCTATGGTCATTGTTATCTACCTTTGATTTTATATTGAAAAGTTTTATAGTAAGCACACTTTCACATAGAACAAGGCAGGTCATACCAAGTTTCTGTCTTTTCTGTTTACTTTTTTAAAACAGAAAACCTGCATAATAACTTTATTAGATTCAGATAGTTAAGAAAAAAAAAAAACAGTCATCTCCTACAAATGTCAGGATTATGAACAAAAAAGGAAGGAACAAGAAGAGGCCCTGAGGACAGAACAGTCATGTTTTATGAGAACTGTTTCATTCAAAGTGGCTACAGAAGACCCAAAGATAGATCAAGGGGAAAGGTGCCTAGTCTAGACGTGCTCTTTGGGGGGTTTTTGGTTTGTTTAACAAAGAACAAATAAAATTAGAATTTCCATATAAAAAGTAGAATAGAAAATGTGGGTTGTACATGAATCTGTAAATCTCTCTCATTCAGCCTGCTTTTCCTTTGAAGTATATAGAATATAATAATATATTGTTTTCAAAGCTCTGCTTTGTCTATTTCCTGCACTAAATTCTGTTCATTCACATTAGATCATAAAACTGGGCTTCCCTGAAACTATCCCTTTCATCATTTCTTATGGCATAGTAAAATTCCATTACATTCACACACTATAATTTGTCCATCCATTCTCCAACTGACGAGCACCACCTCAGTTTCCAGTTCTTTGTATAACCTCAAAAGTTGCTACAAATATTTTTGTACACGTGGGTCCTTTTCCTCTTTCTTGACCTTTTTGGGGGAAACATCTAGTAGTGGTATATTTGAGTCAAAGAATATACATGGTTTAGTGACTTTGGGGACATGGTTTCAAATTGCTTTCCAGAATAGCTGAACCAATTCACAACCCCACCAAAAGTTACATGTCCTTTGCAAAACTATTTCATTTCAATCACATTTCTGATGTATTTTTTACACTGCATTATTCATAACCAATAGCTACAGTGGTTATCTATTTTTTTTCTTTTAGGATTTGTTGGACCCAGAGGATCCAAAGGTGCAACAGGGCTCCCTGGGCTGGATGGAAGCCCAGGCACTACAGGTCTACCAGGTGCTGTAGGACCAGCAGGACAAAAAGGACTACCTGGAGAAGTATTAGGTGCACAGACTGGTCTCCCAGGAGATCCTGGATTGCCTGGAATCCCAGGATTGAAAGGAGAACCAGGGAATAGGGGACCTCCAGGATTTAGAGGTAAATTTCCTTTTCAGTAAATTAGTGTTTGGAGAGTAAGAGCAGCAGCTCACCTTTGATACTAAAGGCATTAGTAGGACCTCTTAATCCTAATGATTTCTTGACCTTCCTTGGGTTGTAGCACCAACACAATATTCACAGCACCCATGGCAACTCAATTGCAAAATATAACAGTTTCCATATAGAAGACAGAGGCAAAATATTTATTCAGAAAATAAAAATTACCCAGAAAACCAAATCCCAACACAAGAAAGCCAAATCCATCATAGCAACATAGAATTTAATACACCATAGCATAGCAGGGACCCACACCATCCTTTAGTCTTCCCACAAACCAACACCCACAAGCCTAGCTGTCTCCTTGGGTGCATCCTCTCTCCCATCATTTAGCTGCTTTGACTCCCAGCTTCCTGTGGGCTCTGCTCCACCCTTCATCTTCCCACCACAGGCTACATGTGATTATATTTGCCCTATTAGGGAGCAGGAAATATCTTCAAAGCAAAGGTCTTCAAATTCCCTTAGGCTTATTAAGGGGTAGGGAAGATCTTCAAATTACCATTACCATTACATAGGTATAAAAAGGCAATGTAATATATTACAGAGATAGTATGGTAAGATAGAATAGGAAAAGACCATATCTCAGCTCCTGTCTTGAGTGATATATATATATATATATGCACATATATATATATGGTTTTATATAATATATATAGTTTTGTGTATATAAACTATAGTTTCATATATATGTGTATAACTTTATTATATAAACCTCTACATACATACAAACACATACACACACACACACACACATATATATATATATACTAAGCACATCATTTTTATGTGGATATGTAGAAGGTCTCATTGAGGTTAAGAAAATCATTCATCATTATATGTAGTTAGGAATAATATGTGTAGGGGCGGCTAGATGGTACAGTGAATAGAGCACCAGCCCTGGAGTCAGGAGGACCTGAATTCAAATCTGGTTTCAGACACTTGACACTTACTAGCTGTGTGACTTTGAGCAAGTCACTTAACCCCAATTACCTTGCCTTCCTCCTTCCAAAATAAATAAATTGTAGGTGAAGGAGGAAAAAAGAAACTTTATCCTCCTAGGTATAGAATATTGAAAAAGCTTTGGGCAACTAGGTGGTACCACAGATAGAAAGCTGATCCTGCAGTCAAGAAGACCTAAGTTCAAATCTAACCTCAGATGCTTACTAGCTGTGTGATCCTGGGCTAGTCACTTAACCCTGTTTGCCTCAGTTTCCTTATATGCAAAATGAACTGGAGAAGAAAATGACAAACCACTCCAGTATCCTTGCGAAGAAAACTCCAGATGGGGTCATGAAGAGTCATACACAACTGAAACTACTGAACGAGAAAACAGCTTTGGTTTTAGAACCAGAACACCAGAGTTCAAATCCTGATCCTACCATTTACTACATATGTGACCTTAAGTAAATTTGTTCACATCTCTGGACCTCAATTTCCTTATCTGTAAAATAAGAGTTTGGCATAACTAAGAGCTATGAGATCCTACTAACAGAATATGACTCAGGTGATAGGTGGCGTTTTTAGAGGTCTATACTGAGAGTTAAGAGGATATAAATGATTTTATATGCATTTGAAATGAATGACTTTAAAAACCCATTATGTGTTCACTGCATGTAATGTTATTAATATTGGTTTGACAAGTTAGCTTGCATTAATTTTATTTGGCATAGTCTGAACATGGAGTCAATTTAAATATGCAAATGTATACTAAATTGGCATTAGAGTCAAAAGCCCTGGCACTTAATAAGGGATTGCATTATAAGGACTGGGCATTCATAGTACTACTGAATTCCAAAGACTTATTTATATAGCTCATTGAAATATAGAAAGCATCCACCATTACTTGGTCCATATTAAGACGAGTATACAAATGATATCCTCTGTCAAGTCGGGGAACTAAGGAGCCAGGTGGCTGTCCCAATCATAGAGTGGCAGCTTCCATTTATGATCTGACTAGAAGGAAACCGATGATTCCCCTTAACTCCATTATCACATCAAACAGCCCGACTGAAGTATCTGAATTGTCTCCTAGCAAAGTCAAACATGATCTGGAAGAACACATTAACTTGATTTTACCTATTAACACTAAAATACAAAATAGCTTTTTGCCATTCACAAAGCAAAGTTCTGAGGAAATGAAACATAGTACAAGTAAATTTTGATCAAGGAAATTAAGTGTTAGCAGGTTTGGAGGATGGAATGAATAATGCCAAAGTGTATGGCAACAGTGGGAGCTCCCAAGGGATATTGAAAGTAGCATTAGAATATTTGGTGTCTAGGGGTGGCTAGGTGGCGCAGTGAGTAGAGTGTAGGCCCTGGAGTCAGAAGGACCTGAGTTCAGATCCGGCCTCAGACACTTAATGCACACACAAATAAAAACCTAGCCGTGTGACCTTGGGCAAGTTACTTAACCCCAACTGCGCTCCAAAAAAAAAAAAAAAAAAAGAATATTTGGTGTCTAGAAGACTGAAGACAGAGAAACAAGAGGAAAACCTTAGAGAGCATGGAGGCCACAAACCCACCTTAGCTCACTTCACTTTTTAAGCTAAGATCTGCCTGACACTACTTTAGGGGAGGGTTTTGTTTGGTTTGAGGTTTGGGGGGGCTTTGGAAGGTTGGGTTTTTTTTACTGAATTTATGATTTCATGGGAATAAGGGATTCTCCCACCACTACAGATGCTGACCTTCTCTCCAATAGGATGAGAGAGTTTCCAGGGATACTGAAAATTTAAGTGAGTTATCCAAAAGTATGTAGCTTCAGGGTGTCAAGACAAAGACTTGAACCTTGTTCTTCTTGGCTCTAAGAATGAATCTCCACCCACTTGGCCATGCTGCCTCTGTGACTAGCTTTCATTGTAACTTAAACTCATTAGAGAGACTACCAAGTTTAGATACCTAGCCTTCTTCACCTGTATTCTTCACCTTCTTCATTTATATTCTTCAATATATTAGAAATCTGTAGATAGTCAATTATAAAGAGAACCAATCGGGGTGGCTAGGTGACGCAGTGAATAGAGCACCCACCCTGGACTCAGGAAGACCTGAATTCAAATCCAGCCTCAGACACTTAAGACAAAAACTAGCTGTGTGACCTTGGGCAAGTCACTTAACCCCAATTGCTCTCCAAAAAAAAGAGAGAGAAAGAGAACCAATTGAGGAAATGGTAATAATGAAACAAAGAAACGTCCAGTATTGTGAAAGATGTCATGGGATCTCTTAAATAAAAGTGAAAATTACAAATTCTCAAGAAAAGCAGAACAAGGCAAATATATCAGCACTCCCATAATCAAGCTATCTTGCAACCCTCCTAGAAAATCATGCACTGAATAGTTGTTAGTTTTAAAAAGAAAACCCTAAATATTTCCTGTAGGCTTTATATTGCCTTAATTTTAAAATGTCCACAAAATTCTTTTAGATGGTAAGGATCTCTGGCTCCTAGTGCCACCTTTATGGCCAGTTTTCTAAGCCTTCTGTAGCCAGTGCACTTATTTTTTTTTTAAATCAAACTTCCAACACATCAAAACTTAAGAGTATGCCTGCATGTGATCATGAGGAAGTTCAGCAATATTATAGGAGCAGAGCTTTTCTTAGCATAGTTAGTATCTGCAGGGTTCCTGCTTCTGGTGTTATTGATTATATATTTGAGCATAGTTTAAAATATGAAACAGAAATATAAATGTACATACACATATATGGGCTTAAGTGGTGCAGTGGCTAGAGTCACAGGCCTGGAGTTAGGAAGATTCATCTTCCTGAGTTCAGATCTGACCTTAGGCACTTACTAGCTGTGTGATTCTGAGTAAGTCACTTCACCCTATTTGCCTCTGTTTCCTCATCTAGAGCTGGAAATGGCAAATCACTGCAGTATCTTTGACAAGAAAATCCAAATGGGGTCAGGAAGAGTTGAATATGACTGAAACAACTGGATAACAACAACAACAACACACACACCTCTGTGTATACAAACACACATACACACACTACATTCTTTTTTTTTTTTTTATTTTACCCAGTTTGAATTTTTTTTTCTTTTTGGAGGTGAAAGGTAGGGCAATTGGGGTTAAGTGACTTGCCTAAGGTCACATGGCTAGTTTTGTGTTAAGTGTGTGAGAACGGATTTGAACTCAAGTCCTCCTGACTCCAGGGCTGGTGCTCCATTCACTGTGGCACCTAGTCACCCCCACACACTACATTCTTGAATTCAGCACTAACCATTCTACACCTAGGTACAGATGGTTGTATCTCAATGTGTTTTAAGCAAAAAAAGCTGGGAATGTGCTGGGTGAAACCAGTTTGAACCAGCTTTCAAGAGCAGATTGTTAAATTTTCAGTGAATATTTACACCTGTAGCAACTGCTATAAACCAGAGTTTATTTTACTGATTTCTTGAGCATAAAGAAAGTGATGGAGAGAGAGGATGTCAGTAGTGCAGATTATACTTAAAGGTGTACTGTGCACATAGCCTTACCCTTCCCAAGTCAGTTGTTAAACATTTACCAATGCACCCACAAAGCTATTAGTTTTTCTAGGCAATTGAATCCCTATTTACAGATATTCCTTTAGTGGATCATAGAATCATAATTTAGTAATGGAAGGAAATTATCCCCCAAAATATTTAATAGCAAAGCAATATAGCAGCAGCAAAAGCAAAATGGATAACATTATCTATTTTTGATTTCTGACCTGAATGGCCTTTTCTGCTGGCACAATGGCATTGAAAGATATAGTTTTCAAAGGTACAGTCTGTAGTTCAAGGCCCATCTTATACTAAGGTGGGCGGGGCGGGGCGGGGCGGTGTGCGTGCGCACAGAGGCAGAAAGACAGAAAGACAGACAGAGACAAAGAAAACCTTTACAAACCAGTCCCATCTTCCTCAAAATTCTGCCTGTGCTTTCTTTCTTAGTCCCCTCAGTTTATGCCAGACTCTAAATGTTACTTGGATAAGTTGGCCCATCAATCTTTACTCCCCAGGCTCCCTGGAGGAAGCCACATATCTGTGGTGGGAACCTTGGTTTTACTCTTGACTTGACAGCCCATAGCACAGCCTACTTTTAAAAGTCATTTAACAATGTGTCAGCATTTTTCCCCTTTCCCTCCCTTCTGTCCCCTCCCCCAGATATCAGCTCAAAAGATGGAGAAGGGATAGAATAAAGGAATATGGGCCCTTAGCAGCAGAGCTGTGCCCTTGGTGACAGTATGCTGCAGTTAGGTGAATTCTGCACATGATTCTATTATTATTACTAATGTCAATAATAATAACTCATATTTATGCAATACATTAAAGTTTCTAAAATATTTTACCTACACTGTCTCCTCTGAGCCTCCTCATAGACTCATGAGGGAGCTGATTAAGCATTTGTCCTTTGGGTACTGATGTGAGTCAATGTGTCCAGCCCAGCACTCAGTGTCAGAGAGGCTGGATTCTGGGTCCAGCTGACATTTTGGTCAACATCATCTCAATTATTTTTTTTTCTCTCCCTCTGACTTCCCAGTGGCTCCTCCTCCTGCCCTCTGACCCCAGTATCAAGGCTCTGCCTTATAACAAAGAAGTATACTTAATCAAAATAAATAAATACATTTGTTGTTGTTCAGTCATTTTCCATCATGTCCAACTCTTCATGACCCCATTTGGGGTTTTCTTAGCAGTGGTACTAGCGTGATTTGTCCTTTCCTTCTCCAGCTCATTTTACAGATGAGGAAACTGAGACAAACAGGATGGAGTGACTTACTCAGGGTCACATAGCTAGTAAGTGTCAGGCTGAATTTGAACTCGTGAAGATAAGTTTTCCTGACTTCAGGCCTGGCATTCTATCCATTGCACCACAGTTGCCCCGAATAAGTGCATTAACCATGTCCCAAACTCTTTGCTTCATTCCACATTCTTCACGTTCAGGCTCCTAAAGTTTCAATTTAACATTTTAAATTCCTTTTATTTATTTATTTAGGTCTAGATCCCTGATCTCACCAGTATAGGGAACCAATGTAGAAACTCTCTTCACTAATATGGATCAGCAAGTTGTATAGTAAGTGTAACTTACCGCTTTTGAGAGTTCCTAAAGACACTGGGAGGTTAAGTGAGCTGTATACATCAAAGGCACGACTTGAACTCAGGTTTTCCAGACTCCAATATTGGCTTCTAGCCACTACATCATGATAGTACTCTCACCTTATGCTTCATTTTTCCAATTTGTAAGACTATAATTATATTCTTGGTCACATATCTTCTATAAATGACCTCTCTGAGGCCAATCTGATTACTTCTAGTAAAATGTATTAAACACTGAGCAAAAAAAAAAGTTGTTATTAATCATTTACAGCAAGATGTGGATATGTAAACCCATTTTCCTGATTTTCTCTAGGAAGCCCAGGTATGCCTGGAATGCCTGGATTGAAGGGTCAGCCTGGATTCCAAGGTCCTTCAGGTCAACCTGGATTACCAGGATCTCCCGGAACACATGGCTTTCCAGGACCTCAAGGCCAAGGAGGACCACCAGGTCTTCCAGGCCCTTCAGGATTTGCAGGTAAGTAACAATCTGCTCTCTGGTCATCTGTGTTCATCCAAGAAAACAATCATGTCTCCCTTTTAGAGTTCTACATTAGTTTCTCAGGTCAAGCTAGAGATTTATGATGCCTCTTACTTTGGATCTGGAGTTGTCAGGATCTTATTGGGACTTCTGTATTTAAGGATGGCAATACTATTCCACTGAACTCTTCTGTGCCCCATTCTCAAAACAGACCATAGCTTGTCTCCTCACCCCTATTTTTGCATCCTGGGTCATCTCCAGTCATCCTGATAAATATGTGGTCACTGGACCCAGATGGCTCTGGAGGAGAAAGTGAGGCTGGTGATTTTGCACAGTCCTCCCTCACTCAAATCAAAGTCAACTGTAAACCATGTCATCATTTCCCTGATGCCATGGTCCTCTTCAAAAACAAAGGACAAACACAACAATCCCTTTTTATTCTTCCCTCCCTCATGCTTGCTTTAGCAGCTGTACTTTTTCAACCTACCCCTTCAAGATACACTGACTTTGCAATGAGAATACCTAGGTTCAGGTCTCAGCTCTGGAGCATCATGCCTGTGTGGCCAGAGTGTATCAGCCAGACTTTTTGTACTTGCATTTCTTGTTCCTTATAAAATGAAGGAGTTAAAATAAAAGATCTCTATGAGGTCCATTCCAGCACAAAATCTTTGATTAGATTTGAGCTAGACCCTGAAAGAGCAGTAGAATTGAGCTAAACAGAAAGGAAAAAGAAAGGGGAACTAGGAGATAGAAGAAATAAGCAGGCATGTTTAAGGAGTGTTCAGTAGCCTGACCAGAGAGGAAAGCTTTTTAGAGTAGAAATGACAAGATTGGTAGAGTTAGGGATTGCTTCCAACTTTAGAAGTCTGAACTTTATTCTGTTGGCAATGTGGAGCTTTTGAAGGTTTTTGAGAAGGGAAAATACATGATCAACATGATGTTTTAGGAAGATTATTCTGATGTGAGAGGGCCAGAAAGACTGCAATAGAAAGACACTAGAGGCAGGGAAAACGAGTTCCAGAGTTCCTGAGAGAGTTCAAGCAAGAGGAAATAAGGGCTTGAATTAGGATTGTAACATTAGGAATGGAAAAGGGACTGAAGCAAAAGTCAGATTGGTACAACCAGAAGGGAGAGCTCCTCTGACACCTTTAACAAGTATAAGAGGTGGTCAGAAGGAGGGGAAAGACAGCCAGAAGGCAAGGTACCATCTACCAACATTGAGGAAACACCGTACCCAACCTGACAGCAACCCCAACCCCACCCTACCCATAAGTATCAATCCTTACCTTGTGGAGGTATTATTGAAGACTTTTTGGTCTTCCAGTTACATGTAGAAGGGCAGGAGAACTGAATTTCTACCTGGAGTAAAGGTGGCATGACGATATAAGAGGAAACTGATAAGGGAGGTAGGATTATACCCCAAAATAAGCCTCATTTATTTCACAATTTTGACCCAGGACTGGCCCTGGCCAAGTCACTCAAAATGCGTTCACATGCCAACTTTGGCATGCACACTATAAGTCACCAACCTCTGATAAGTATAAAATTCTTCCAGAAATGTTCAACTTAGAATGTTTCTATGCTGATTTTAGATTTCAGCAACATGTCCATAGTTTCCCATCTTACTGCTGAGTTTTCCCTTTGGAAAGCTCCCATACCTGACTCTTTTGCTTTTCCCATTCACTTATCACATTCTTACTTATTGTAATTTATGTACAAAACCATTTTTTCTCTCCTGGAGAAAGAAAATGGCACCCTGATGGTAGGGGGAGTGTGTGTGTGTGTGTGTGTGTGTGTGTGTGTGTGTTTGTAAATCATCTTCTTTATAGATCCCTCTACATATAGCATGTACAGACATGGCAAACCATTCATAACAACTTGTTGAATTAGATTGAAAAATGTTTTGCTAGCTCCATGAAGACCATAATAACATGATTTTCCTTTCTGTGAATATAGATTTTATAACCTTATTTTAATCTGCCTTTTTTAATAGGTCTACCTGGTGAAAGAGGTGATCGAGGTGATGTAGGAGTCCCTGGGCCAGTGGGGATGAAAGGTCTGGATGGTGACAGAGGTGATACTGGCTTTATAGGCGAGCAAGGCAGAAGAGGAGAACCTGGATTTCAAGGGATACCTGGAATGCCTGGCATCCCAGGAACAAAAGGTACTTCCAAGGATATGTTTACGAGGATAGCATTTATAGGCATAATTAACCAGGTCTTAGAGCTATTGAATCTTAGTGGGCTCACCATCAACCTAGAGTCTTGTTCTCTCAGTTCAGTAGGTTTGAGGTCCTGGGGGAGCCATTCAATATTACTTAAAATCACTCAAATACTGATTTTTATTTATTTTTTATTTTTACTTTTTTAACAAATTCTTTATTAAGGGATGTATGTCTGCAAGATGCTTTTCCCTAGAAATGGGAAGCCAGGGAGGGGTATGGGGTCTAAAGAGTAGCAGGCACTCACCCTCCCCCTTCCAAAAAGAGATCTTGCCTCACTCTGTAATTGTTTTGTGTTCCAATAAAGTGCCACTTAATGTAAAAAAAATGCTTTATTAACCTCTGGTTTACATCATTCATTTCAGCCAGATTTTGAGTTACAATTTTTTCCCCATCTTTCCCCTACCCACCACCCCAGAATAGCAGTCCCACAAGATATCCCCTCAGCCAATCTACTCTCTCCTATATCTTCTCTCATACCCCCTTCGACTTTGCCATTAGGGAAAGGTGAATCTCTGTGCCCCATTGCCTGCACATCTTATCTCCCAATTACATGCAAAATAAAATACTGATTTTTATCAGCATGCCAATTTAAAATTTTTAAATGCCAAATTTAAAAAAAGTTTGCACCAGAGCTATACCTGACCCAAGAATTGGGACTAGTTGCTTAGGTGTGTCAGACACTTTCTTTTTTCAGGAGACTGAGTTATAGATCAAAAAGTAATTGAATAAATATAGAAATAAAATTCAGGAAAGTAGACTTGTCTATTCTAAAAATATTTATGTGCAAATAGGCATGTGAACAATTGAACAATTCACAATGAATGTGAACAATTCAATATTGAATAATGGCAATTCTTTCTTTCCATTTCTCAGTCCTGTGAGTGGTATATTATTAATGTTCCATTAATTTCTAATGTAAGTTCTTCATTATCTCCTGGCTGGTCTATGAGTTTGTGTTAATTTTACTTAAAAGTAATTCTTGGGGCAGCTAGATGGCGCAGTGAGTAGAGCACCGGCCCTGGAGTCAGAAGGACCTGAGTTTGGATCTGGCCTCAGACAGTTAACACTCAGAACAAAAAAAAAAAAATCTAGCTGTGTGACCTTGGGCAAGTCACTTAACCCCAATTGCCCTCCAAAAAAAAAGAAAAGAAAAAAAGTAATTCTTTCCTCTGTGGTTATTCTGGTTGCAACTAGGCATACACCTCCCAACTACAAGTTGGTAAATTAAAAAGAGCTACCAAAAAAAGAGAGAGAGAAAGAAAAAAAGAAAAAAATTTTAATGGTGAAAGAAAGAAATTTAGGACACCTCACAAAATCTTCTTTCTGAGTAGAATTGTGTTAAAGCAAAGACTTGAATTCTTCCCGAACAAACTTTTACTGCTTTTGAGATGGAAATAATTCATAATTCTATAATTTGAAAGGCTATCTTCGTTAGCTGAAAAATATATTCTTCATGAGGACCTTTTGGAATTGTGTATTGACTGACCATATAGTATTGACCAACCTAGCACCTCAATTCTTTTCACCAAGGTTTCAAAGGGTCTCCTGGTATGGAAGGTTTCAAAGGCATGCTGGGTATCAAAGGAAGACCAGGAATCATTGGATATAAAGGAGAGGTTGGCGATTTTGGAATTCCTGGTTTAAAAGGTCTAACTGGTGAACCAGGCTTGAAAGGTATGTCTACTTACCATCAAATCAATGTTATGTTTCTTTCATAGCAGCATGGTATTATGTTCACAATGAACAAGGTTTTTTTAATTGTTTATTGTCAACTCAACACGTACAGAGCACTACCACTACCAACTCCAATTAGTTACCCCAAAAAAACCCAAACAAACAACTGTAAGACATAATCTCTGACACAGTCAAATTAGGAAAGCATATAAACTGAAGAAAAGCATGTAAAAGTGCAAATGATTTAAACATAAAAAACTGTATTTAATCAACTACAAAGATTATACATATATATAAATACATATATATATATATATATATATACACATATATATGAAAACTGATTGTATGACATGGGAGACACTAGCACAGGACCACTCAACATGGCACACCCGTAACAGAGAAGGTGCTATGCTTTATGAGCAAAGCAGAATTGAAACAGCTTAAAGGAAATGCAACATGCACAAAGTTGGAGAATCCACCCCAGATGTCCACACAGACTGTTTGCGCCCAACCTGTGGTAGAGCATTCCGAGCTTGTCTTGGTCTGATGAGCTACAGTTGGACACATTGAAACTTGACTTTAGCATAGTGATGTCATTTTGGTCCTCTTCAAGAACGAAGGACAACAACCAACCAATATGTAGTGTGTATATATACACACACACACATAGAAAGCTAGAGTTATAGATATTTCTATAAGTGTTAACAGAAATTGCTAGGATGGTTGTAGCAACCAAAAGGAACCAAATGAGATCAATCTGGAAGGCAAACTATAAGAAAAACTTTGTAGGAGCAAAGAAACAAAGTTTGACTAAAAGAATATGGAAATGTAATCCTGGTAGGATGAGTAGAGAAAGGGATATATCCGTATTAGAATGAACATATCTCAAAGACACAATTCAACAATAAAATTCAAGAAACAATTCAAAAGCCCATACACTGGTATTTAAGGAATTAATGCGAAGACTGAGAGCCCTCGAATGCTTAGGACCTTGTTTGTACATTTCATCATTAACAAGCAGCATATTAATAACTTCATTCAGACTATGTTGTTAAGAACATACTACAGTAGCAACTACAAACTTAACAATTTTCCAAAACTTTAAAATGAGACTCACAAATATATGACAAAATGTTTAGTCTAGAAGCAGCTATAGGTGGCGCAGTGAATAGGGCACCAGCCCTGGAGTCAAGAGGACCTGAGTTCAAATCCAGCCTCAGACAATACTTACTAGCCATGTGACCTTGGGCAAGTCACTTAACCCAAATTGCTCCGCCTTCCCCCCTCCAAAAAGCAAGAAAAAAAAAAACTGTTAAGTTTAGCCTAGGCCATTTTTAAGGCTCATAGTATTACCTACTTAGAGGTATAAGGGATCCCAGAGGACATCTATGTACTGTCTCACTTTACAAATAATGAAACTGAGTCAATAGAGACATTAAATGACTTGGAATGATCTCTCAGGTGGCAGAACCAGAATTTGAGGCCAAAGTTCTTAGGGAAGTTTTAGTTCTTAAAATAAGTAAAATTTGTATTTCTCTTTATTATAAAATTAAACATCAAAAAATTTGAACCTTTCAAGGATTGTATGTGAAACTGTAAACGCCAGTTGTGCAGTTTATTTTTTGTGTATATTCAGTTTAGCACAATATTAAACTGTCCCATTTGTCTTTGTCCCTTTCCTTCTGTGTATTTTTGGTTTCATTTAATGCTTCTTTCTCTCTTTTTTTTCCTGCATTACAATCACTTCATGCCCACTATCCTCCCACAATTATTCTTCTTCTACAAATAGAAGCCCTCCTTATAATAAATAAGTGTGGTCAAACAATACCA
The DNA here is from genome assembly GCA_011680675.1 of Gymnobelideus leadbeateri. Lineage (NCBI taxonomy): Eukaryota > Metazoa > Chordata > Mammalia > Diprotodontia > Petauridae > Gymnobelideus > Gymnobelideus leadbeateri. The sequence continues at coordinate 240,107 of WOXC01001348.1, forward strand.
ATTCATACCTGAAAATGTACATCTCATTCTATATCTCTAATCTATCACTTCTCTTCCAAGAAGTGAGAATCATGTTTTATTGGTTTTCTGGAGTCATGATTGGTCATTTCATTGATCATAGTTCTTAACTCTTTCTAAATTGTTTTCCTTTACATTGTTGTCTTCACTGTACAAATCATTCTCCTGATTCTGCTCACTTCACCATGCAAAATGCATATTTCCAAACAATTTTTGTGTTAAATTGCTATGTTTCTAGCAACTGTCTTGAATATAGTTCTAAAATTGAGTTATGTTAAATAGTTTAGGCTATATTTACCAGTTTCCAGAGTTTGGGCTTCCTCTCATATCAATATCAATGAAATATCAATCAAGTACATTTGAAAGTACAATCTACCAGGACCTTATTACATAATTCACTGGTGACTTACCCATAGCTTCCTTCTTCCATAATATCTCTTTCAATTGACTCAGTTTTTGGAAATCCTTCCCATGCTAAGAGAGAGAATACTTTCTTTTCCCATTCAATTCACTCATCCCAAAATAGTTGAAATTTCAATGACTCATATACATCAAATGGATATAAAGACACTTCCCCTACAAAACCTAATTGTTGAAGGAAGAAAGTAGCACAAATAAATACATACACATATACAATCAAGAGGCACAATGGAACGTATATGATAACATGGCCAATCTCAGGTGAATGCTCATCTTTGTGATTACACGGGTACACTGTTGAATTACACAATCATCTTCTGGCAGGCTTGGATCTTGTTGACCTTTTAAATTTTTCTGTAGCATTTAGCTGTTCACTAAGAATACTTATAAATATTTAATGATGGTCATAAGAGGTTGGCTACAGGGGGTAGTTTGGAGCATCACCTTGTCTTACAATATATCTGCCTCCTTCCACTTTTGCAAATTAATTTAAAGCATGGCTGCTCTTTATGTTCTACTGGCTACTATGGCTACTCTTTTTGTTCCCTATACGCAGCTTCCTTCCACCCCTACCCTCTCCTTTTTAGTCCTAATCATTTAGCTCAAACACTATAGAGTTCTCTGCCAAACTGATCATTCCATTTACTTCAACTGTCATTATCCTTGTTAAGGCCCTCCAGTGGCAAGAACACTAACCATAACCATGAAAACTAAGCTGCCCAGTTTGGGCTTCATAGGTCCCCTTAAATCTGGGCCAACTTACATTACCTTGGTCCCTGGTACAGCCCCTCTAGGTTCCTTTGATCAAGCTGATTAAATTTATTCTGAGCTTATTTTCTCAATTCCTGCATCTTCCACTACTGAGACTTCCCATGCTTGACAAAGCATCCTTCCAGGATAGAAATGGAATGGAACATCATTGTACCATAAGAAATGATGAAAAGCATGGTTTCTGAGAAACCTAGGAAGATACATGTGAACTGATGAAGAGCAGAACAAGAAGAACAATTTCTACCATAACAACAACACTGTAAAAACATGTTGAATGCATTTTTTCCAGAAAGCTGATTATTAAACATTTCCCTGTAAACTCCTAGGTGAATGTTATCATTACCAACTTTCTTATATACCACATAGTACATGGCACAGAAATGACAAGTATTCTTAGTTTAATATGAGTAGCCAAAGTCCACTGTATATGCACAGACCATTTCTGCCTATAATAGTAGCCCAAGTCACCTTTTGTATGCAAACCCTTTCAGTATAGCTTATAGGAGTAATAGAGTTTTAGTGCTGGAAGGTATGTTATAGTTTACCTTATAGGTGAGAGGGCAGAGAGCATACTACCCCAGTAGTTCATAACCTCCCAAAAGTTAGTGCCTTCGAAGGTAAGCAGGAAAACATTTTGGAGTATATATCCACTTTTGTTCAGAGTATCCAAAAATGTCTGTGTTCTGTTCCTATTAAGGTAGCCGGGGAGAGCCAGGGCCTCCAGGAGCACCTCCAAAATTCCTGCCAGGAATGAAAGACTTCAAAGGGGAAAAAGGAGATGAAGGACCTGTTGGTGGGAAAGGATATTGGGGCATAAAAGGTAAGGTGCTGTCAGCATCATCACACTAGCTTCTTGAACTCTCTGCTTTTAAGGTCAAGGAAGAAATTCATTTCCTTTGCTACCTTTCCTTTGTCCCTTGAATAAGGACTATCAAATTAGGAGAGTTTTGTTTTGTTTTGTTTTGTTTTTGCCATAGAAAAGGCAATGCTCAATCTCTGCTAGAAAAGTACTCTCATTTCTTTACTATATTTAAATTATCTGGGTTTTTTCTCCTGACATCTTTAAATTCTCAAGTCCTAGGAATCAGTTACTCATAGAATGATTTTATTGTTAAGCAGGCCCAGTTTCCCATTTCCTGCTTGTCATTCTCCAACAACAGAACTGTACTCTCAGGTTGAAAACTTTAGGAGAGCACCACCCTCATTTGTCACCAGAATTTTATATTGAAACCTTCTTGCAGGTGGACAAGGAATGCCAGGCATCCCTGGACAGGCAGGAATTCCTGGGTTACCTGGGACACCTGGCTACATCAAAGGGGCCAAAGGTGAAATTGGTGTTCCCGGAGTGCCTGGTTTGCAAGGATTCCCTGGCATAACTGGTTCTCCTGGTATCAGAGGCTTTCCTGGATTTGTAGGTGTTAGGGTAAGTCGGTATCCTTTGCATATCCTGTTGCTTTATGGTTTGGGCATTTTTGTTTGTTTGTTGGATTTTTTAAAATTTTATATTTCAAGACTTCACTAGAACAGATGTTCTGACTTGGAATGGTTGACCCCTTCCTTAGGAAGCCTAATAGACCTCCTGCTCTCAGGCGGTCACCATTTTGGTGCCAGATTTTGTACAGACATTTGATCACCTGAACCATATTACAATCGCAAGTGGTCTATCAGCCTTAGCCTCTCTAGGAACAAGGATCTTATAAACTTACATCACTATACCTGGGCCTGTACTTCAAAAAGAAAATTACAGTAACATCCTTATTTTTATATTTTCTTTCTTATTTAACCCTGCTTTATTTTTAATTTCAATGATATCTTTTCAGTTTTATATCACTTTCATTTTAGTCCCACTTCTCTCCCAAATAAGCTATCTCCTATAACAAAGGTTTTTTATTTTGTTTTGGTTTTTTAAATAAAAGGGGGGGGGGAGCAGTTCAGCAAAACCAACCAACTTCAGCTAGTCTGATGGTATCTGCAATGTTCTATGCCCACATGGAAAGAAGGAGGAGGGGCATATTTTCTCAGCACCGGACCAGGGTCAGCTTTGAATTTATTCTTAATTGCAAGATCGCATTCCTGGTTGATAAAGTCTTTTTGGCCAAGTCCTGACCTATTCTGAGTCCACTTAGAAATAATAAAAATGAGAAATTCTGTATCAAAGGCATTTGTCTTCAATAAACTTACTAATAAGAATCAGAAAATGGTTTACTCATGCCAGCATCTGAAAATGATTTAAATGTCAGTATGTCTCCATCACAGTTAGATCCTATTCCTGTGGTTTTATTGGCTAAAGCATTTCAGATTGGCTGGTGTAGGAACAGGGATCTGATCACTTCATTAGGCCATGGGAGAATAATAATGCTTTTCTAATCATTAAGGATCACTAGGATTTCTTGAAATCAAATCTGTTCTGGGTCCCCATGTCACCTTATTACTTAAAAAATCATCTTGAACAGGACAACCCACTTTAATTTAAAGGTCCTCACAGGCTTGAGCCGTGGACTTGCATGTTACTGCTGAATGGAACAGCACAACCTAACACATTTGAGGAATGACTTGTGTTGCAGCCTTATTGCCAGCCCTCAGCAACGGGACCCTATCTCTCCCATCTGTTCAACCCTCTTTGGTGTACATCCAGTACTCAGGACCCCCTGAGTTTTTTTTCTTTTCTCTTGTTCTTTCTTTTTTCTTTTTCTTTCCCTAAGACCTTAGACATAATCATCAGTCCTTGAGCAAGAGAGAAAAATGCTTCCACAACAGTCTCATTACTACCAGTCCTATGACTGGTTCAGACATTGGTTATTTAAAAATGAAGTGAAATCAGAGAGAAAATATAGAAGGATAAAATATTAGTCATTTGAGAGCACAAGGTAAACCTTTCTAATAAGGGGCCAGTAGGTTGTCTAAGAGGGACTCCTTGAAGGAAATATTGTCATTTGCAAAGTATTTACCACCTGAAACAAGGCAGATAGAATGGCCATTTTCTCTACTTGAAAGAGAAAAGCTAAATTAGACATAGAGGACTGAAACTGACTGTCCACATTTAGCTCATTTGGAATCACAAAGTTTATGCCCTAGTTCATTCTACTAATAAAAATAGTCATTTTTGCCTCATTGTTGGCGTTAAGACATTTTGCTGGCAAAATCTGTCTTCAAAGGTAAAAGTATTTTGCCATAAAAGTTGCATAGAATTACTTTCCTAGTGATAAAAAAATTTTTCACCTAGTTCATGTTTATCTTCTCAAAGATGAACAGGCCACTATCCATCCCCTCCCCAATTTGAATTGAAGCCTTTCATAAACTTTCTGCCTATTGATCATTTCTGTGATTAGAAAACATTAGGTTTTGATGGTTCACTGAGCGTTTTCAATTTATAGAGGGATCAAAGTGGAATTGCCATTCTATTAACTGTATTTTAAGAAAACCCTATATGTAATCTTTGCCTAGGGTGACAAGGGTATGCCTGGACGAGAAGGTCTTTTTGGTGAGACTGGAAGTATAGGAGATTCTGGTGAGTGTTCTTCTAGATTCATTTGGAACAAGTATTTATGAACTTAAACTAAATAAATAGTTACCAATCATATTTGTAATCCTTTGTGTATATAACAGGTGATGAGGGAGATACTATAAATTTACCAGGAAGGCCAGGGTTGAAGGGAGAAGTGGGCATATCTGGACTTGCAGGTATGTATGTGTTTTATTTTAAATCTGAACATCATCAAAAAGCTTATGTTCATTTATTCCTTCATTTGCACAATAAACATTTATGAAGTGTCTACTGTATACAGTACAATGTACTAGGTTCTAGTGAAGATTTGAGAAATTTAAGACAGAAAGCCCAGCCCTCAATAGTCTACAGCAAATGAGATGGACATGGATAAACATCATACCGTATGATAAATGCTGAAGAAAGATATACTGTGTTGGGGGGCGGCTAGGTGGCACAATGAGTAGAGCATAGGCCCTGGAGTCAGAAGGTCCTGAGTTCAGATCCGGCCTCAGACACAACATACACAAACCAAAAAAACCTAGTTGTGTGACCTTGGGCAAGTTACTTAACCCCAATTGCCCTCCAAAAAGCAAAAAAAAAAAGAAATATATACTGTGAAAGCCGAAGAGAGGTTGTTATTTCCAGCTGCAGGGATCAGGGATGGCTTTAGGGAGGAAGAAGCACTTGATCTGGGTTTTGAAGAATGACTAAAATGTCAATAGAGTGAAGAGTTCTAGTTTCTTTCAAAAGTTAGCTCAAATATCTACATCCTACAGGAGGCCTTTCCAGATATCTCCACTTGGTACCCTCCCATGTGAAATTATTGCCGTGTGTGTGTGTGAGAGAGAGAGAGAGAGAGAGAGAGACTCCAAGAAGAGACTTAAAATTTTGTCTTTGTATCACCACAGCCAAGAAAAGTTCTTGTCACACAGTAGGTATTCTATATAACAGGTGACAGGAGCTAAGTAAATTCTTTTTGATTGAAATGGGTGGGAGGGATAGTGGAAGAAGTTATTCTCAATATAGGGAACAGTATGAGCAAAGTCATGAAGACAAGAAAGCATGACTTATGCTATCTGGAGCACAGAGTACATGAGAGGGAAAGACTGAGACCCACATTGTTCCTTGTTTCATTTTGGTCCTTGTGATTTCACTGCTTTGGGTAATTCCCAATGGGGTAATTTCCTCTGCTTCTACAGGTTGGTAACTATTCTTTAACTTTCTCTCTTGAGATGGCTTCATCTCCTCTGAGAAATGAGTTGTATAAACATGGCAAAGGCTATAAAATAAAATCTTACCCTGAGCTTACACTGAAGTGATTTTTGTTTAATCTAATGATTCACTAGAGAAGAGGAAAACAATGAAGAGCTTGGAGAGTGAGGGACTGTCCTTAGCAACAACTTGGGCCAATCATAATGCCTGCAAGGAGAAAAATAAAATGAAACAAGCTTCAATAGTGGATTAAAAGATGAAAAATACTGTTTGTAGCAGATTCTAAATACTGTAAAAATCAACAGGAATGGGGCGGCTAGGTGGCGCAGTGAGTAGAGCGTCGGCCCTGGAGTCAGAGGGACCTGAGTTCGGATCCGGCCTCAGACACTTAACGCACACACAAACAAAAACCTAGCCGTGTGACCTTGGGCAAGTTACTTAACCCCAATTGCCCTCCAAAAAGCAAAAAAAAATAAAATTAAATAATGTCATCTTTATTAAAAAAAAAAATCAACAGGAAACAAGCAAACTTTCCCGAGTGATTCTTCCAAAGTGCTGACATTCATAGTCTTTTTCTGAATGCTAAAGGGGTCTCTCGTGAGCTTAAGGAAGTTCTTCTAAAAAGTTCTTTGTGAGGCATGCTGAGAAGAACATAAGGATAGTGTGGTAAGATCTTACCAAGACACCCATGAACTAGAATATTCAACAATTTGGTTAGTTTCACAAATGTGGGGAGAGGGAGGAAAGGTGATCTATAAAAATAAGTTAAAGGTGGGAGTGTATAGTTAAAATTGATGTCTGCTTTTCCACCTGTAACTTTAGTAGGAGAGAGAAGAGCTTAGAGGAGTAGTCTGGAACTGGAGGGATTCCATTTGTGTGTTGTTGCTGTTGAATCATTTCAGACATATCCAACTCTTTGTGACCACCTTTGGGGTTTTTCTTGGCAAAGATATGGGAGTGATTTTCCATTTCTTCTCCAGATTATTTTATAGATAAGGAAACTGAAACAAATAGAATACAAATCAAAAAAATGATTTGCCCCAGAGTCACACACATTGTTAGTAAGTGTCTGAGATCGATTTGAACTCTGGAAGATATCTACCCAACATCAGGTCCAGTATTCTAACCACTTCATCAGGAAGATGTCTACCTAACATCAGCCTGTGTCACCAAGGCAATATTCACAGCATGGACAACAACTATAAATATGCCGTCATAATTCTGAATTACAAAATATAACAGACTCTCCATATAGAAGACAGAAGTGTTTTATTCAGACACCAGAAAACCAAATCCATCATAGCAACGAAGAAGTTAATACACTTTACAACACCCTCCCAAAGCCTTCCCCCTGCTTGCTTGCCACAAACAAACACAATCCTAGCTGTCTGCTTGCCTGTGTCCTCTCTCTCCCTCCATACGAACTGCTCTGACTCATTTCCTACTCCACCTGTTTAGCAAACTCTTCCCACCACAGGCTCCTTGTGATTATAATCAGCCTGTTAAGGGGCAGGGAAGATCTTCACATTCTCATTACCATTATACAGGCCCAATACTTTATCCACTTCACCATCTAGCTATATTTGTGTATGTACTTCCAAGTGAGGAAACTCCCTGATAAAGACTAAGAGTCAACAAGCATTTGTTGAACTAAGTGCTGGGGTTTTAAAAAGAAAAACAAAAATTGTGTATACCCTCAAATATTTCACATTATAATGGAGGAGCATGAAAATAACTATATACATGCAAAATATCTACAGCATAAATGGAAGATAATCTCATAAGGAAGTCACAATGGCAGTGGGGAAGAGGGATGATGGGAAATGAGGCAGAGAACTGGTAAAGGCCTCTTGCAGAAGGTGAGATTTGGTGGGGGGGTGGATTCAAGATGGCAGATTAGAAATAGGACTTCCTCTGGGTTCCAGCTCCCATCTTCTCCAATTCATGTAAAAGGTGACTCTAGGGGCAACTAGGTGGCACAGTGAATAGAGTGCCGACCATGGAGTCAGGAGGACCTGAGTTAAAATTCGGCCTCAGACACTTAATACACAGACCAAAAATCCAGCCATGTGACCTTGGGCAAGTCACTTAATCCCAATTGCCCTACCTTCCCCCCTCCAAAAAAAATTTTTAAAAATGTGACTCTGGGGGCGGCTAGGTGGCGCAGTGAATAGAGCGTCGGCCCTGGAATCAGAAGGACCTGAGTTCGGAGCCGGCCTCCGACACCTAATCCGCACAAACAAAAACCTAGCCGTGTAACCTTGGGCAAGTTATTTAACCCCAATTGCCCTAAAGGGGCGGCTAGGTGGCGCAGTGAGTAAGAGCGCCGGCCTCGGAGTTTGGATGACCGAGATCAGATCCGGCCTCAGAAAATGAGCACCCACGCATAAATCAAATGACTAGCCGTGTAACCTTGAGCAAGTTACTTAACCCCAATTGCTTAAAAAAAAAAAAAAAAATTAAAAATGTGACTCTGAACAAACTTTGGAGCTACAGAATCCACAAAATGACACAGAGAAGCCAACTTCCCTCTGAGGACAGCCTGGAAGGCCAGCAGGTAGCAGCCAGCACAGCACTCTGGGAGCCAGCCCTAGCTCCACTTGAGCAGGAGGTTTTAGCATCCCTGACCAGCCCCTGGCTGGAGGGATTTCAGATCACCAGCAGCTATGGCAGTTTCCAGAATTATCAACGCATAGATACTAAGGACAAAATGAGAGGTCAGTGCAGTGTGGACTTTGGGATCCAGTAGCTTGGGAGTGTGGTTGGCCTTTGCCCCGGGGGTTAGAAGCCACTGAGGCGCTGCTGCTGTGCAACCGCTGCCACATGGCTGCTTCAGAGCTCCTGGCCTGCAGATTGTAGTGGAACCAAGCGACCAGTCTGAGAGGTAATAGCTCTTGCTTTAACCTTCTTGGATCTGGATTGAGGTCTAGGGTGGAGGTCCTGGGGTGTGCGACAGCTTGCCAGAGTATGTGGAGGCTTCAGAGAGGACACCCAATTAATACCTTTGGCAGCTGGGAAACCCCAGCAAGTGGGACAAAGCTCCCCTGTCTGGTGGCAGAGTCCTGTGGCAAAAAGCCCTTCAAGAGTCAAGTAATTGAGTAGCAACATGAACAGGCAAAGGAAGCAAAGCAAACAGAGCAACCCAACTTTACACTCCTATTTTGGGGACAAAAAGGATCAAAGCATGGAACAGGAGGAAGACAATGAAGTCAGAACTCCTGCACCAAAAGCTTCCAAGAAAAATATGAGCTGGTTACAGGCCACAGAGGAGCTTTAAAAGGATTTTGAAAAACAAATAAGAGAAGTGGAGGAAAAATTGGGAAGAGAAATGAGAACAATGCAAGAAAATTATGAAATGAGAGTCAACAACCTGACTGAAGAAAATAACACCCTAAAAAATAGACTAACTCAAATGGCAAAAGAAGCTCAAAAAGCCAGTGAGGAGAAGAATGCCTTAAAAAGCCAAATTTGCCAGATGGGAAAAGAATCTCAAAAGCTCACTAAAGGGAATCATTCCTTCAGAATTAGATTGGAGCAAATGGAAGCTAGTGACTTTATGAGAAATCAAGATTCTATTAAACAGATCCAAACAAATGAAAAAATAGAAGGCAATGTGAAATATCTCATTGGGAAAACAACTTACCTGGAAAATAGATCCAGGAGAGATAATTTAAAAATTATTGGACGACCTGAAAGCCATGATCAAAAAAAAGAACCTAGAAAGCATCCTTCAAGAAATTCTCAAGGAAAATTGCCCTGATGTTTTAGAACCAGAGGGCAAAATAGAGGTTGAAAGAATCCATTAATCGCTTTCTGAAAAAGATCCCCAAAAGAAAACTCCTAGGAATATTATAGCCAGGTTCCAGAATTCCCAGATCAAGGAGAAAATATTACAAGCAGCCAGGAAGAAATAACACAGGATCTGGCAACTTCTACACCGTGGGATCAAAGGGCTTGGAATATGATATTCCAGAGGGCAAAGGAGCTGGGATTAAAACTAAGAATAACCTACCCAGCAAAACTGAGTATCATGTTTCAGGGGAAAATATGGTCATCCAGTGGAATAGAGGACTTTCAAGCATTTTTGATGAAAAAAAAACAGAGTTGAATAGAAAATTTGATATTTAGATACAAGAAGCAAGAGAAGCATGAGAAGGTAAACAAGGAAAAGAAATCATAAGGAACTTATCAGAGATGAACTATTTACATTCCTACATGGAAAAAACAATAATTGTGACTTATGAAACTTTTCTCAGTATGAGAATAGTTGAAGGGAATAGAAATGTGTGTGTGTCTATACATACATATATATGTCTATATAGGAAGGTATATGGATGTATAAATACATATGTAAAAGTCTGTATATATGTGTACAGGTGTATATAGATAGAGAGCACAGGACCAATTTAATAGGAAAGGATGATACTTAAAAGGTGAAATTGAGAGGTGAGAGAGGACTATAATGAGAGGAGATGGGGAGAGACAGAATAGGGTAAACTATCTCATATAGAAGAGACAAGGGAGGGGCGGCTAGGTGGCGCAGTGAGTAGAGCGTTGGCCCTGGAGTCAGAAGGACCTGAGTTCGGATCCGGCCTCAGACACTTAATGCACACACAAACAAAACCTAGCCGTGTGACCTTGGGCAAGTTACTTAATCCCAATTGCCTTCCAAAAAGCAAAAAAAAAAAAAAAAAAAGAAGAGACAAGGGAAGGTCACAATGGAGGGGAAGAATAGGAAGTCAAAAGGGAATGAGTCAACCTTATTCTCATTGAATTTGGCTTAGGGAGGGAATGACATACACACTAAACAGAGTATCACCCTAGAGGAGAGTAGAGGGGAAGGGGATGAGAGGGGGGATGATGGAAGGGAGGGCAGACTTGGGGGGAGGGAAGTTGGAAGCACCCACTTTTGAAAAGGGACAGGATTGGGGCGGCTAGGTGGCGCAGTGAATAGAGCGTCGGCCCTGGAATCAGAAGGACCTGAGTTCAGAGCCGGCCTCCGACACTTAATCCGCACAAACAAAAACCTAGCCGTGTAACCTTGGGCAAGTTACTTAACCCCAATTGCCCTAAAGGGGCAACTAGGTGGAGCAGTGAGTAAGAGCGCCGGCCTTGGAGTTTGGATGACCCGAGATCAGATCCGGCCTCAGAAAATGAGCACCCACACATAAATAATGACTAGCCGTGTGACCTTGAGCAAGTTACTTAACCCCAATTGCTTTAAAAAAAAAAATAAAATTAAAAAAAAAAGAAAAGAAAAGGGACAGGATCGAAGTAGAGAATAGAACAAGTGGGAGGTAGGATAGGAGGGAGGGAAATATAGTCAGTCTTTTACAATATATCCACTATAGAAATGTTTTACATAGCTACACATGTACAACCTATATTGAATTGCTTATCTTCCTAGTAAGGGTGGGTGACAAGGGGGGAAGGGAATGAATCTGGAATTCAAAGCTTTAAAATCAAATGTTTAAAAAATACATATATATCATTATTATTAATATTATTCTACATGTAATTGGGAAATAAGATAAACAGGCACAGGGGCATAGAGATCCACCATGCCCTGTTGGAAAGTCAGAGGATATATGGGAGAGAGCAGACTGGAGGAGGGGATATCCAGCGGGATTGTTATTTTGGTGTGGTGGTGGGTAGGGGGAAAAACGGGGAGAAAATTTGTAACTCAAAATCTTGCAGAAATGAATGATATAAACTACAAGTTAATAAAGCATTTGATAAAAAAAACGTTTAGCACAGTCTCTTATACATAATAGATGCTTAATAAATATTTGTAGAATTAAAAAAAAAAAAAGTGAGATTTGAACTGAGCCTTGAAAGAAGCCAGGTATTCAAGGAGACATAAGTAAGGAGGAAAAGCATTTCAGATAAGGATGACTGGTCTTTCGTTTTTAACTTTTAGTTTTAGAGAATGGCCTAGGACACTGAGAGATTAAGTGACTTGCCCAGGTTCTCTCAATTCCTATTTGTCAGAGGCAGAATGAACCCAAGATTTCTTGGCTCTGTATCCACTACAGCACGCAACCTTCATATATTTTTGTATAGGAACAATGTGAGATTTTTTTTTGCTTGACTATGGTTATTTGTCACAAGATCTTTGTTTTTCTTTTTTTCCATTAAATTCCTGGGTGAGGTGGGAGGGAAAGAAAATAAATGCTTGTTAATTAAAAATAAAATGAGAAAGTTTGGGGGTTTTTAAGTCCTCAAAAGATGTTGAAACCAGTTACTGTACTTTTAAACTAGCCATACACCAAAACACTAAAAAACTGTGTCAGAAAATAAAAACACAGAAGTGGACCTGCCTGTTTATCATTCAGTTCCCCTATTCTGCAGACCCCAGGTCACAAGGAATGCACAGACTTATTTAAAGAGAATCTCTTGTTGCAGGTGAAAAGGGATTCACTGGAGAAAAAGGCACACCAGGAGACCAGGGTTTCATAGGATTAATGGGAGTAAAAGGATCTCAAGGACTCAGTGGACTGAAAGGACAGACAGGTAACTCACAAGCAGCTATTGCATATCTATACTGACTATGTTGCCATAACAATGTATGATAGCTTGGGTCTACAAAATATACTGATTCATGCCCCACTAATGTTTTCATACTTTGAAAGGTACTAGCAAAAAAATGATTGATTCCCTTTTTCCTGTCTGCTGCTAATATTGTCAAGAGGGGATTAAAGGAAACATGAACCTTGAAAAAAAGAACTTAAAAAATATTTAAGATTTCTTTGTGGCCAAGCAACCATCTCCCATATCTAAGCTAATAATGTGATTTTGAATGGATTGCTTTTGCAGAAATTAATTTATGCTGTTACCTAAGGCAAATAATAAGATGAATTAGATTGTTATCCTTTTCCTTATTCACACCTAAGAACTTTTGAACATAAAAGAATATTATAGACAGCATCCTTTGGGATTTCTATCATGTCCACATCAAGACTTTTTCCTGTGTGAGCAGGAAAAAGGTGCAAGGTGTTTTCTCCTCCAGATGGTGGAAAAAATAAGCTAGTCTTGCTAAAATCAGAATTTTTGTTTACAAGACATTTATGTTTTCCAGATTTATACTGCAGTTAATAATTCTCCATGCACCACACCCCCCCCCATTTTCAATTGCTGTCCAAAAGGACTCTCTATTCATTTTGTCCATAACATTGCCACTTTCAGCAAAAAGACAGAATGATAAATGTCAGCTTCTGAGACTGGTCTAACACAAGGGTTCTTAACTTGAGAGGGATTTCACAAGGTCCCTGAGCTTAAATGGGAAAAATTTACATCTTTATTTTCACTTACCTTTAATTTAAATTTAGCATTTCTTTCATTTATGTAAAATCATTATTCTGAAAAAGACTCCATAGAGTTTACTAGACTGTCAAAAGTATCCATGGCCCCCCAAATTTAAGAGCTTCTAGTCTAATGTAAGGGTGGATTATTCTATCACTTTTCTCTCTGTGTACTTTAGAATTAATAATGTATTTGTCCCACAGGTTTCCCAGGATTGACAGGACTCCCAGGATCCCAAGGAGACCCAGGTCGTGCTGGACCTCCTGGTGAAAAGGGAGATTCTGGATGGCCAGGAGTTCCTGGCTTATCAGGTAATACACACACACACACACACACACACACACACACACACGCACGCACTCACACACACGCGCGCGCGCACGCACTCACACACATGCACACGCCACATAATTTAAAACAATTGGCAGAGGAGAATGTCCACAAAATGAACAAGGGGAACCAATAATCACCATTAGCTGGGGGTGGGGGGTGGTTCCCAATATACTCTCTTAATTAACAAAAAAAAAAGTTTGATTGCTATCTTTTGTTTTTACATCACCTTCCTTTCTGAATATATCCACTCCCTCTATCCCATTCCCCCACCCCCAAGCAAGCCATCCCTTGCAATAAATAATTTAAAAAGCAGTTCATTGTAGCTAACTAGCACATCAGTGAATGTGGCAGTAAAATTCACTCTTCTATATCCATAGTCACTCACCTCTACAAAATAGAGAGGTAGCCTGTCATTAGAAGTTACTCTTAGACTTCTGATTAGTGAAAGATAGACCTGCAAACTCTGGACATCATGTGAACTGTTTCCAGTTTTCTGGACCAATAAAAATGACTCCAACAGTAATTTGCAAAGCAGAATTTAAAAGGAAATATCAGTTGTTGAAATAACCAGTTGTTGAACATCATAATAACAGGAGATTTGAGGTAAATATCCCTGCTTGTTCATCTCTACTGATTTCCTATTCTGTGGAAAGGGCACGTGACAAGTCAGACTTTCTTTCCTCATTGAGAAAAGAAATTGAAAGCTTCATAGTGAAATGAATTCAATAAACATTAAGCACCTACTATGGATGAGACATTACACTGGGTACTAGGGATACCAAGACAAGTATTTTCACATCAGCTACTTTTTCCAAAAAGCCAAGTCACTCTCTGTCTTGGCATACTATTTATGATACTGTACTCTAAGCCCATAATAATATTTTATATTTTTAATATTCTTTTTAATTTTAATATTCTTTTTTATACTTTAAATATTTTTTAATCTTCTCGACCACCACAATCACTGAAAGAATTATTCTTTTCCCTTTCCCTGGTTTGGAAATACTGAGTCAAAGGAATCCCAAAGGATGGGATATCCTATCAGACTATTTGATTTTTGCATAGCATTAACTTTAGTGAGTCAAATATAGTTTTATGGTTTGGTTTTTTTAATAATAGAGTTTCAGGAAAAACAGTAATTTTATGCACCAAGATAAATGGCATGGTTGCTACATATTTTCAAGAAAGGTCAATGCATTGTATGATGTGTTGTTATATGTGTGCTATTTCAGATCAAATTCTCATCAGTGATTTCTACTCATTGGAAATGTAATTTGTATTTCTGGAAATGGGATAATTGTGCATGAATTCCAACAGGTTTACCTGGCATCAGAGGACTCAGTGGACTGCATGGCTTACCAGGCACCAAAGGCTTTCCTGGATCTCCAGGTATTCTCCTGCTGCATTTGGGCCGTAGTACATATACACAGCAGTAGACTTAGTCTGTATATTCTGCTGAAAATTTTACAATAACTTTGTGATTATAATTGTTTTTTTCGGATATAGGTGTTTGGCTGGGTTGAAATATGTAAAGCAGGTTGTTGTTATTGCTGAGTGAGTTAATGTTGGTGGGTGCAAACTGTGATGCCTTTTCTTAGCTTGCAGAGACCAGGACCTCTAGAAATATTACAACTAGCCCTTCTATTTAGAGATTATTTTAAATAAGCCTATCAGCCTCAGGATTTTAAAGACATTCGGTGACTTGGGTAATAAACCCCAGGCCTTCTCTCTGCTCCTTTCATGAAGAGTCTCTGAGGGGAAAAAAAGAAAAATAAATTTTAATAGTATCTTTATGTCCATTTTTATGTTTTTATACAGTGTGGTTGTCAAAAAAAAAATTGGCTTCTTCCAAAGTTGAGGTTTTTTTAAGTAGCATTTAGTAAACAGTTGGTGTCTAATCTATTCCCAGGCATATTTTGGCATTCTACAATGATTGTGATATTAAAGGGTCTTTAAGAGCCAGAATTCAAAAAACACAACGGCTTTTCATAGCACTTTCTTGCTACATTTTAAATAGTATCAGTGCATATTTATTACTAAAAATGATGCAAGGCCCCATTGTTTCTAAAAGCAGATATAATAGAATAAAATTTGCATCATGTTAGTTCCTTCTGAGACACCACAATGCCATTCCTTGTGTTGGATTTATTCCTAGAAAGTCATTTCTTTTACCATGGAATGCTGCCATCCACCCTGAGAAATTATTCTTGCTAAAATTTCTGCATGATACAGTATTGGAAGACTGAGGAGATTCTTGGAAAAAACCTTCCTCATTTAGAAATCTAATTTATTTTCTAATTGTCATCCTTTACCTTTCCATTTGTTGGCTCATGTTACTGAAACAAAAATATGTGGGGCTCAGTGCAAGAGCTTACTCCTAAATAGCATTTCAGTTACAGGTGACAGAGTCAGGAACAACTAATATCAGAGCACAGTGTGACTCCAGTTTGTACTGATAAGGTTTCAAATAATATTTTATCTGTATTTGTTATTAATAATGTAATAAATGTAAATAATAAATACATAATATTTATCATATAAATATAATACATACTTTTATTTATATATTTAAATCATATCTTATTTATAAATTATACAAATATATCATTTATACATAAATTATGAATATATAATTTATATACATTTATACATTTAAATGTATGTATATCTAAATTATATGAATAATAAATAATTTATTGATAATCTGTACTGATAAGGTTTTGAATAATATTTTATTTTTAATAACTATCATTTATGCAGCAAAATGCTTTACATATGTAAATTTGCATCTGATCTTCACAATCCTTTGAAATAAGCACAAGTATTACTATTCCCACTTTAGAGATAAGGAAATTGAGGCTCAAAGAAGCTTGTGACTTGCCTATGGTCACTTACTAAATACCAAGTGAAAGCAGGTGGGATTCAGCACCAGGTTTCTTCTATTTCCTGAGTTCCTTCCTTCTATGTCATGCTACCACTATTTATGCAGGAAAGCTGGCAACCAAGGATGGTGGTAAGAACAATAGAACATGAATTCTAAGTTTAGGCTGAGACCTACCTTATCTAGGACTGATTGCCACGAAGTTACCGTGTGATCTTGGACCATTTCAAACCCTTGAGTTGTAATTTCTTTAAATGCAAAACTAAGAGGCTGAATTGATTCAAAATTTACTAACCTTAGGCATCACTGGATTTCTTTGCTTTTAGCTGTACTGCGTAGCCTTGGTTTTACTTGATTTAAGAAACTTAATATTTCATACCTGTAGTGCATTAATATCTGGCTTCTATTTTAACTACACAGGTACAGATGGCTATGGGAATCCTGGCTTCCCTGGTCCTTTTGGTGATAAAGGAGAAAGAGGAGAACCTAACACAGTCCCAGGTCCCCTGGGAGCACCGGGGCAGAAAGGAGAGAGGGGAACCCTAGGTGAGACTCTGAATTTGCCAACAGATTTGCCAACTTGAATTCAAGAAACCCATGTGCCCTTCTGTGTAGACAGAGGGCTGGATGAATATAAGTCAAAAGAGAGCTCTGGAAAAGCACTAATTACTCAGTTACAGGACACCCCAAACAATGATACTATCGCACCTTCTGAGCTAAACCTAATTTAGAGTGTTTCATATATGGATAGAAAGATTGATTGGGGAAACTTAATAGGAGTCCTGCAACTGAGAGAAGTTCCCACCTGTGCCAATGCCCATCTATAAACTGTTCTTGACCACTAACTAGATCCTTTGTGGGAGCTAGGTATGTTGACTTGAGGACAAGACAGGGCAGCTAGGTAGTGCAGCACCAGCCCTGGAGTCAGGAGGACCTGAGTTCAAATCCAGCCTTGGACACTTAACACCTCCCCCCCACCAAAAAAAAAACAACCTACCTGTATGACCTTGGGCAAGTCACTTAACCCCAGTTTAACCCTCCAAAAAAAAGAAAAAAGAAAGGGGACAAGAGGCTAGATTACTTACTGTCTTCAGGTATTTAAAGGGTTGTAATACAACAGAAAGATTGGAATTATTATATAGGGATCCAGAAGATAGAACTGGAACCAATGTTTAGAAGATACAAGAAGGCAGAGTCTGTCTCTTCTGAATAATTAGAGCAGTCGCCAGATGAAATGGGCTACTTCAGGATTTAAGGCTTTCCCATCACTGGCTATTTTTAAGATGCAGCAAGATGACTTTTTTTGCTCTAGGATTCTATGGTTTTAGATATTCTCCAGTATTCTGCCAGTGGATAGAGTGCCAGTCCTGGAGTCAGGAAGACTCATGTTCCTGAGTTCAAATCTGGCCTCAGACGCTTACTAGCTATGTGACCCTGGGTAAGTCACTTAACCCTGTTTGCCTCAGTTTCCTCAGCTGTAAAATGAGCTGGAGAAGGAAATGACAAACTAATCCTTTATCTTTGCCAAGAAAACCCCAAGAGTGGTCACAAAGAGTTGGATATGACTGAAAAACCACCAAACAACAACAAAAGCTTATGGAACTATTGTGAATCTGATTTCCACTCGTTCCATTGACTCTTTTATACTGACATACTTCATTTACGGCATTTTATCACTAATTGTAATGTCATCCAGGGCTTCTGCTTAAATGTAAGTTTCCATTGATAGTTAAGCTTTGGACTTGGCCAAATTGGCTTCTTGTTGGATTAGCTCTAAATTCACAGCATCACAGATCTAGAGATGAAAGGGACATCTGAGACCACTTAATCCAACCCCAAAGCTCCAACTGAGGCCCAAGAAGGTTTAGTAACTTGCCCAAGGTCACGCAGGTAGTAATTCTCAGATGTGGGATCTAAATCCAGATTCTCTTCACATCATCATGCTACATTCCCATTCAACATTTGGTTTTCTTCTTACTGAAAATATGTCAGAGGGCAAAGTAAATAGAGCACCGGCCCTGGAGTCAGGAGGATCTGAGTTCAAATCCAACCTCAGACACTTAATACTTACTAGCCATGTGACCTTGGGCAAGTCCCTTAACCACAATTGCCCTGCCCTCCCCCCTCTAAAAAAAAAAAGAAGAAGAAGAAAATATGTCAGCTATTTCATCAATGCCTGGCCCCTTTTGATTGTTAATGGGATTTTCAATGTAGTCAATGGATAGTAATCCATTGTCCAGCTTTTCTTATTTCCATAGTTATGAAGATCAGTAGGAGGATTCTTGAAAAAATGACCTTGTTTTCCCGTTAATTCCAATCAAATGACTCATGATGGCTAAACACTCTCATTAACAGACCTCATAACTATATTCTGCTTTTAAAAAGAAAAAAAGAAAAAATCAGCCAGGAAGGCAAGCAACTAGCATTTATTAACCAGTCTAGACATAACATGAGATCCTTTTACTCAAAACTTTTCTACTATTTTTGAACCTTAAAAATCTCTTTTAGGGGGCAGGTAGGTGGCACAGTGAATAGAGCACCATCCCTAGAGTCAGGAGGATCTGAGTTCAAATCCATCCTCAGACACTTAACACTTACTAGCCATGTGACCTTGGGCAAGTCACTTAACCCCAATTGCCCAGCCTTCCTCTCTCCAAAAAAAAAAAAAAACTCTTTTAGTTATTTTATAACCTCCCTGAGGGCAGAAACTCTTTTTTCTTGTATTTGTTCCCCATTGCTTATCACAGTGCCTGACCCAAAATAAGGACTTAATAAATGCTTGTTGACTGACTGACTTAGATGTCATTTTTCATCCAGCTGCAACTGATGGTACTTAATACATTTAGGTTCAATAAATCCAACCACTCGCTGTTCATAATTAATTGTATTGAAGAGGTATAGATATTTGCAACTGTTCTCCTATTATGTGTTTCCTTCTTCCTGCTCTAAATATTCATGGACAGAAACATTTCCCTGGTACTTTGTTTCAAAAGTCTTCCAATTCTGAATGTCTCTTAATTCTGCTGTGATAGATGTTAGCCTGTCACAAAGACAAAAGGGAAAAACATAGCGAGCTGCTCTTCAAGGTTCAGAATTTACAGTTTCAATTATAGATTCTAGTGTGCCGTGCCAATGTCTTTCCTCCTCATCCCCTCACAATAGGAAGATTATTGTTTGGTCATTTTTCAATTGTGCCAGACTGTTCATGACCCCATTTGGGGTTTTCTTGGCAAAGATGCTGGAGTAGTTTGCCATGTCCTTCTCCGGCTCATTTTACAGATGAGGAAACTGAGGCAAACAGGGTTAAGTGACTTACCCAGGGTCACACAGCTAGGAAGTGTCTGAGGCCTGATTTGAACTCAGGAAGATGAGTCTTCCTGACTCCTGCCTTGGCACTCTATCCACTGCACCCCCTAGCTGTCCCTGTAGGAAGATGCTTTCCAATAATAATAATAATAATAATAATAGCTAGCACTTATGTAATACTTAAAAGTTTGTGAAGTACTTTACATATTTTAACTCATTTGGTCCTCATATAGCTCTATGCTGCAGGTGCTATTCTTACCCTCATTATCAAATGACATATTTGTAAAGCACTTAAAGCAGCACCTGACATATAGTAGGAGCTCTACAAATGCTTATTCCCTTCCCATTTTACAGATGGGGAAACTAAGGCACAGAGAGGTTGAGTGGCTTTCTCGATATCACACATCTAATAAGTGTCTAAGGCGGGATTTGAACTCACATGTTTCTGACTTAGAACCCCATGCTCTTTCCACCTTAACACATAACTGCCTGATCATATAGCTAGCATTTTCATAGTGTTTTAAGTTTTGCAAATTTGATCCTTGAGAAATAGGGGCTATTATCTCCATTTCATAGTTGAAGAAACTGAGGCAAATAGAGATTAAGTGTCTTACCCAGGATCACAAATCTGTGTCCAGATTTGAATTCAGGTCTTGCTAAATCCAGCCCTATATACTGTACCACTTGGGTGACATTTTTTGATGCAGTGAATTGGGTGGAAGTATTTTAGGTTGGTCCCTACCCTTAATCATGGAACCTAAAAGAAAGGATGTGGGAGGTGGGAGAAGAATATTACCATAAATCGGAGAGATTAGGAGAGGAGAGAAGAGCCATCTTAAGAAATTTCATAGATTTCCTTCTTAAAGGGGATCTCTAGAATATAGCACTCACCCTGTTAATGGCAAATACTTCATGTCAACACTCTATCACCTTGATCCAGGATAATAAAAGAACAAGGATAAACCAAATTTACTGACTATCCCAAGGTATCATTTTTTACCCCTTTGTTTCAACTTTCTCCTCCACCAAAACTTTACCAAGAGCTGCCATCAAGTGTCAGAACAAACTAATTTGAGTTTTGTTTCCTTTCCTTAGTGGTCTTTCTAGATTTGAGGTGCTAATGAGATGTGAAAAACCAAGGCCGGACTCCCTCGGGTGAGGGGTCTGAATAATGATGGTCCTTGAATAAGACAAAGTTGGCAGTGACCACCAAGTTGGGGGGAATTATTTTCATGAAGCACCCATAACAATGAGATCACATCCAAGGTTGGCGAAAGTCTGAGGGAGAACATGGGCCATATGTGCATTTCATTTGCAGAAATAAGGACATGGAATGATTTCTCTGTAGAATAAAAGGTGTGGGGAGGGTTCTAAGTCCTTCTGAAATGAAGCCATAGTATACCCTGCTTCATCCTGGCCCACTAGAATGTCATCATTCATCAACCAGTCTTCAGTGATTCTAACCACTTGGGACATTATAAAATGATGATATTATCAACTGAATTCAGCCATCATTTGTTAAGCACATACACTTTGTACAACATTGTGTTAGATGTTAGAATTTAAAAAATAAAAAACTGTCCTCAAGGGACCTCATAGTCTAATGGAGGAATAGTTAATTAATTAGGTAGTTAATACCAATCAGAGGAACAAAATAATAATAATAATAATATATTAGTGATAATAACACATAATAGGACACTACGTAAATATGACACCAAGTGTAATTCAATAAAATCAAAGAAGGGTTCTTGACAAAGAAAATTTCAGTGAAGGTGATGCCCATCAGTTTTGAGGAACAGCTAAACAAGTTGTGGTAAGTGATCGTGATGGAATACTACTGTACTATAAGAAATGATGTGCAGATCTCTCCAGTCAGATTGGCTAAGATGACAAAACAAGAAAGTGACAAATGCTGGAGAGGATGTGGGCAAATTGGAACGCTAATACATTGCTGGTGGAGTTGTGAACTTATCCAACCATTCTGGAGAGCAATCTGGAATTATGCCCAAAGGATTATAAATAATTTCATACCCTTTGACCCAGCCATACCACTCCTAGGGTTATATCCCAAAGAGATCATAGTAGTGGGAGGAAGAATCATATGTACAAAAATATTTTTAGCAGCCCTTTTTGTGGTTGCAAAGAATTGGAAACTAAAGGAGTGCCCATCAATTGGGGAATGGCTAAACAAGTTGTGGTATATGAATGTAGTGGAATTTTATTGTGCTATAAGAAACGAGGAGGTGACGGATTTCATAATTACCTGGAGAGACTTATACAAACTGATGCTGAGCGAGAAGAGTAGAATCAGAAGAAATTTGTATACAATCACAGACATACCATATCTGTGACGACCAACTATGACAGACTGGACTCTTTTCAGCAATGCAGTGATATAAGTTAATCCCGAATGACTCAAGAAAGTGAGAAATGCGCCATCCAGAGATATAACTAGAAAGAACTGAGCCTGAATCCTGATGGAAGCAAACTAAATGATCTTGTTCTTCTCATTGTTTGGTTGTACTTCTTCCTTACCATCTTTCATCCCACCTAGTACAATATGCCTTTGTAATTGGAATAATGTTTAATATGAATGCATTTGCAGACCCTATACTGTACTATATGATGTCATGAGGGGAGGGGGGAGGGAAGTAAAGGAAATTTGAAAATCAAGGAACTAAGGAATTGAATCTTGTCAACTGAAACTAAACTAATAAATTAATTAAAAAAAAAAAAAAAAGAAATGATGTGCAGGTTGATGTTAGAAAAAACATGGGGACATCTAGATGACACAGTAAATAGAGCACTGGCCCTGGAGCCAGGAGGACCTGAGTTCAAATCTGGCCTCAGACACAACACAAAAAACTAACCATATGACCTTGGGCAAGTGACCTAACCTCAATTGTCCTCCCCCCTCCCCAAAAAAAAAAATAGAAAGACTTGTATGAAATAATGAAGAGTGAAATGAGCAGAACCAAGAGAACATTGTATATATGAGAACAAGGAGTTCTTCTTCTGACTATTATATATACTAAAATCAACTACAAAGGCGCAGAAAGGAGGTTTCCAGAGAAAGAACTGACAGATATGTACATAATATGATTTTACATGTATATACATATATATATATATATTTCTATGTCACACAGTGGCCTTCTCTAGTGCAGAGTGGAGAGGAAGGGAGGGAGATCCTTTAGAACTTAAAATGTAATAAAGAAATCAGTTTAATTTAATTTTTTTAAAAAATAAAATTTCAGATAGAGAACACATTTTTACCAAATAGGGAATCAAGGACGTTTTTATGAGTTGGCAGGGCCTGATCTGGGCTTTAAAGGAAAAGAAGGATTTCAACATTGAGAAAGCGTGCTCCAGGCATGAAGGGGCATCTGTATGAATGCAAAGAAATGGGAGAATGTTAAATAAGATCAGGGATCATTTGGCTGGGATGTGTAGTATGGACATGGGAGTTGTGGTCCAGTTGTATATGACTCTTTGTGACCCCATTTGGGGTTTTCTTGGCAAAGATACTGAAGCGATTTACCATTCCCTTCTCCAGCTCATTTTACGATGAGGAAAGAGATGCAAACAGGGCTAAGGGTTTGCCCACAGCTAGTGTGTCTGGGACACACTTATGAAGACAACTCTTCCTCATTCCAAACCTGCTGTGCCATCCAACTGCCCAAAGTGGGGGAGGGAGTGGATAAACTTCAGTGAAGAGTTTGTATTTTATACCATAAGCAATGGGGAGCCATTGAAGTTTTTTGAAGAGGGAAGTGGACTTATAAGACCATACATTAGTAATATTATTTTTGGTGGCCATAGTATGTTATCCTCAGTGAGAAGTAATGACACCCTGAACTAAGGCAATAACCGTGTTAATAGAGAGAAGGAGGATATGAGGGATGTTATGAAGATAGAACTGACATCATTTAGTACAAATAATCTTTTTTTTCCTATTGTGATATAAAAAATGCTATTTTTTTTTTTTATCTTCAGGGGCACAAGGTCCTTCTGGTAGCCCAGGAATTCAAGGATTTCCAGGATTCACCGCACCTTCCAATATCTCTGGGTTACCGGGTGACAAAGGATCTCCAGGTCTATTTGGACCACAGGGTAAGTTATATAATTTTGTATTTGTGCTTTGAGATCCTTGGGTAGTTGTTAGCTAACCAGGCTGAAACAAGTATAAACTTTCACAAGTCTTTCATTTTCACAGTGTCTTCTGACCATTGTTCAAAAAAAAAAAAATGTGGCCCAAAAAACTTGTCATTTCCTTTCTCCCTAACCACACTTACCTTTAAGGACCTCACACCAACCCAATATGTATTTAGAGTACAAGAGTCACTCTGTAAGCATGTTTTTATTGACCTATCAGCTATTGTGATGGAGTATCCCCCAACCTCCCTTGTCATAGTCAACTTTTGATTATTTACACCAGGAGCAGATACTTCCCAATATCATAAACTTTGGAATAGACTATAGAACATTCTTTCAGAAAATCTGGCTTCCTAATTATGGTTTATATAAACTCATGTTAAAAATTAGTCTACACTTTCTGAGCACACATTGGCCAAGATGTGGAATGTGTTAGGTAGCAAAAGGAAGTCAACATAGTTTTAAAATTTATCATCGACAAGGTTGTCTTTTTTACTATCACTGTGAGTACCTTTGGGTATCACCCATCAACAGAGAATATCATTTAACTGCTGATGTCTACAGGTTACCGAGGCCTTCCAGGAGTACCTGGACCATCATCTTCCCCTGGAATCAAAGGAGAAATAGGAAGTCCAGGACTTACAGGAGAAAGGGGACCCAAAGGATGGGCAGGAGATCCTGGACCCCAAGGCAGACCTGGAGTGTATGGACTCCCAGGAGAAAAAGGTAATATTCCACAAAATTGATGAATGTCTTACCTAGGTGGCAAATAATATTTGGTCATGAAAGGAGGGACTGAGTGGGGAGGAAAGAGAGGGGAAAGCAGATGAAGACAGAATATTAAACTGGGGTAATTATTATTTAACATTATGAGTATTAAGACATTTAATTCAACTCAGCAAATAATTATTATGCATTGATTAAGGTCAAGGAATTATTCTGGGCGTTGGGGATAGCAGATAGGGACTGGACTTCCAATTTTATTCACATAAAGAGCTGCTGGTAAGGAACTTTCTCTTCCCATGTAGTTGAGCATGTTCTCTGCAACCTATAGTTGTTGGGTTTTGTTTTTTTTTTTAAACAAAACCCTAGGTAGAAGTATTATTTATTGTGGTCCAGTCATTTCAGTCATGTCCAACTCTATGTGACCCCATTTAGGGTTTTCTTGGCAAAGATACTGTAGTGGTTTGCCATTTCCTTCTCCAGCTCATTTTACAGATGAGGAAACTGAGGCAAACAGGGTTAAATGATTTACCCAGGGTCACACAGCTAGTAAGTGTCTGAGGCCTCATCAAGAGGATGAGTCTTCCTGACTTCAGGCCCAGAGCTTTATCCATTATGCCACCTTGCTGCCCTGCAACCTGTAAACCGGTAAACATAAAGAACTTCTAGGGGGTAGGTAGGTGACACAGTGAATAGAGCACCGGTTCTGGAGTCAGGAGGACCTGAGTTAAAATCTGGCCTCAGACACTTAATACAGAAAATTTGCCGTGTGACCTTGGGCAAGTCACTTAACCCCAATCGCCCTCCAAAAAGCAAAAAAAAAAAAAAAGAGAACTTCTAGAGCATTGAGAAGTTAAATGACTTTTCCCAGGGTTACACAGAAAGTCAGTGTCAGAGGCAGGTCTTGTGCTTAGGTCTTTCTGGCTCTGAGGCCACCCTGCCTCTTTGAACACTATGCAGTGACAACAATGAAACAGTCCTTACCCTCAAGGAGCTTACATTTTCTCTGGGGAACATTTCATGTATACTAATCCATGTGCACAGATAAACAAATGCCAGGTGAATGGAAGAGGGACAAAATCGAGATGGCTAAGGGAATTAGGAAAGGGTCCCCATAGGAGGGGACCCCTGAGATGAGCCTTGAAGGAAGATAGGCGTTCTAAGAGACTGAGGTGAGGTGAGAATGCAATCCAGACATGGAAGAAGAGACCATCTATAAGGGCATAGGAGTGGGAGATTCAAGGTGCTGTTTGGCTGGAGTGGAAGGTACATGTAGGGGAGTAACATCAGATAAATCTCAAAGAGTAGGCAGAAGCTAGAGTGTGCAGAACTCTAAATGACAGGTTGAGGGCCTTGAATTTTATCTTAGAGGCAACAGAAAGGCACAAAATTCTTGAGGTGACAAATAGCATAGTCAGACCTGTACTTCCAGAGATTGTTTTGGCAACAGTGCTGAGAATGGATTAAAGGGGAGAGCTGTACAGTAATCCACTGGAGAGATAATGAGATTCTGTTCTAGAGTGATGGAAATATGACTGGAGAGATGGAAACAGATGCATGAAATGTTGTGGGGATAGAACTGACAAAGTTTGGTAACTGATTGGATATGAGGTATAAGGAAAAGTCAAGGATTTTGGTTGCCAAAATGAAAGACTGGAAGAACATTGGTACTCTAAACAGAAATGGGGAATTTTGAAATGGCAGGCTTTGGGGCAGGTAGGTGGCATAGTGAATAGAGCACTGGCCCTGGAGTCAGGAGGACCTGTGTTCAAATCTGGCCTCAGACACTTGACACACTTATTAGCCGTGTGACTTTGAGCAAGTCACTTAACCCCAACTGCCCTCCAAAAAAAAAGCAAAACAAAAACAAAAACACCATTCCCTCTCAGCAGAAGAAAACAGCAAACCACTCTAGTATCTTTGCCAAGAAAACCCCAAATGGGGTCATAAGAATCAGACGTAACTGAAATGACTAAACAATAAGAAGGAACGGGGCAGAGGGGAAGATGGAAGGATAAGAGGTTGTGACCAAATGGAGGAATTTCAGAATTCTGGATCGAGGAGGGAGACTTGATAGTGAGATCAAAAGCATGGCCAAACTGTATGTCACTGAGGTGGGAAAATGTAGGTTATGGGAGTTGAGGTTGAATGACTGAGAGATCAAACATATATAGCATAAATGTGCCGTTTATATTGAAGGGCCTAAAGGACAACAAGGTCTCATGGGATACCATGGGATACCAGGAAGTGTTGGTGACAGAGGCCCCAAGGGACCTAAAGGAGACAGAGGCTTACCTGGTAAGTATGAGTCTTCAGGGCTACAACCAATAACTTCTCTAGGGCCACTGAAAGTGGCAGCTGAGGCCCAAGTCTCTATGGGAGTTTACTTTCTGAGGACCTATAGGGGAAAATAAATAATTTAAGGCATCCCTATGTCTCCACTGATTTCTCAATTGTTCCTCATTTAAATTCAGCAGGCTTTATTGAATACTTACAATGTGCCAAGCAATGTGCTAGAAAATGGGGATACAAAGACTTCCCCCCCCAAAAAAAGTCCCCACCCTCAAAGAATTTACATTCTTCTGAGGGGAGGCAAGTACACTTATAAGTATATGCAAAATATTTACAGAACAAATATGATGTGATTTAGATGATGGGTGGTGCAGAGGAAGACCAGAGAAAGCCTCCCAATATGGAAGTCTGGAAACTAAGAATCTGTCATTGGTCTTGCTACTCGGACCACCAATGGGGATAGCTGTGAAAGGAAATGAAATAACCTGATATTAATACTGTAGAAGAGATCCCATTTGGACCCCACTCTAGAGTCATACATACTTCATAGACAATTAATGAAGATTTGATTTAAAATAAAAGGAAGCAGAGGCAAAACTGTTGAAATTAATTGCTGTAGATAAAAGCATGCTATTATTACCTCTGGGAATCTGATTAACATCACAGGTGAGACTTGCCCAGCCATTCCTTAAGAAGCCATTTCCTTTTAACTGTGCATTCTTAAACATAACACATTTGGTACTTTGATACCTAGTAGTACTATTTTCTCACCCTGTGAAGAAAAGTCCTGATGGTATTTGATAGAGGTCCACAAATTCTGTTTGCCAAGTTCTTGCTCAGATAAAGAGAATTCTTTATTTGGTTCTCAAAAGGTCATGTTTTTCCAGGTACAGCTTTGAGATCTGCTTTTGGCAGCTACCAGTGGACATAGGCTAGGGTTTAGCTCAATAGCTAATGTTTCTTATATATCTTAGTACCTTTTTCCCTCCTTCCTAGGCACTCCTGGTGCTGTTGGATCTCCTGGGATTCCAGGAGTCCCCCTGAAGATTGCCACAGAACCTGGGGTAGCAGGTCCCCATGGAAGGAGAGGGCCTGTTGGAATGCAAGGAGAGATGGGTCCCCAGGGCCCTCCAGGTGATCCAGGTAGGAACATGAACTAGAATTGAACTAGGAGGGCATCAGGGAAAATCAGGGATGACATGTTTGTCTTTTTAAAATTCATTTCTATGGGGATTTCACATGCCTGTTACATACCTAGTATAGTTGTTTTCCATTGATTCTTACTGATACTAAACTTTGTGGCTGTCCAGGTTTACGAGGACTACCTGGAAAACCAGGACCCCAAGGAAGAGGTGGTATTTCAGCCCTTCCAGGATTCAGAGGTGACCAAGGTCCCGTGGGTCATCAAGGACCAGTAGGCCAAGAAGGTAAGCAATAAACCAAATTATGAGAAAAGGAAGTAATATATTCCAGGCATCCCAAAAAATGACATGATTGTTTCTCCCTTGTCAACCTTAATTAGCTTTGTTTTCAAGGGAGTCACTAAGAAAATGGACTGATTTCTTCTTGGTTTCCAGGTGAACGAGGACGACCAGGAAGTCCCGGGCTACCTGGCATGCCAGGCCGCAGTGTTAGCATCGGTTATCTCCTAGTGAAACACAGCCAGACTGATCAAGAGCCAATGTGTCCAGTTGGAATGAATAAACTTTGGAGTGGGTACAGTCTACTGTACTTTGAAGGCCAGGAAAAAGCACACAACCAAGACCTCGGTAGGTAGAGTCTCCATGGTTTCTGTAACATTTCTCTAAAGTCCTTAGGTGATCTGTTCAGTTATTTGGCACTTAGAAGGGCTACAAGTCAGAGAACTGAATGAGGTTCTTTCATCACCTGTCAGTTATCTTCCATTGAATCATGGGTAATTACAAACATTTATAACTCAAGATAATAATAATAAGATAAAATTAAAATAAAACAATAAATAAGATAACTGATCATGAAAATAAATCTGTCAAACATCCTAAACTTCACAACAATAATAATGGGACATGAAATAATCCCCTGCCCTTTTGATTACCATGGTCATCTTCTGTGGGTCCATTGGTGGCTTAGTGGCCCCTCTATGCCCATCTTTACCTTTAAAGTTTCCCATTTACATAGTTTCATCTTCTCAAGTTTTGTCCCATGTACCACAAATGAGTTATGAGTAATAAGAGAAAGAGTTTTCGGTGCCACAAATATCCCCTTGTTCTTTGTGTAAAGTATTCCTGACTTCAGGAATAAGAGAAAAAAAGACTACATGTTATCCCTTAGGTGGTGGTCTTCTTTTCATGTTGACTGTCCTGCTACATAAAGCTAAAAGAGCTTGATGTGGACAGGAAGGGCAAGCTTCCCTATACACAAAGGAAGACCTATCAAGTATAATTGAATCTCTCAGGGAATGGCAGTCTGGCAGGCCAGCTCAGCCACATGTGCTGACTTCCTGCAGTAGAAAGCAGTCTCTTTGAAGGTGATGACTTTTGTTTTGGGAATTCTGGCACATGGCACAATGCATGGCACATAGTAGGTGTTTAATCAGTGCCTGCTGATTGCTCCAGTTGCCCCTACTTTTCCACTAGTGAGGCTTAGTAGTCTGCAGAAAGAGTGTATTGGCTAAATCAGCTAACCTAAGATCATAAATAAAGGCCTTTAACCATCAAAGGGCTAGTCAGGCCAACTAGAATTGCTGGAACTAAAAAAATGAATTGAATCCTATTACAAGAATTACAATAAATAAAATGTTACATGAAGGCACAGTAAATTTTCATTTCAAGGGTTGCTGTTAACCATCCTAGTGGTGTGAGGTGCTCAGCTTGGGTCTCACACACTATGCCAGCGATAGTTTCCTTCAAAGGGGCACCTTAGCACAGTACAACACTTAACACATAGTAGGTTTGCTTATTGACTCACTAAAGAACCTCGATTATCTTCCTTCTTACTCCATCCTTATTCTCTGTCAGGCAGTTTCCTATCTGCCTAAGTAATAGGAGAAGGTCTCTCCTAAACAACCTAATAAATAAGCACTTCCAGGCAGCTAGGTGGCACCGTGAATAGAGCACCGGCCCTGGAGTCAGGAGGACCTGAGTTCAAATTTGGCCTCAGACACTTAACACTTACTAGCTATGTGACCTTGGGCAAGTCACTTAACCTCAATTGCACTGCCTTCTCCCCTCAAAAAAAAAGACAAAAAAATAATAATGTTTCTGCTATCTTTTTTGGGGTTCTCATATATGCTTTCCAGGGAACTATTTTCCATAGGCTTCTTGATATAAGGAAATAGAAAACAAGATGATGTGGCAGGGAGGGAAAAATTTTAGCAAGGATGGGTGGAATATACACAGATCTATTATTTAAAGAATATTGGCAGACAGGAGACTGGATACTTTTTGGAGAAAACTGCAATGTACCTCTACAGGGATGGAGAATCTGCAGCCTCAAGGCCACATGTGGCCTTCTAGGACCTCAAGTGCAGTCCTTTGACAGAATCTAAACTTCACAGAACAAATCCCAAAAGGATTTGTTCAACCATGTTTGAAATTTGGAGCCCGGGAGAGTAGTAAGCCCCAGCTTTCATGTATTTTCATGCCTGGGAAGAATCTCTTCCAGCCCAGAGCGGGTTGTTTGAACTCTTGGCCTGGCTTTGTTTTGGCAGGACTGGCTGGCTCGTGCTTGGCTCGTTTCAGTACCATGCCTTTCCTGTACTGCAACCCTGGAGATGTCTGCCATTATGCCAGCCGTAATGACAAGTCCTACTGGCTCTCCACAACTGCACCACTGCCCATGATGCCTGTGGCAGAAGAGGAAATCAAGCCGTATATCAGCCGCTGCTCTGTGTGTGAAGCCCCTGCCGTGGCCATTGCTGTCCACAGCCAAGATGTCTCCATCCCCCATTGTCCAGCAGGGTGGCGCAGCCTGTGGATTGGCTACTCCTTCCTCATGGTATGTACTGCTTTTCCAGCCTTCTTCTTAAATAAGAGAGAAACCACCAGGAGCTGGCCTGCTAGGCAGCGGTTTAAATGCAGACTTAGGTAAGTATCTGAAAGAGCTGCCTGAATGTTTGGTGGCTTGTTAGGCCAGAGCATGGCAGAGTCCAGAAATACTGGGTTTGGAATCAGATCTGCATTTGAGCCTCATTCCCCTAATCTTAAGCAAACTGTAGGACCTTTCTCAGTTTTATCATCTCTAAAATATGAGTTAGACTAGATAATCCAAGAGCTTTCTTCTTGCTCTAATCTTCTGTGATTCTGTTAGCCTGTGCTCTGTGTTGGCAAATATAGAACTACGATGATGGCCATGAATTGCCAGAAGTTAGATATAGGGACAAATAGCCTTATGGTCTGTTAGGCTTGGGGTAGCTAGGTGGCGCAGTGAATAGAGAGCTGGCCTTGGAGTCAGGAGGACCTGTGTTCAAATCCAGCCTCAGACACTTACCATGTACTAGTGTGTGACCTTGGGCAAGTCACTTAACCCCAACTGCCCTGCCTTCCCCCCTCAAAAAAAAAAAAAAACCACAAAAAATCACTTAATCCAACTGACTTGTTTTACAAATGTGGAAACTGATATTCAGATAAGTTTAGTGGCTTGCCCACTTAACTGTCACAGGAAAGTAGAGGGAAGAGTTTCAAATCTTTTACTCCAATTTTTTTTTACTTTTACTTCTTTTACTCCAAATCTTATACTGTTTCCCCTGAATAACCCTGTATCAGAACAGGCTACCCAGGGAGAAGATCATAACTGGTCCCCTACAAACCTTTAACAGAAGATACAAAAAGGCAGCCCTCAGCTTCGGCTGGTTCAGTTTTGATCCTACTTAAAGGGCACAGAATAGGCTACTGGAATTTTCTTTTGCTCCTAAAATTAAATAATTAATCTGACAGTGAGGGGAGAAACACAAATTAGAGGGGGAAAATATAATTTTTATTTCTTAGTGTTTGAGAACACCAAATCTGTTAATTTGCAGAAAACATAAAATTTGAAGTGGGTCCCAACCTAGTCAAAACTAGAGTAGGATGAAGATATGTTCAGGAAGTAAATAAAATCAGCATCCAAGTCTTATGTAACAGATACATTCTGGTTCAGGCTAAATAGTATGCAAAGCTCTATACAATAGAAGGCAAACTTTCTGCCTCCCAGGGAGCTTATCATTTGATATTAATCTCAAGGAATTCCAAAAACAATTTCTCTTTCATCTGGTGTCAGCCTCCACAGTCCCTCTGAGAAATAGGTGAGGAAGAAGTTTTGTTAAGTTGGGGTTTTTTTTTATTCCCATTTTAAACTTTTAAAATCAAATGAGCTTCCTCCCTTCTGAAAGACTAATTACATATTATCCTAAGAAAGGTCAGAGCAGCCCCTTTCCTCATTAGCAATTACATTTCAAATTAATGTCATTAGAGCAGATTAATAGAATTTGCACATTTAATCTTCTGCTTACACATCCCAATAACACTGGTCTGAGCATTCTTTTCCACAAACAGCATGAGTGGTAAGACAGGACAGAGATCACAAAGTCCTCTGATAACACGCCGAGGGAGGGGACAGCCACATGGTATGTGAGGTCTGGAATTCTAAAATTTCCAGAACTCCAGATAAATTCTCTGTCAGCCTTCCAGGTAGATAAGTTGAGTTTATTGTTTGTTCTCTTTGTGCGTGTCTGTCTGCCTGTCTTTGTGGTAGGGCCTTAAATACTAAAACCATCAGTGGTTTTGTCTGTACAGACTACCCAGTGATCTTTTCTGTCCTTGACCAACCTTATTGTTGCATACTAATGACTCTTGGCATCATAGACTGATAACATAACAAAGATGAACTCACAAGGGGAAGACACAGCAGAGGCAAATGGCCCTAAAAATGGTGCTAAGTTAGACAGTTGCCAGCTAACCAATGACACAGAATTTAGTTCAGAGGTTTGCTCGCTTAACTGTCACGTGGGAGTAGCAGCAGAATTTGAATCCAGGTCCTCTGAGTCCAAATTTAGCACTGTCTCCCCTGCATTATGTCAGGAGATGGAAACAAAAGGAAACATACCTTTAAATCCCCATTTTTCTCTTTGTTGACCTTGAGCTATATCTGTATTCATTTGTCAGGTGCCACTAGCTGCCCTATGGGGGCTGTAGCTCCAGGGGAACTCCAGAACAGGAAGTTAAGGAGGATCACCATTCTCCCAAGCCATATCCCAGAGGGGATGTGAAGAAATTCCACTTACTGCAGACAGTGACCATCATGCAGTCACTAAGACACAAGTGTTCTACTTTGCCTTATTCTTAGTAACCTAGGGTCTGTGGACCCCCAAGAGAATCACGAATAAATTTCAGGAGGTCCATGAACTTAGACGAGAAAAAAACATATATCTTCATTTCAAAATAATTTATTATTCTTACAATCCTATGTACTGTGTGTGTTTTAAAACATTGTACTGAGAAGAGGTCCATGGGCTTCACCAGACTGACAAAGGAGTCCATGACACAGGAAAGGTTAAGAACTCACTTTAGTGATTAGAACAAGGCCTATTCAGCTTCTCTAGGAAAACTAACAGGCTCATAGTGGGACCTTCCCAATTTCATGCTGGTCAGTAGACAAAAGAACATTTTACTTTGCTTCCAAGTTGCTGACCTGGTATCTACAGCCTCCAAAGTTGTTGGCTATTAAAATGTGTCCTGTCAATATAAATGAAATGAAATTGACATCAATTTTCCTCTTTGAGGAAAAGCACTTTTTATCCCCAGTATTTAACACAGTGACTGGCATATAGTAGGAGTTTAATAAATGCTTGATGAAAGCAGGATAGCTTTGAAAGTGACACTGAATTTTTTATATACTTTTTAAAAAGCAAGCTGTTGTACATATTTCATAGTTTCATGAACTATAATCCTCTTTTCCTGTTTACTTTGTGTATGGAAATGCTCTCTTTTTTTGTTCATTAAATTCAAAGAAAAATTAATTCATTAAATTTAGGGGGAAAATTATTTTTTAAAACTTATTGATTGAAAAAGAATAAGACAGCAAAACAAGGCCCTTTATAAAGTTAAGTTTGAGGGACAGAAATAGCCCCCAGCCTTCTAAGCTAATCATGTCATTTCAAGCTTTTACAGAAAACCAAATGAGGCAATAAATGTATCACACATCGATACATCAATATTTTATAAACCTTGTTTAAATGTCAGCTGTTATTACAATTATCCTGCTTTACCCCTAGTATATTTAAATACAATCAGAAAAGGCCAGTTTTTGAAATTTTACTGTAACACCTGAAATTACTCTAGACTCTAGGTTCTTCTTTCCTCTGGGATTCATCATACTTTACAAATACTTCTTTAATCTTTATAACAACTCTTTTGACATGGATTATTTTTCTAGAATTTTATATTTATATCTACTATGCTTGTTCAGAAGGGGATGAAGGTTTATACATAGACTTTTAAACTATACTGCTAACCATTAGAAGTAGAAATTTTAGAAGGTTACTAGTCTATTATTTATATGTACATAGTGACAAACAATTTAGCAAAACTAATGTATCAAAAAATGTGACATTATATACACAGTGTTCTGAGTCTAGAATCTATCTCCTCTGTAAAGAGGCAAGTGAGACTCCTTTGAAACGCCCTATTTTTATAATTCTTACTGTTGCCAGAATGCTCGAAAAAAGATGGCATTGATTTGTGGTTCCATCAAAAACACAATAGAAAACCTGTTTCCTAGCTATCTTGCTAACAATGAATTTTATTATTTTAAGCTTTTTTCTAATATATATCCAGTGCACCTAAAATTGTTTTATATTTCATTTATCAGATTATTAAATACATTTAAAAATAATTAATAATTTCCTCTTTTTAAAATTGTTTATACCCCCCCCCCTTAAACAATGTAAATCTAAACTTGTATCAATCAATGAAACATTTCATTAATAAACATAAGCACCTCCTATGTGCAGGCACTATGCTAAGCACTGAGGACACAAAAAGAGGCTGAAGATAGTCCCTGCTTTCAAGGAGCTCATGTTAGATTCAGAATGCTTAAAGTTAACATCACCTAACTTCTCTGGACATCAGCTTCTTCTCTGTAAAATGCTAAATCAGAGGGCTATTAAACCTTTTTGTGTCGTGAGTTTATAGCAAAACTTTTGGACCCCTTCTCAGAATAGTGGTGTTTTTTATTTCAATTTATTATTTAGTTTTTCTTTCATTTTTTTAAAATTTCCAGATTCTCTCATTCCCTAAGTACCTGCCCTACCCATTGAGAAAGCAAGCAGTATATCAGTTATACATGTAAAGTCATGCAAAACATTTCCACGTTAGCCATATTGTCAAAAAAGAAAGAAAGCAACAAAAATAAAGTGAAAAAAAAGTACACTTCAGTCTGTACTCAGAGTTCATCGGTTCTCTTTGTGGAGATGGATAGCATTTTTGATTATGGTTCCTTTGGAATTATCTTGGATCATCATATCAACAGGAGTAGCTAAGTCTTTCACAGTTGATCATCATTACAACATTGCTTTTACTGTGTACAATCTTCTCCTGGTTCTGCTCACTTCACCTTGCATCAGTTCATATAAGTCTTCTCAGGTTTTTCTGAAATCATCCACTTCATCATTTCTTATAGCACAATAGTAAAAATACTGTTTTAAATTTATAAAGTAGCATACAAAGGATTACAAAGGAACCAATTATATGGAAGTAAAGATGTAAGTTCTCCCCATCAAAATTCAAGGACCTCATGAAGTCTATCCATTGACCTCCTGGGAGGCTATGACTCTCTACACTAAATGATTTCTAGGGTCTCTGTGATCCCCTGATCTCTTATAACAAGTAGATGATGAAATTGAAGAATGCCAAACAGTATCTGAATGCTTAGTATTAATTGACCTTTAAAGTATTTTTAAAGGTGAAGGAAGATGGGTGGTTCATGAGATCATATATTTAGAGCTCAGAGG
This sequence comes from Gymnobelideus leadbeateri, assembly GCA_011680675.1. Taxonomy (NCBI): domain Eukaryota; kingdom Metazoa; phylum Chordata; class Mammalia; order Diprotodontia; family Petauridae; genus Gymnobelideus; species Gymnobelideus leadbeateri. The sequence goes on from WOXC01001348.1 coordinate 275,975, forward strand.
AACCTTCAAGGTCATGTAAGTCCAACTGAAGTTTAATACGTGACCTGCCTAAAGTCTCAAAGATAGTTGAGAGCAAAGCTTAAGAATTGAATAAACATCCTCTTTCCACTATACCTCCTCTCATTTATTGCCCTGTATAATTTCTCCCCCTGTTGAAGTCTTCTATTTCCTGTTTTGCATTTTATATTTTTATAGATTGTCACCTATTTAAGTTTCCAGGTTAGCATGAAATTGAACATCATAATTTCTGACCATTTTCTTAGTTTTGTATTCATTGTGACACCCCCCTGTTAATTTTAAATTTTGGTCATTTTAGTTTTTTCTTTCTCTTCCTTAATCAAACTGGCTAATAGTGGATCAACTTGCTAACATTTTTAAAATACTTTTTCCCTTAATATAACTTTGTTCTTTCACACTCCATGTTATTAATGTATTGCTTTGTTCCTATCTGATTGCTCTAAATGAAGACTCAACTCCTTGGGTTTCTCTTAGTATTTTTGGTCAATATTGGCATTTGACAACTACAAATTTAAATCTGAATACTGCTTAGGATACATATCACATCCTTCTTCTTATGTAATATTTATGTTGTTTTCTTGGAGGTAGTCTATTTTTTCTATCGTTCTTCCACAACCCAGGTAATAATTTAATAATTTTCATGTAGGCCTGCACTTAGTTCACCTTACTGTCTATAGCTAGCATGATGTTTTTGTTTATCAGTCTCTGCCTTTCTAAACTTAGCTAGGATTTTTCTAGTCAACAAGCATTTGTTAGACAACTCCTTTGCGCCAGGCACCTTACTAAGTGCTGGGAATGCAAAGAAAGGCAAAAGAAAGCTGCCCTTAAGGAGCTTATGTACAAATTATATATATTATAAATTGGAAATAATCAAGAGAGGAAAGGCACTAGCATCTCTCGTAAGAGATCTTTAAGAGAGATTGGGAAAGGCTTCATTTCACTTCACTGTCAAGTGTCTGAGGCTGGATTTGAACTCAGGTCCTCCTGACTCTGGGGCTGGTGATCTATTCACTGCTTCACCTAGCCACCCCCATTATTTCTTTTTATCTTCACAACAATCCTGTGAGGTAGGTGCTATTATTTATTTATTTAGTGACATTCACTTTTTTGAGTTCCAAGTTCCCTTATTTCGTTAGAACTTGAAGGAGGTAGAAAAGAGGAGGGAGGGCATTCCATTCATGTGAGATAACCAGAGAAAATACCAGGAACTTCTCAATGACTGAGAATGTTTGACAATTAATTCAGCAATTAAATAAAGTGCTTACTCTGCAGAGCACTATATTAGATGCTAGCAGAGATAAACATTTTTAGATAGGGATGTATACATACATATATACTTATATAAATACATGCATTATGATCAGTTTCTCCAAATGTTATATGTATATTTGGGAAATTATACATTTCTGCTTTTACCATTACATTTTCTCTATATTAAACCCATTTTGTTCAATATTATCGAAATTTATAAATTCTTTCATATTCATCTTTTTTTTATACTCTTACTATGATGTTGGAATATCTTAGTCTTATTATTTCTTTTTTTCATGCAATACTGTGAGCTTTTCCCTTTATAAACTTAATTGCTACATTATTTGGTACATATGTACATATAAAATTGATAAACTAATTTTCAGTCATGCCTTTAGCAAATTACAATTTCCTTGTTTACCTGTTATAATGTATTTTGATTTGAATTAGACTTTGTCCAATATCATCACTGAAACTACAGATTTCAGCAAATCCTAGCATAATAAATTTTAGTCTAACCTTTATTTAAATCTATACCTATGTGCTAACATTAAATGTTTTCTTTGAATAACATTTATTTTTAATCCAGTCCATAATCTTTTTAAACATTTTCATAGATGGAGAGAGTAAATTTATATTTAATCAGAATCATCTGTATCAAATATTACAATAATAATAATAATAGCTAGCATTTAAATAGAACTGTAAGGTTTAAAAGTACTTTGCATATGCTATTTCTTTTTTTTTTTTTTTTGGAGGGGGGAAGACACGGCAATTGGGGTTAAGTGACTTGCCCAAGGTCACAAAGCTAGTAAATGTCAGATGTCTGAGGCCAAATTTGAACTCAGGTCCTCCTGACTCTGGGGCTGGTGATCTATTCACTGCTTCACCTAGCCACCCCCATTATTTCTTTTTATCTTCACAACAATCCTGTGAGGTAGGTACTATTATTTTATTTATTTATTTAGTAACATTCACTTTTTTGAGTTCCAAATTCCCTCCCTCTCTCCAGCCCTTCCCCACCCATTAGGTAGGAGCTATAATTATCCCCATTTTACTGTTGAAGAAACTGAGACACAAAGAAGGTGTCCTTAATGTGTCTATAGTCCCTCAACTATTTGAACATATGAGATAGGATCTGAACTCAAATCTTCCTAACTCTAAGTCCAGCATTCTAACCACTATAACACTTAGCAACAAACATTCTCTATTAGAACTTCCTACGTTCTCTACCCAATTGATGTTAACATAGTCTACATTCCAAGTATTTGAAGGAGCGTGCAAAAAGAATCAAGAATGGCGTAAAACACTAATGAAGAAATTAGAATCAGGTGGGGCTGGCCTGGAAGCATTCTAGGAAGAATCATAGATTTAGAACCACGGAGGCTGAGGTCCAGGAAGTGACGTGATTTTCCCAAGCTTACATAAGTGCTAAATAAATAGCATAGGCAGAATTGAAACTAGATTCTCTAGGCACCAAATACACCATTTCTTTCTATTATCTAGGAGATGAAGAACCTCTTGAATTTGTGGTCTTCTCTCAAAATTACTTTGTGGAGAATATTAAGATATAGGCATTGTTATTGTTATCATTATTAAACTCAGGCCACCATATGCCTAGATGAGGTTAGAAATTTTTAAAGGATTATCTCAAATTGTAATCATTTTTAAAGAAAATAATAGATTCTTTGAGAAATGTTAGACCAGTGAGCCAGGAATTTTGACTTTTGTGAGAAGTACATTATGGGAAAAGACAGTGTCCACAGCAGCAAGTTCAGAGGTTCTAAATAGTATGCTACAATTCCATAAAAACTCATCTTTATCTGCCCCCAAAATATTCCTTCCTCTTCTGACATAGCACCTCTGAATGATGGAGGAGTCAATATCAGAGAAACCTGGGAAGACTTTTATAAACTGATGCAAAGTAAAATGAACGAAACCAGGATGACAATTTACATAATGACATTACACTTCTGTTCTACAGAAGAACAATTTACATAATGATAATTCCACAGCCACCTAACAATTACCTATATGACTACTTTTGGAAATTCTTTTCCAAGTTTCAGAAGTTGGCACAGAGTTTCTTACTACTCTTGCTTTCAAATCAAAGTGAAATTGGTAGCTCTTTTTGGAGCAATCAGAATCAGTTGTAATGGTCTAAGTGACCATGAAAACAAAAACATTTTTAGAAATTTTTTGAAAAAATGAAAAATAGGTTTTACTATGGAGTCTCTATCTTTTACTATTGAGTCTCAATCAGAGCCAAAATGTTCATGTTTCATATTCTGAGAATCCTTTCTATAATTCCCAGCTTGCTGGACCATGATTTTTTTTTTAACAAATGCTTTATTAACTTCTGGTTTACATCATTCATTTCTACCAGATTTTGAGTTACAATTTTTCCCCATTTTTCCCCTACCCACCATCCCAGAATAGCAGTCCCACAAGATATCCCCTTATCCAATCTGCTGTCTTCCATATCTTCTCCCATACCCCTTTCGACTTTACCATTACGGCAAGGTGAATCTCTGTGCCCCAATGCCTGAACATCTTATCTCCGAATTACATGCAAAATAGTATTAATAATAGTATTTATATATATTTGAAACATTTAATTTTAAAACCTTGAATTTCAGATCCATTCCCTTCCTCCTTTGTCACCCATTCCCTCTGGGAAGATAAGCAATTCAGTATGTGTTGTACATGTATAGCTATGCAAAACATTACCATAGTAGATATATTGTAAAAGACTGCTTATATTTCCCTCCCACCCATCCCACCCCCCACCTGGTCCATTCCCTACTTTGATCCTGTCCCTCTTTTATAGTGGGTACTTCCAACCTCCCCTCCCCCCAGAATGCCCTCCCCTCCATCATCCCCCCTCTCATCCCCCTTTCCCCTACTCGGGGTGAGTGAGGGTGAGATATTCCATTTAGTATGTATGTGATTCTCTCCTTGAGCCAAATTCAATGAGAATATGGTTTTGCCTTTTTGCCTTCCTGTTCTTCCCCTCCTCTGCAGCTACTTCCCCTTGCTTCTTCTACATGAGATAGTTTACCCTACCCTGTCTCTCCCCATCTCCTCTTGCCACTTTCCTCTCTCACCTCATAACTTCACCCCTTAAGTATCATCCCTTCCCACCAAATTCAACCTGTGCCCTCTATCCATGTATAACTGTAAACATATACACACACATTCACATATGTATTCATATGACCACACACCCTTCTTCCATTATTTTCATAGTGAGAAAGATATCATCAGTCACAGTTATTGTTTTTCCATATAGGAATGTAAATAGTTCAACTTTGATAAGTTCCTTTTGATTTCTTTTCCCTGATTACCTTCTCAGGCATCTCTTGCTTCTTGTGTCTGGATGTCAAATTTTCTATTCAATTCTGGTTTTTTCCTCCAGAATGCTTGAAAGTCCTCTATTCCACTGAATGACCATATTTTCCCCTGAAACAAAATACTCAGTTTTGCTGGGTAGGTGACCCTTGGCTTCAATCCCAGCTCTTTTGCCCTCTGGAATATCATATTCCATGCCCTTCGATCCCTCAGTGCAGAAGCTGCCAGGTCCTGTGCTATTCTGATTGTGTTTCCACAATATTGAAATTGTTTCTTCCTGGCTACTTGGAGTATTTTCTCCTTGATCTAGGAATTCTGGAACCTGGCTATAATATTCCTGGGAGTTTTCTTTTGGGGATCTTTTTCAGGAGGTGATTGGTGGATTCTTTCAACCTCTATTTTGCCCTAGACCAAGATTAATGGCAGTTATTTTTAGTCAGTTTTGAGATACAAGAATTTTGCCCTCTGATCTCCAATGCATTTGCTTGAGGGAATGGGCAGGGAGGTGGGGGGAATTAAGTGACCAGGATTAAATGACTTCACTATCCTTTCTAGCCAGAAATATTCTAGTAAATGTTTAATGCAGCTCTCTGGGAGAAAAGCATATACAGGACACTGTTTTTTTTAAGTTTTTGTATATTTTTCCAATTAGATATAAAAACAATTTTTAACATTCATTTTTCTTAATTTTGAGTTCCAAATTCTTCCTCACCTTCAGCACCCCCCTTCTTCAGTAGGCAAGCAATTTGATATGGATTGTACATGTTCATTCATGCAAAACATATTTCCATATTAGCCATGTTGCAAAAGAAAACACAGACAAAAATAAATTAAAGAAAGTGAAAATAGTATGTTTTGATCTGCATTCAGACTCCATCAGTTCTTTCTCTAGAAGCAAATAGCATTTTTCATCATAAGTCCTTCAGAATTGTGTTGGGTCACTATATTGCTGAGAAGAGCTAAGTCATTCACAGTTGATCATAGTACAATATTGGTATTACTGTGTATGTTCTCCTGGTTCTGTTCAAGTCGCTTTGTATTGTTTCATGTAAGACTTTTCTGGTTCTCCTGAGAGCATCATGCCCATCGTTTCTTACAGCATTCCATCACAATCATATACCACAACTTGTTCAGCCATTCCCCTGAAAGGCATCCCCTCAATTTCCATTTCTTTGCCACCACAAAAAAAAAAACTACTATAAATATTTTTTGTCCATATACATCTTTTTCCTTTTTAAAAAAGATCTCTTTGGGATACAGACTAGCAGTGGTATTTCTGGGCCAAAGGCTATGCACAATTTTATAGCCCTTTGGGCATAGTTCTAAATGATTCTCTGAATGATTGGATCAGTTCACAACTTCACCAACAGTATATTAGCAGGACACACTTTTAAATCTTATCTATCTCATTAACGTTTTCTCAAGTTTAGACAACAAACAAAACAACAAATGAAGTTTTGATTTGTCATATTTGCTAATTTCTGAAGTGTTAAATGCTTACTCTGAAAATTAGCAGTCAGCTCTTAGGAGTCAGTTTAAGAGAACTAAACCGTGAAGTTCTAAAATGAAGCCAGCGGACCCCATGTTTCCTTCCAACTTATAGCAAGATGTTCTCTCCCTCACTTCCCATCTTAGAAGGCTAATTTATTTATTCATTTTGCTTTTGTGTCCCCCTCTTGTAGCATACTGCAGCTGGGGATGAGGGTGGCGGACAGTCACTGGTGTCTCCTGGCAGCTGTCTGGAGGACTTCAGGGCCACACCTTTCATCGAATGCAACGGAGGCCGAGGAACCTGCCACTACTTTGCCAACAAGTACAGCTTTTGGCTCACCACCATTCCAGAGCAGAACTTCCAGGCCTCCCCCTCTGCAGATACCCTCAAGGCGGGGCTCATCCGAACTCACATCAGTCGTTGCCAAGTCTGCATGAAGAACCTATAACACTTTCCCAGGAGGCCTGGGGGAGAAAGAGAGGAAGCGGCTTCTTTGTTGCCTTGACATTGACAAAGAGAGTCATTTTTGGTGCTTAACTTATTACCTCAGATGCTGAACAGGTTGATTTTTTTTTAAACTAAAGGAATTTGGCACCAGCACTCACACTAGTTACTTCTCTAATATTAAATAGACTCTTGCCTGTCTGACTTTATCCCCGTTTCAAAATGAACCCTCATCTTTTTTCTAACACTCTGACCCTTCAAACCAAGTAACCACTAATAGATGAACTACTACCAAACATGTCACACTGGGTAAGCAAATAACACCATGTTGAACTAATTCAATAATGTGTTTTATATACATATATGTACACACATCATACTTTCCATTGCAGCTGAATATTAATAGAGTTGTGCTCACTTAATGGAATCGTGAAAGGTGGGGCAAGAAAATGAAAATACATGGTCTGAATTGGTAGAAACTCCCAGGAAGACATAGGCTGTCCTCCCACATTATTGCAACCTGACCATTGCATAGTAGGAATGTCAGTGTCTTTGATCTATGAGCTTACTTACCTTTTGGCCTTTTGGACTGAAAAAATCACACTGTGCAGTATTTTCTAGCCATCAAGATAGCATTATAAAAATATTTCTCTTTATACTCAAATTCTAAATACATCCTCTTCACACAGAAAATATTTAAGGACCTGTTATTTACCTGCACCAGGGTGAACAGTGCTTTTTAAGAAGTTTTTACCTATTTTCATATAACTTGTTAACAGTTCTCTTTGCTGCATAAATATAAAATTGGACAATAGAAAGTCATAAGACTACAAAAGACATCTTAGCTACCATTTAATCTAATTCACTTATTTCACACATGTGAAAACTGGGGCCTAGAGAGGGTAACTGACTTTTTGCAAAGCCACACAATAGAGCCAGGACTGGAATCCAGGACTCTTCCTAATGTTTCAGTAGTCTTTCCCTCCATGCTGTCTCCACTTTGAGACATGTTTATTACCAATAATATTTTTGGAAGGATGAGATTTTAAAATTTTAATTTGTGTCTTCCATTACCACAAGTTATCATGAAAAAGTTATGTTTCATTCCTTTTAGTAATTTGTGCTTTTTATGATTGTTCTACCTTGGCTGTAACTATAACAAAATAAAAGTGTTCCTGATTTATTTTCTAAATCCTAAATTGTTGACTGTGTTTGATTTTCCAATATTTGTAGATAAAAAATTTACATAAATACATGGATTTGATATTTTAAGAGATTGGTGAGCTTATAAACAAGCTCCTATACTTGACGAGTTACTAAGAAAACCTCTCTGTCTCTGAATTTGTCTCTGTCTCTGTCTCTCTGTCTCTCTCTGTCTCTGTCTCTCTCTCTCTGTCTCTCTTTCTGTCTCTCTCTGTCTCTCTCTCTCTCTCTCTCTCTCTCTCTGTCTCTCTCTCTCTCTGTCTCTCTCTCTCTCTCTCTTTCTCTCTCTGTCTCTCTCTCTCTCTCCCTCTCTCTAATGCTTTGATGCTAAAACTCTGTTTTTTCTTCCCAACATCTACCCAAACCTAGACTGTATTCTATACCTCTGGCCCACAGCTGTCTTCACCTTTTGAAGCTACTTATTGACAGACATAGACTGAGATACAGAAAGATGGAGAGACAGATCTGAGACAAAGACTGAGACTGAAACACAGATTGAAAGAGGGAGAGACTGAGAGAGAAAACTTGAGAATGAGAGACAGAAAAAGTAGACAGATTAAGAGACAGAGATTGAGAAAGATATAAAAATTGAAAGAGAGGAAAACAGACACAAAAACAGAAATTGAGAAACAGGAACAAAGAGAAGGGCTATTTCTCTTTTATGTCTTTCTCTTTTCGTATAAGACCAAATATTTAAGCTCACTTCCCTCCAGGGAGAGGTACCCACAGGACATGGTCTACATCTTGCCAGCCACTGCCAGGCTGAAGAGTGTACCTAGAAGAAAAATGTGAGAAGGTGGCTTAGGAGGATTTCCTTTATCAAATGCTCCCATTCCAAGGATTTAGGGAGAAAAGAGAAGTCTGGGACTTGAACAATAATTTATTACTTTCCATCCTGTGGGGTGTGTATATGTGTATGTTTGTATGTATGTGGTTTTTTATTTCCTTCTTCCCCTTTCCTATTTTTAAGAATGTTTTATATATATATATATATATATATATGTATATATATGTATATTATATATACATATTATATATATAATATATATATAATATGTATAACAAACTAACAAAAGTTTGTTAAAATTTGTGAGAAATGCTCTAACCATTACCAAAGTGAAATTTTGGGGAAAAAGCATAATATACTTCCAAATTATTAGCACCAGAATTCTTTCATGGAAAGTCATTAATTAGGCCCCCCTGCCATACACATGGAATTAATGTGAACTTAAAATCAGATATCAATATATTCATTGGGGGAAATAAAAGAGTCTGAAAAGGTATAAATAGAGTATTTGTTTCTGTAGAGAACACCATGACAAGTTTTTTTTCTTTTTCTTTTTTTAAAGTTTTAGTGATGCATTACTGCTGTTTTTAAATATTTCTTCCTTCATTATACTTCCTACCAACCCTCCTACCTACCAACAAGGGCAAAAAGAGCCTTCCCTTGTAATAAGTTTTCATTGAAATACTCATCCAGGCATATAGCCTCTTTTGGTCTTGATGCTTTGAAATAATTTCAAAGAACATTATCTTCACCATCTAAAAGAAAATTTTGTGTTAAATCTCTTCAAAGAAAAAAATCTATTTGGTGAAATAAAGAAATTGACTGAACTTCCTTGACATTATATTCTCAGTTGATGGAGCAAGTGTCCAAGGGATACCATCAAAAACAGTATTTGCTCCTAATTTCCCCTAATGCTAAGATAGGCACAAAAAAATTTTGGTTGAAAATTTTGGGGGCAGCTAGGTGGCTCAGTGAATAGAGCACCGGCTCTGAAGTCAGGAGGATCTGAGTTCAAATCCAGCACTTAACACTTACTAGCAGTATGACCTTGGGCAAGTCACTTAAGCCCAATTGCCCTGCCTCCCCCCCCTCCAAAAAAAGAAAATTTTTGCCTGTTTGGTTCTTAGATTTTTTTATGTCTGTTCTTAGCACATTTCTTGACTCATAACAGGTGCTTAATAAATGCTTGTTAATTTGACTTGGTTCACAATTAATGGAAATAGTGCTCCATTCTAAAAGCAATCTCAGCCTTAAAGCTTCAATACATGGTGTCAGAAGCACAAGAGCAAGATTATTCTTAAACTTCTAATTACATAAAAGAGTTAGACTACAAAATGTAAACTTAAAACAATAAAATCCCAGTGACTCAAAGTTGCAAATTTAAGCATCTTGTTACGCAAATTGAAAGTAACTGTTAGATCAGAAGTTCTTAACTTTTTTATGTCTGGTAAAGCCTATGAACTCCCTTCTCAGATTAATGTTTTTAAATGCATAAAATGCATAGGGTTGCAAAGGAAATTGTATTGAAATACGGTAGGTAGGTGGAGCCCAGTCTGGAGTCAGGAAGATTCATCTTCCTGAATTCAAATCTGGCCTCAGACACTTACTAACTGTGTGACCCTAGGCAAGTCACTTAAACCTGTTTTGCCTCAGTTTCCTCATCTGTAAAAGGAGCTGGAGAAGTTTAATGGGAATGGGAATTTGAAGATCTTCCCTGCCCCTTAGTGAGCCTAAGGGAATTTAAAGACCTTCCCTGCTTTGAAAGTAAACTCTGCCCCCCTAATAGTCTGAATGTAGTCACATGGAGTCTGTGATTGGAGGAGTTTGCTGAAGGATAGAACAGAGTCCACAGGAAGCTGGGAGTCAGAACTAACTAGACTGGGAGGGGGAGAGCATGCATCACAGTCATGTCTGTGAGTAAATATTGGTCTTGTGTTGGTTTGTTCGAAGGCTAAAGGATGTTGTGGCTCTCTGCTACATTATGGTGCATTAACTTCTATGTTGCTATGATGGATTCGGTTTCCTGGTGTTGGGGTTTGGTTTTCTGGTGTCTGAATAAATATTTCACTTCTGTCTTTTATATGTAAAGTCTGTTATATTTTGCAATCGAGCACCGTGCAGGTATATTTATAGTAATATAAATTAGGGGGCAGAGTTTACTTTCAAAGCAGGGAAGGTCTTTAAATTCCCTTAGGCTCACTAAGGGGCAGGGAAGATCTTCAAATTCCCATTCCCATTAAACTTCTCCAGCTCATTTTACAGATGAGGAAACTGAGGCAAAACAGGTTTAAGTGACTTGCCTAGGGTCACACAGTTAGTAAGTGTCTGAGGCCAGATATTTATAGACCATGGGTGCTGTGAACATTGCACTGGCACTGCAAGAAGGAAATGGCAAACCACTCCAGTATCTCTGCCAAGAAAAATTCAAATGGAGTCATGAAGAGTCTAACACAACTGAACAACAACACAGCTGTAAAAATAATTTTTAAAAGACATCAAGTTTATAATCCCAATTGAAGAACCCTTGGGTTAGAGGACTAACTGTCCCATTAAAAACTTTGTAAACTCTGAATCTGGCCATCTAAAAGACAGGCATTTCCAATCCCCTTCGTTTTTGAGTATATGAAGTACAGGATCTTGACACCCAAGAAAAGCCCTGAGAATGATGGTTAACCCTGACTGAAACCTGGGTAATTTGTGTCATGTCTACCAGGGAATAGATTCACTAAGATTGAAACCACCTTTGTCTCCTAAATCTGGCTATAAAGGTCACTTACTGACGCTGAACAAGGATGCTGGAGCAGCAAATATGCTAGATAATGAGAGGTAGAGCAGATATATAAAAGAAGGTGCTGTTGAAATATATGTATAGGGGCGGCTAGGTGGCGCAGTGAATAGAGCGCCGGCCCTGGAATCAGAAGGACCTGAGTTCGGAGCCAGCCTCCGACACCTAATCCGCACAGACAAAAACCTAGCCGTGTAACCTTGGGCAAGTTACTTAACCCCAATTGCCCTAAAGGGGCGGCTAGGTGGCGCAGTGAGTAAGAGCGCCGGCCTCGGAGTTTGGATGACCCGAGATCAGATCCGGCCTCAGAAAATGAGCACCCACGCATAAATAATGACTAGCCGTGTAACCTTGAGCAAGTTACTTAAACCCAATTGCTTTAAAAAAAAAAAAATATATGTATAAGACAAGTAGGACAACTTTGAAAGTTGAATCTTAAATTTATTGTAATTGAAAAGCATGTTGTAGATAACATAGCAGCCAGGTGGTACAAGGGGATGGAGTGTGGGACCTGAAATCAGGAAGACTCATCCTCCTGTATTCAAATCTGGCCTCAGATCCTTAAGATCAATCTTTCTGACTTCAGGCCCAGTATTCTGTCCCCTGAACTGCCTAGCTGCCCTGCCTGGTACATAGTAGGCACTTAATAAATGCTTATTGACTTGGCCTAACAAACCAATTGCTTATTATTTGCCATTCTGAAGATCTAAAACAGGTTGGGGCAAGAAATAAAAAGACTTGAATCCTGGTTTCTTGGGAATCATAAAGTGAATTTATTTTAGCAGGGGAGAGATTGCAGAAATAATAGAAGAAATGAGAAGATAAATTTCTCAGGATTGTAGATATAATTAGAAGGGGTCATCTGGTTGAATATCCTTATTCACAGGTGAAGAAACTGAAGTCTACAGTTATAGCACTGGCATGGGAACCCAGCTCCTCTGATTCCAGATTCAACTTTTTCCATTGTTCTATGCTCCCTAAATTTGACGGATGCAAAGCCTTCATCTCAGGCAAATGGTCTGCCGGGAATACTTAGGGAAACAGTCATTTGTCTCTCTGCAGACATCTATGCAGCAGTAGAGAGAAGTTATCAGCTCGGATCCACTAGGAAAGAAGCAGGAAAATTGCCAAGCTAAAAATATCCAGTATAAACAATCAATTAGGAGCAAAGGTTATGGAGAGTGTGATGTTGAAGGGAAAAGAGCTCATTCTGAACATTCATTCACAGAGTAATAATCTGTTCTCAGGGGAGCACAGCCAACGATGGAGCTTTCCCTTCTGGCCCTTTTTCAGAAAGAGGGAGGCTTCTTAGAAACAATAGAAGAGAGGAAGGAAAAAAATAGACATACTAGAACTCTATACCTGTGTGACTCAGTCCAACACAAAGACGTATATAGGAAGGATCTGCTACATACATAATGCAAGTTGTTACGGTTCTATTCTGTCTGTGTGACCCTGGCAAAGTCTTTTCACTTCTCAGTTCTCTAGATCATATAATTTGCAAATGAGTTGCTAATCTGTATCAGAAATTCCCAGTTCAGGAATGTATTGACACAGAAAAAATCACAGGTCTGGGCCAGAACAAGAAGTACATTCCCACTGGGGATAAAGAGACTACATTGAAACTTAGCAGATGAAATTGAAATGGCCCACAAATGTTTGGAAAGTGGAAAAAGAGTAAGAGAATATAATGAATGAGCCAATCAGTGAGCATTCCTAGAAGCACTGTACTAGGCACTGGTGATACAAAAAGTTAGATTGTGAGCACCTTAAGGGCAGAGACAATTTTTGGGCATCTGTTGTCATTTCAGTCGTTTCCAACTCTTCGTGGGTTTTCTTTGGGGTTTTCTTGGCAAAGATACTGGAGTACCTGCTCAGGGTCACACAGCCAGTGTCTGAGTCACACAGCTAGTAAGTGTCCGAGGCCAGTAAGTGTCCCAGGCTAGATTTAAACTTAGGAAGATGAGTCTTCCTGACTCCAGGCCCAACACTCTATCTACTGTGAACCCTTTTGGGCACATAGTAGGAGCTTAATAAATGTTTGGTAAGTATTGACTGACTGACTGAAACAGTTGCTGCCTGCCCTCAAGAGCTTGTGTCCCATTTGAAGACATAAGCTAGAGTGAATGGAGATGGACTCGGTACAAGTTACGTGGATTTTAAAAAATATAGTCAAGTGGTTTGTTTTCTTTTTTCAAAGCTTTCCCGGAGTTTTTTTTCCTTTTTTCTTTTTTAGCTCCTGCATCTTCAAAAAGTCATCTTTCCTCTGAGCCCAACTGTCCAATGACATTAAGCATTCTGCTCACCTATCTCATTCTGTCAGGCTCACAAAAAGCCAGCCAGTGTTGGAGGGGACGGTGGTAAATAACTTCTCTAAATACAGAAAATAGACTGTACTGCCAAATGCAGGGAAACCCATTACAATCCTCTTGGGGACCTGAAGCAGTGACCTCTACGGAAGTGGAATGACCCTCTCCAGGTTAAATGTTCTCTCCATATACTTACAGTTAGCACTCCCTGTGCCAGAGTGGCTGTACTTTCTGTTTGACTTTTATGAAGAAGCTTGCTTACTGGAGCTGAAACTTGGGGCCCTCCCCAGTTGAGAATCACCTTCTGGCAATACTTCTGGGCAACCATATGAGGACAGTGCTTTCAGATGTCACATATCACATTTAAACGCATTAAATTATACATGGATGCCTGTCCAGAGAGAGACAGGGACAGACAGAGATAGAGGGACACAGAGAAAAAGAATCAGAGAGGAGAACAGAGACGCTAAACCTTTTTTATGACATAGACTCTATCAGTATGTTGAAACCTATAGATATCATATGATTTACAAAGAAGTCAACACTACTGAAATTGTCACCAAAATATTTTTAAGTTCACAGACCCCAGATTAAGAACACTTGATACACAAAGGATCCCCAAAATCTTAGTAAAGTTTTAATAGACCCTTACAAATACTGTCTATTAAATAAGAGATTATTAGTGTTTATCAAATAATAAGTAGTCTATTAAATAATATCTATTAAACATTAAAATAGTGTCCATTAAAAGTTCATGGGGCAGCTAGGTGGCACAGTGAATAGAGCACCGGTCCTGGAGTCAGGAGGACCTGAATTCAAATATGATCTCAGACACTTGACACACTTACTAGCTGTGTGACTTTGGGCAAGTCACTTAACCCCAACTGTCTTGCCTTCCCCACTCCATATACACATAGTAGGAAATGACAAGAAAAAGGGCAAAAGCCATCCCTTCCCCCTTTGCACAAGAAGTTCTCTGGCTTGGTCCCTCCTCCACTTCCTCTATTCTTCTGCCTGTCCAAAAGCACCAGAATTGGAACTGGGCAGGAGGGTGAAGCCACTCTCAAGATCCTATTTATAAAAATACCCAAAAACAAGAAGAGAGAAAAAGAAAAGGTAAAACTGGGGCCCAGGTCTGAAAGGTCTTTTCAGACGAACAAGAGAAGGGGATTTCACTCCTTCCTCCCTCTCATCCGCAGTGCCTGCTGACTTACTCTGTGCAGCTCTATAGCAGGGAAGGCTTGGACAGCACAGGAAGGATCATCACTGTCCTTCTGTCCTCATGAAAGTGACCCTACGTTCTTCAAGACAATTCTAGTGACCCACAAAGTGGGTCACTGTCACCTACAGTGCAGGCCTGGTGACCAAAACGGATGACCGTTGTACAAAGCCCAGTCATACTAAAGGCCATTTATCATCAAGGTGGCCAAAAAAGTATGGCATTTATAGCAGAAAATTCTAGAAGACCATCTTCCTAGTTGCAGAGAGGAGCTCTCTATGGTAGCATAAAAGCTCATCCATATGGAAAAGAGGAGTACACGTATATGAAATTTTTTTTGGCTTTTTGGAAGGGGGAAGGCAGGGCAGTTGGGGTTAAGTGACTTGCCCAAGGTCACACAGCTAGTGAGTGTTAAGTGTCTAAGGCAGAATTTGAACTCAGGTCCTCCTGACTCCTGGGTCGGTGCTCTATTCACTCTGCCATCTAGCCACCCCCCACACAGATGAATTTAAAGGGTTATTACTATGTGTTGCCCACCCCTCTAGCTTTGTCACCCACTCAGATCAAATTGTCACCTTCCTGGCCAATAGGAGACAAAGTATGAAACAAAGAATCTTTCACAGGAGATTTGACATTGACCTTGAAAAAAAAGTCTTAAGTAAATTGAAGAGGAAGAGGAAAAAAAAGTTAATCTCTAATCTAACTTAACCACCAAGCTCCAGTATTGAGTGAAATCCTCCAGATGGTGGGAGTGCCTGTGGGATCTCTGACCTCTGATGCCCTTTTACAATAGGGTGGAAGAACAAACCCCTTAGGCTCAGAGAGAGGAATGTGAGGAGTCGAGTTTGAAAAGATCACTGGATCCTCTGGAGCCTCCACAACTAGCTAGCCCCTTCATTTGACAGACAAGGAAGCTGTGATTCTGAGACACCAAGTGAGTTCCCCAGTGTCATATGACTAAGCTGAGGCAAGAATCATCCTTGGGTCTATCCTGACTCCAACCCCAACACTCTAACTCATTGCTATAGTTTTTTAGTACATATCTCATTCTGTGAGAGGCACCTAGAACACCTAGATGCTAAGTACAGTGAGAACTGACCTTGGAGCGAGGAAGATCTGGGTTCTGGGGAAGCCTCTGAAACGTCCTGACCTCTCAGTACCCCAGGCACGGGGGAAAGGGAGTTCTCCCCTTGAGAGCACCTTGTACAGTTGGATCCACAGGGACAAAATCAAAATCAACATACAAAAGCAAAAAAGGTCTCGTTCAGTAACTTATCTGCACACATAACTATTATGAGGAATCAGGTCTCAAAGTAATTAATCTGTCCAACCCCACCTGACAACCCCCATTTCCAAGAAGGCTGAGGGACTTTCTTGCTAAAGAGGTGTGCACCCAAGACAGGCTTCTCCTGCCACAGTTTTGTTTGTCCTTTGGAACTATGTCCCTGCTTCAAAACTGAATGTCCCTGCAGAAGTTGAAAACAACTACTTCTCGGAAAAGTCAAGCTAAGCCACAAGGGAAGCAAGCTCAGGTTTCTAATGGGGTGGGGTTTCTTCACTGGTCCTTAATGGGCACTTAATAAATGTTTACTTGATTGATTACATGAATGGAGAAGTTAAACAAGACTGAGAGCCAGAACGGACCCTAGAAGTCATCTCATCTAGAAGTTCTTCATCTTTTTCAAGCCTGGACCTCTATGACAGTCTAGTGAAACCTCTGGTTTCCTTCTCAAAATAACATTTTTAAAAACACATAAAATATGTAGGATGATTAAGAAAATGAATTACATTTAAATAAATGTCAAGTTTGTTTTTACAAAATTCATGGATCTCTGGTTAAAAATCCCTGATCCAGCCCAATTCTCTTCACTTACAGGTGAGAAAACTGAGGGTGAAATGGGAGAATTGTGATCACAGAGAGGTTTAGCGCAGAAGTTCCCAACTTATTTGACCTTCTGCCTCCTTAAAAAAATATTTACTCAGCGCTCCCCCTGGAAATCTACTTTTCTTTAATCCTTTAACAGTTTTTAGAAATTTGCATCATTTCAAAAGAATATATGTATTTTTAATGACACATATTAAATTCAATAATCTGTTGTCAATTTGTGGGGTTTTTTCCTGCATTGAAATTTTGATGATACAACATTGTATCATGTAACCACATAGTATCATATTGTAAACAAGTCATTACATGCACGTATTCCTACTGATGCATGTTGTACTACCTGACAACATGTGACATGCTTGCCTGCCAACACTTGATTCTTAAGACCTGTCAGCAGACTTGGCCACTGATGGCCAAAATTTGCATTTTGTGTGTTTATTTGGAAAATAATCAATTCCAATATTTGGAATATAATCACTACAACTTTAATTCTCTTACACAACAGATGCACACGTACGCATGTCTTTTTCAAAATTTTCTTATTTTCTCTGCTTTCCCTGTGGTTCCACTGCCCCCTTCTTTTTATTCAGTGCCCCCCATTGCACCCAAGGCACCCCCCTGGATTGTTCTAGTGCCCCCGAGGGACTGGTGTCACCCACGTTGGGAACCTATGGTAGAGGATAATGCCTAGATAGGATAGAACCCAGGAAGGATGATATGAGTTAAAATCCTTCCTTCAACATTTACTAGCTCAGTGATGCTAAATAAGTCACTTAACCTAACTGTGCCTCAGTTTTCTCATCTGTAAAATGAGGGGGTTGGATTTGATAGCCTCTAAGCTCCCTTCAAGCTCTGATCCCATCACCCTAATATAGCTGGTAAGTAACAGAACCAGGATTTGAACCCAAAAACACTCACTGAGGATTTCAGAGGGCAAGGAAGGTGGCACACTTCTGTCCTGAGCCCCTAATCATCCCCATGCCCACCTTCCTAATCAATGACTAGCTTAATTAGAAGTCTTGTACTAGTAATGCTCCCCCAGTTTTGTATGATATTTTCATAGCTGCACTGAAGAATCTACTCAGACATAAACCAACCTTCCTCTTGGAAATGGAAGTATTACCAGCTTCTTTCCAGGTCAGAAGAACCAGCTTCTCCCTTCACTACATGCCAATGAAATCACCTTTAATCTACAACCTACAGTAAAATGTAGACAATAAACAGCAGTTAACTGACACACAGACAGAATGAGTACTTTATAGAGTACTTTATATAATATCCTCAGCTCTATAAATACTCACCCTGACTTGTGTTCTATCTAAGGAGAAAAAGGATCCATTGTCTAGATTTGTCTTTCCAGAGTCTCACAAGGTTTTGTTTTTGTTTCTTTTAAGAGCCTCTCTTGGGGTGGCTAAGTGGCACAGTGAATAGAGCACCGGCCCTGGAGTCAGGAAGACCTGAGTTCAAATCCAGCCTCAGACACTTAACTACAACAACTAGCTGTGTGACCTTGGGCAAGTCACTTAACCCCAAATACCCTACCTTCCCCCTCCAAAAAAAAAAAAAAGTCTCTCTTTTCAGGGCTACTTCTCTCTCCAAACAAAATTCCTCAGGCAATACTTTTTTCTTTTCCTTGGGCAACCAATTGTGTCTCCTTCATGCCCAAGTACCACCCCCCCTCCCAGTTTCTTTGTTTTGTTTTTTCTTAGTGTCCCCAGGACATCCCACTGGTCAGCCACTTTCATCTTAATGGAATTCTAATAAAGCTGCCCTCAGATTCTATACAGCCACTGCCCCTACTGAGCCACTGGCCCCCACCCCCCATCCCAGACTCAATATTCTATCTTCCTCATATATGCCTCACTAGAAAAACGGGTGTATTCATGAACTCCTATTTCACACAGAAACAGCAGCTGTGCCCATGCACTAGACCACAACCACATCTATCTAATCTCAGAGAGGACCACAATAGTGAGTCAATTAGAAAGCAACACCACCAGGATGCCAGAGTGGGATGTGAAACAATAGAAGGGACTTTCCCTAAGTAGGCACCTGTGCAGTAATAGCAAAAGCTGTCCATTAAGTGAATTTATGACAGAGAGGCTTATTGTAATATCATCATACAGACAAGCCCCCAATGGATTTTTCTGTATGCATTGTGGGTAATCACATGCCCTGTTCCCCCTAGGTTGTGACCCCTCCCCATTACCTAATCCCTTAACTAATCCCTCCTGCCTTTTTAATATTCATGATTTCTGTTGTGTAATCAGCATCATTCATTAACACTATAAATTTGCCGCGGTTATTTTATTAAATTTCTGGTTCCTTTTGCAGCTCAGCCTGCTGGGAGGCATCATTCCAATCAATGCCTATACTTGGATTAGAGGTGGTCTAATTCTGAATTCTTTGAGATGGTCCCACCACAATACACCATGAAACGGCAAACAATCTATTACCTCTTCCTCCTTACCTCTCCCCCACCATACAGATCACTTATCAAGAAAAATTACCTCCCAAAGCACCTCAAGGTCCTGCCTTCCTTTGTCAAGGGACTAGATTAGCTAATATGATCGATGAATTCCTGATGATGGAAGAATGCTGGAATAAACTCCCCTAACCTTACCTCCCCCCCTCACCTCCCACCTCTGCAAGCATCTCTAGTGAACATTTGTGGTCTTACCTAAGAAAATGATTCATAGTGGGCATTTAAAGGAAAACATGAGAGAAGCATGGCAACCAGGTGGGCAGGAAAGGGAGGCATAATTAATCAGGTGGGCCTTCCTCACTTCTCCAAAGCCCACCAAATAGGCAGCTAGGCACATTGCTGAGTTTAAGGCTGTGCCTATGCCTTTATGGGTCCTTATTACCACCACCCCCAGTCTTTCTACGTTCCCAATATTCAATCCAGATACATCTGATAGAATAGCCGAACACTGGAAGCAATCCAAAATGGTAGCAGTAACCAACAGAGCCAGAGGAGAACGAAGGACATTTCTACTGACTTCAAGGCCATTCAGTGTCCAAGGATAAACTAGGGAGGTGAAGTTGATGGGGTGGGGTAGCCTAGAACTTTTCCAAACCGGTTCACTAAGTGAAGTCCGCTGGTCTTAAAAATTCCGACAAAGGTGAAATGTAAAACCTGATTATTAAATCTATATAAATATATATACAAGCACACTTAACAATAATTTTAAATTTTCTAAGTTAATACATGACCCACAGGGATCTATTTCTATTTGAATTTGACACTTCTGGTCTAGGGCAATGAGAAGTCAATTTGACTTGTTCATGGTCCCACAAACAGTATGTCAGACCGAGGTCCTTTTGGTTTGGAGGTTGGCTCTCTAACCATCACACTGCCTGACTGCTTGGTAATAAGGACAGGAAGATATTGTAAGAACTTGTGAAATACTGAATGCCATTGCTAAACTCCTGTCTAAACCAAGGGAAGGTTTGGAAAGCAAACAGGAGAGTGTCAACTAACACCAAGTGCTGTTGAAAATTTCTTTTTCTTCTTCAGAGTATTCTAGACCCCTGGGAGGTCACCCTGCTATGCCTCTGGTACTGGCCCTTTCTGTGTCTTGTGTATTCCACTGGAAAGCAGCTGTTCCAAGGTTACTACTCTGTGTACATACAAATCCACAAGGAAACAATTAAGAGTGTGTACATATGCACAGAGTTCACATAGACACCATGTTAGAAAAGTGAAAAGCCCAAGCCCTTTAGTGGAGTTTGAGCAGAATACAAGGATATTACAAGTATCCCCATAACCAGGATGCATGGCCTACAGCACCATTTTCTATAATCAGTACTGGGAATGCTTGAGCTTCAATCCCAGCAAGGAAATTGGGTCTCAAGCATAAACATGCAAGAAACAACAAAAGTCCCTGAAATATGACAGCCAAGGCAGCTATATCAATGAAGTTCAGGGCTTAATTGGGCTGGGCCTTAAATAAGGCTTCAGACAGAAGTGTGCTGTCTCACTTGAGTAGGAGAGTAGATTGTTAAATTTTCAATGTGAGCATTTGTGCCTCAGAAATAGGTAAAAGCTACAAATTGGACTTGATTTATTGGGGGTTTTTTTGGTTATTGTATTTTTTTACTGTCTAAACTTAAGAAAGCAATGGAGAAAATGTTAATAATGCAGATTAAACTTAAATGCATATGTGTGTGCCTTCTTTTACCCAGGAAGCCAGTTGTTAAACGTTTACTAAAACACTTTTGGGACAAGAAAAGATGTAGGGGAAATACAATGGGTACATGACTTTCAGTTTATGAAGCTCACTACGTGTGTGTGTTTCATTGCCAGGGACACTACTTAGCTATGTGACCTTGAGCAAGTCACCTAACCTTCCTCATCTGCAAAATGGAGATAACAGCACCTACTTCCCAGAGTTGTGGTGGGGATCAGATGAGATACAGCACTTAGCATGATTCCTGGCACATAGTAGGAGCTGTATAAATGTTAGCTACTATCATTATTACTGGGAAACAAGTTAATGGCTTTGGAAGCTGTGCTAAGTTATGAGATTTAATAGATTTTAAAATGTATTTGTAAAGATGATACTTGGGGGCACTCTTGGGGAAATATGCAGTTGAGTGCTCAGTGGATACTTAGTGGCATTGTTATCATGCTTTAAGTAAAAGGAATTCCTTTCCTTCTTGCAAGCATTATGCTGAAAGCCTAACCTGTTCTGACTAAATACCGCTGAGGTGAATTAGTCCTTCAACTCTCCCCACATAAAGGATGTGTTAAGAAATTACTTGTGTAGAAAGTGTCCACGGTTACATAGAGCCGGAAGGGGCCCTTAAAGGCTTTCATGTCTAAACTCCCTCATTTTACAAATGAGGAAACTGAGGTCAGAGAAGTTAAATGAGTCTCCCAGCTAACCAGTGAGAGAGGCAGGATTGGAACCCAGGTTTATCCTAACACCCAAGGACAGTGCAATATGCTTCCTTTTCCAGAACCCAATGTAATCAAGAACTAAGAAACTGGAATTTACTCAAAAATAGATTTCACACTTCACATTCTGTTAGGGCAGCCAATCCTGGGGAACACAGTTGAGGGGGTGAGGTTGATGGTATATATGACACCTTGGGAGCACCCAGTACCCAGGACATGACAATACACTTAGAAACAGGCTGTAGGTTATTCAGAACCATGAAAAGACATATGGGATCACAGATTTAGATCTGGAAAGGCAAGTGTAGCCCCTTCGTTTTATAGCCTAGGGAAATCATCTCACCCAATCCTCTGCCTTTAAACTCTCCACTTTCCCTTGGGACCCCAGGGAACAGGATCCCCAACCCAGGAGAAAGGCTGATCATCAGAAAGCTCATGGTGTGGATAATTAACTCAGCTTGGAAAACTCAGCCTCCTCAGGCTCCCCTTCCCTCTGATTGGTGGGCTGGAAGGTGGGGCACTAAGCTCCTCCCAAAGTTTTTCTTTCTATCTGGACTTTGCTGATACTCTTACTTTCCAACTGCATCTCTGCTTGGTTTGGACTGCATAGAACACAATGCCCACCCTGGAGGGCAGCCCCTTTGTGGTTGTCCCTCACCACTTCCTTTTCTGTGTCATCTTCCCCTATTAGACTATGAGCTCCTTTAAGAGACTGTCCCAAGGAGACTTGTCTTTAGATTGTCTTTTTGTTTCTTATTTTGTATCGATAGCACTTAGCACAATGTCTGGCACACAACAGATGCTTACTAAACGTTAGCTGAATTATTGAAACAAAGCTATAATTAAGTCATTGCACATAATTAATCTTTTTTAATCCTTTCAGAGAAAGATATTCAACAGCCTTTCCCAGGACACTATTCCAGAGAATATATATCACTAATAAAAAGACATTTTTGAGGAAAACAAGTTTTTAGCCTCTTCCAAATGAAATCAAATCCATGAAAAAACAGTCAAAGCCATTGCCAGTTTTCTCAAAAGAAAAAAAAAACCTGTTATTGTGCCAGAATTCTCACTTTTCAGCTGGTTGCTATTAAGATATACAGCTATAGCCTTAGAAATTAAGATCACACGTTAGTAATGGAACATCTTTATTCAGGAGTGTCAATGATAAACAGACCTTGAGTCATGGTTGCCTCTTAAAACCACATTTTCTCTTAAAGAAAAGTTAGTTTAGCAAAAGCTGATCCAGCTGCTTAGAAACTTGTATCCATGTGT
This sequence comes from Gymnobelideus leadbeateri, assembly GCA_011680675.1. Lineage (NCBI taxonomy): Eukaryota > Metazoa > Chordata > Mammalia > Diprotodontia > Petauridae > Gymnobelideus > Gymnobelideus leadbeateri. The sequence continues at coordinate 298,897 of WOXC01001348.1, forward strand.
GTTTCAATACCGTACAGGGATTTTAAGTGTTTATTTCAACAATTGTATACTGCCCCCCCAAATTCAAATCAAACATTTTCAACTCATCAGACCTAATTGGTTTCCATCTGTACTGGTCTCAGATGTGTTATTCTCTTTGCTAGTCTCTTCCCAGCAAAGGGCTCATACTTGTAGTCTTCAAAGGAGTTTCTAGGAAAGCAAGAACTTTTAATTCATCCCCTTTTCCCCTAGACGATCTCATGTTATCTTTTAGGAACCAAGCGGTCTCTCTACTTCTCAAGATGGCAGAACCAAGATGGGAACCACTAATCTAACAACTGTCTCAGTGAGCCATGGACAAGTAGAATCACTTCCTTTATTTATTTATTTTTTTTGCAGGGCTAAGAGGAGGGCAATTAGGGCTGACTTGCCTACGGTCACATAGCTAGTAAGTATTAAGTGTCTGAGGCAGAATTTGAACTCAGGTCCTCCTGACTCTAGGGCTGTGCTCTATTCACTTCACCACCTACCTACCCCTAGAATCACTTTCATAATTCATAAAAAGTACTCGTAAGAAACAGCAGGGAAGGCCTAAATTAAGTTTTCAGGGAGAATAGATATTTTAAAAAAAAACATATATAAAAACTGCAACTTGATAGAAACAGAAGATTCAAGGACAATTCACATGCTATGGCAAAAGATTTGTATTTGTGCAAGTGTAGAGAGATCTCAGAGCTTGGGTTAGGGAAGAAGTGTTGGATCTACCAAAAGGTGAAAATCATAGAACTGTCAATTGCCCAATACTGCAAATCTATTATCACAAATAATTCCTTACAGATTTTCCACTTGATATCCCACAGAAGATAAAGAGTTAACATCCTTGGTGCCTTTTTTCTTAAGGAATAATTGTCTTTCCATGGAGCTCTTCCCCAACCCTTATTCTAAATACCAGTTCCTTGATTTCTCTCCTGTTTATTTTTTTCCTATCCAAAGCACAAGTAATTTCACTGGAAGCTTTCTTAACAGTTTAAGAGTCTAAAAAGAACCCATTTTATGACTCAGACACAACACCTAGATTGGGTCTGTTTTGCTGGTTTATAATTAGTAATATCCACAGTCTGTGAAGGTCCCTCAGCTCTCTGGCGCAAAATTATTGGTACCATCATATCGAACAGGGTTTCAAACACATGGTCGACATTGTAGCCTGTCTTTGCACTAGTCTCAAAACACATCTTTTCAGCAGCCGGCACCTCCTTTTCATCTAACATCCTGTATTTCAGAATCTTCTTATAAAGGGCCATGGCATCGTCCAGGCAAACTCGTTTTGGCGCTCTGGCTGAGTCCCGGCTGCTGCCGGCCTTTTTAGAGTCATTGAGACCTTTTGCACCATCCTCCACATCGACTTCATCAGTGAGGTCGATCTTGTTCCCCACAATGGCAAAGAGACAGTCCGTACTGGCTGTGTCCGTCAGAGATAAGAATCTGTCCTCCAGTTCAATGAGGCTCTGCAGGTGATTCACATCATAGGTGAGGATAATAGCAGCAGCTCCCCGGCAGTACATGGAGCCAAGGCCATGGAATTGCTCCCTTCCTGGCAGAGAGAAAAAAAAGGTAAGAAGAAAAAAGACACTCAGTTACACCCAAGTGCACCCGGGGGGTGGGGTACCACCACACAGAAATCCTGCTGGGGAGAGGAAGGTGAATGCTCTATCCTGGACCCTTTTCTCTTTTCCCTCTATACTACTTTACCTGATCTTAGCTTCAATGCTAATGTCCATGCAGATGACCCTAAGATCTATTTGTCCAGTACTAAACTTTCCCCCAACCTCTAGTTTCACATCTCCAGTTGCCTATTAGACATCTCAAACTGGAGGTCCCACAGACACTTTAAAGTCAATATGTCCAAAGCTGAGCCCGTCATCCTTCCCCTCCTCTTCCTAACTTCCCCTTTACTGTGGAGATAACCACCATACACCCTCCTACCCAGGCTTGCGACCTAGGTACTATCCTAGACTTCCTCAGTCTCACCCTCAATGTGCAATCATTTGCCAAGTCCTCTCATTTCTACTTTTATAACATCCCTCACATATGATCATTTCTCTCCTCTGACACTTCCATTACCCTAAGACCCTTATCACCTTATGTCTGAACTACTGAAATAGTCTGCTGGCTGGTCTCCCTACCTCAAGCCTCTGTCCATTTCAGCCTATCCTCCAGTCAGGAGTCAAATTGATTATTTCATAAAGCTCAGGTCCAACTCTGTCACCCTCTTCCCCTTTCAGTCAATTCTGGTAGCTCCCTATTGCCTCTAGGATCAAATACAGTATGAAATCGTCCGTTTGGTTTTTATAGTTCTTCATAATCTGGTCACTTCCCACCTTTCAATCAAGAAATTGTCACAGCCACCCCAATCTTCAGCAACCACCACCCTGATTAGTTATCAGTGTAGAAGAAAGTCTCTACCAACAAATGATTATGACTTGCTGAAGGTTCAGAAGATGGTTGGGATTTTTAAAATAATAAAGTATTCTTTAATTTAAGTATATAATTGGGTTTTTTTTAAATGATACTATTGCATGCTTAATAGACTACAGTATGATGTAAGCATAACTTTTACATGCATAGAGAAACCATAATATCTCAATATTTCTGAGGCATACCTGTATATCTAGGATAACAGATACTTACCAGAAATTGCTGGTTTGAAATATTTTTTTCAATCAACATTTTCCCTTTTTACCCTGCCTGCATTAATTTTGTTCATGTAAACAAGTTTTCATTTTCAATTTCAATTATTTTGCTTTATTTTCCTGTGTGGTCACCTCTCTTAATTGGTAAAGTATTTCCATCCTAACCATAACTATGAAAGATAATCTGATCTACTCTTTTAAATTTGAAAAAAAAAAATCCATTCAAACTTGCTATGGAAAAATGGGATAAAGGGTTGGTCTAAGCCTAATTATTGTCAAATATATTTCCAGGTTTCCTAGAAGTCTTGCAAATAGAGAGATCTTGACTCAATTTATGTCCTCCCATTTCTCTAACACTTGTTTGCTGAGTTCATTTTTTTCTAATTCTATTTGTTTTAACCTGTACCAAATAGTCGTGATGACCACTGCTTCCTAACCTAATTTGAGGTCAGGTGATCTAGTTCAATGCCTTTGCTTCCTCCATTCCTACGGTTGGTTTGTTTGTTTTTTTCATTATTGTTCTAAAATTCTAGGATTTTTCTTCCTCCAAAATTTACACTAAGTTCTTAGAGTTCATTCCTTCTTAAAAGAATTTTGTAGTATTTTGTATCTATCTATATACATTTTATATACAGACTGTATTCCTTAATGGAATGTAAGCTTCTTTAAGAAGGGCTGCTGCTTCTCTTCACAGTCCCAGAACTTAACCCAGTGCCTAGCACATAGTAGGTCTTGACAAATATTTATTGAAATAAATTGTATCAGAGGAGGAGCATATTGGGAAATTTAACTGAAGTAATAACAAAAGATTTCAATTGGAAAAAATAAAAATGAATTGTCTCTCAATTAGATATTAAGTCCTTAGAGGTCAGGGATCATATCTTATATTTCTTTGTATTACAACAATGCCTAGGACAATGACTCACAAGTCAAATCATGTCAACACTAACATTATTAAATGGATTAATTTTCTTTGCATTGGTTTAGTACCTTCAAATAAATTATGAGCTTCTAAAGAGTAGTTTTGTCAACTGTGCATAGCTTTTGACCCAGAAATACAACTAGTAGGCTTATATCCCAAAGAGATTAAAAAAAAAAAAAAGGAAAAGGGCCTATGCATACAGAAATATTTATAGCAGCTCTTTCTGTTGTGGCAAAGAACTGGAAACTGAGGGGATGTTCATCAGTTGGAGAATGCCTGAACAAGTTGTGGTGTATGATTGTGATGGAATACTATTGTGCTATAAGAAAGGAGGAGCTGGATGCTTGCAGAAAAACTTTGCAAGACTTATATGAACTAATGCCAAGTGAAGTGAGCAGAACCAGGAAAACATTATATACAGTAGCAACAATATTGTATGATGATCAATCGTGAATGATCTAGCAATAGAGTGATCTAAGACAATTCCAAAGGACTGCTATAGGAATGTAAATTTTTAAGATCTTCCTGCCCCTAGGCTTAAATGCACCTGGAGCCTACGGTAGGTAGGAGGCTTGTTTCTCAGGAGATGCTTTGTGATTGGGCAGTGGGTCAGTAGGGTTGTTACATTTCTCTAAGCCAGGAGAGGGCTGTGTAGTCCCTGATGTGGGGCGTTGTTTTGGGGTTCACTTTGAGAAGTGTTGTGTGATTTGACCAGATGAGACTCTGGGCAGCCGTTGAGAGCCACCCCGGGCTTTGAAAAGCCCAGATGTTGATGCTTCCCTCTCTGGTAACTGTGATTTGGTATGAATGTAGTGGTTGGACACTTGGAGGCCTGTCTGCTTGAAATATTTCTGTCTGTATGCTCTGAGGTTCAGGGTGCTGACCTTTTCCCCCTGAACTAGGTAAATGATATGTTTGATTGATTAAAGCAAGATTGTTGGCCCATTTTGGGTTGCTTTCCTTTGGAAGAGCAGATCTGGGAACCTGTGTTGGCAGCCACCCTGGCAATGCTGGGGTGCTTGTTGTTACAAGGACCCATGACAAAAAAGACTATTCATTTCCAGAGAAAGAATTGATGTAGTCTGCCTGCAGATTGAAACATTATTTATTTTTCTTGGTGCATTTTTTTGGGGAGGAGGGAATCTGTGTTTTCTCTCACAGAATGACTAATATGGAAATATGTTGCATGACTGCACATGTATAATCTATATAAAATTCAACTGGGGGGAGTGGGGGAAAATAGGAGAGAATTTGGAACTCAAAAGTTTTTTAAATGAATGCTAAAGTTTGTTTCTACATATAATTGGGAAAAAAGTTTTAAAAAAGCAGTTTTGTTCCCCGCCCCCAAAAAAATATCCTAGTAGAGTGTTCTACCCGTAGTTGTCAGTCAGTTAACATTTATTAAGCACCTACTCTGTGTCATGCTCGGTGCTAAAGTGCAGAAGGTACAAAGAAAGGCAAAAAAAAAAACCCAACCAGTCCCAGCTCACAGGGAGCATTCTTATAGAGGAGACAACGTGTTAACAACTATGTACAAACAAGATCTACATAGGACAAATTGGGAAGGGTTTCTTGCAGGAGGTGGGAAGTTACCTAAGGTTTGAAAGAAGCCAGGAAAGTCAGGAGGTGGCAATGTGGAGGGAGGGGGGGCAGACAGGAGAAAAGTACTGATTTGAGAGATGAAGGTTGTCTGGGAGGATCAGCTAGGAAGCCGGTATTGCCTGATAACAGAGTACATGGAAAGGAATGAGATATGAGAAGGCTGGAGAAGCAGGAAGGGGTCAGGTTATGAAAAGCTTTAAAAGACAAAGGGAGGATTTTATATTCAATCCTGGAGGGAACAGAGAGCCACTGGAGTTTATCGATTGGGCTTTGGAGGTGATAAGAGCAGACCTGAGCTTAAGAGTACACCCTCAAGGGCGGCTAGGTGGCGCAGTGAGTAGAGCGCCAGCCCTGGAGTCAGAAGGACCTGAGTTCAGATCCAGCCTCAGACACTTAACGCCCACACAAACAAAAACCTAGCCGTGTGACCTTGGGCAAGTTACTTAACCCCAATTGCCCTCCAAAAAGCAAAACAAAACAAAAAAAGAGTACATCCTCAATAAATAGCTGCTGATTGACTAAACCTGAGTTCCCTGTTCACAGATTTTTGCCTAACTTCTCATTAAGCAGATTCATTCATCCAACTAAATCTAAGAAATCTATATATTATCCCTTAATGAGCTATAGAAGACTGTTTCAGAAACACTTTTCCACTAGATCATTAATTTCATAGTACACAGAATATTTATGTCAATAAATCCTGGCAAGTCAGGAACATTTGCCTAATTCCTGGGCTTGTCCAGGAAAGGCAAAGGTAAATAGTAATGGTAATAATAATATTAATAAAGGTTAATAATGATTATACCTTGTGCTTTTTTTTTAACCTCTTCTGAAGATGTCAAAGCACTTTTGATTATATCAGAATTTCCACATAAGCAGAAAGGGTTACAGCTACTTCTAATTTTCTTGAGGGCACTTGCTGATGGGTAATAGCCATTAAAAAACTGAAGGGGTGGCGCCGGCTAGGTGGTTCAGTGAATGGTGCACCAGCCCTTGAGTCAGGAGTATCTGTGTTCAAATCTTATCTCAGACACCTGACACACTTACTAGCTGTGTGATCTTGAGCAAGTCACTTAACCCTAATTGCCTTGCTTTCTTCCCTCCAAAAAACGGAGAAAAAAATAAAGACATGTTCTTTAAAGGAATGAAACTTACAGGAAATAAATGCAGAGAACTCTGTGAATATCAATATGTACTCTAATGCTGAAACTTTACAAAGAGACAATGCTGATATTTGCACATATTATATGCACACCCATGCCTGACTAACAAACCATCCTTGATAGCAGAGCCCAATCCACCAAGTGCTACAATCCTTCACCAAGGCCACCAGCTCACTGCAAACATATAAATTTAATGATGAAGTTTAGCTAAAAATGATTTCTGATCTAGTTCTGTAACTTCTGGCCTAATGCATAAAGTATGTATAAAGTCCTCCTCAGAAGGCATTTTTTAATGATTTTTTTTTTCATTTAAAAATTCATTTTCTTTTTCTTCCTTCCACATTCCACCCCACATTGGGGGAACAAAGAGAGAGAAATAAAACCTTTGTAACAATTCTATATAGCTAAGCAAAATAAAGTCTGTCACTGGCTACATCTAAAAGAAATATGTCCCGTTGTGTACCCTGAACCCATTACCCCTTTTCAGGAGGTAGATAAAATTTTTCTTCATGGGTCTTCTGAAATCATTAATCATTGTGTTGCTCAGAATGTTTAAGTAGGAGCTATACTCTTTAAAGATCCCAAATTATGGTTGTGACAAATGTTACCAAAAACATGAACAGTCCAAATCACAGGAGAGTCCACTATATAAACATGAAGGGCAATGACATTTTCAATCAGATGAGGTTGGAAAACCCTTGCAAAGCATGAAAATATGACTCAAAAGCCGATAAGAGCAAGAGACTTTGGACTCAGTTCTTTAACTTCTGACCTGCTGAATATGTAGTAGCCAACTAATTACTGAGCGGACATATTCTTAAAGAGAGCCAAATTAAGGCCCACCGTGACTGCTTCTACCAGCACCACCAAAGTTATACTAAACACACCAGACTTTGCAAGGTCGCCATCTGTTTTGGAGCAACACCAAATATAGGAAGTTAAACACTGAAGAGTTGCCTGACGAAAAGAAAGGTTAAGTAACTTGTCCAGGGTCACACAGCCACTACAGGTTACAGGAGACCCTCTAACCTTTCGGCCTGACTCTCAGTCCACTCTCCCAGGCTGTGGCTCACTAGCCAAGCTGCAAAGGAAGGGTCAATTTGTAACAGTTGAGGAAGTCTCTGGGAATTCCCTGCACTAAGGAAGTCAAAGGTCTGATTTAAAATAAGTAAATAAAATAACAACCCTTGTTGGGGTCAGCAAAGGATACTTTAGGACTGCTTGTTGTAACTTTCATTTTTCTCCTTAATGTCCAGAAGCAACATAACCAAATGCAGAACCCCCTACACCTGGAATCCAATCCCTGCTTGGTTCAGTTGTGAATACACAGCCTCCTACAAACTGGTACAAGCTCTGAGTCTAGGCAGCCTCAAGAGAAAACCAATAATAATAGGTAACATTTAGATAGTGCTTGCTATGTACTAAACACCTTACAATCATTCTATTACTATTACAATCTTTTGATACTCACAACAACCCTGGGGTAAGTGCTACTATTATCTACATCTCACAGGTGAGGAAACAGAGGCAAATAGAGGGTAAGAGAATTGCTTAAGGTCACCCAGCTAGTGTCTGAGACTAGCATAGAACTAAGGTCTTTCTGACTCTGGGTCCAGTGCTCTATTTACTGCACCACCAAAACAAATCTAACAGCCAGGTTGAGCCAGATTCGAACCCCAGCTCCGTTATTTACTATTCTGATCTAATGTCTATAAAGTGCTTTGTGAAATGTAAAGTATTACATAAATGGGGATATTACCTGAGTTGAATGGAGTGAGTCAGCAGCCCAGCCCACAAACCCATCATAGACAGCTCTGTCTGAGCTCTAGTTTCTTCCTCTATAAAATGAGGAATTGAAACTGAGAGTTCTTTACTGTACTGAAAACTATGAATACTTTCTAAAAGCAAATCTCTCCTTAGCCAGCCTCTTATATCCTCTTCTCTCCATCCAACCTGAAAAGCACTGTCCTGAAAGTACTGTATTATGTTATGCTTTCTTACTTCTTCTCTACAGTAATTCCCTTGATGCTTTTTTTAATGCTCTTGTAACCATCTGATATTATCAGTAATAGAATGAGTGATATGAGTGATCATTGAAGAGAGAGGGAGTTGGGAATGGGGGTCAGGGGTGGTGTTTCTTCTTTAAACACACTTAAAGTGCAACTACATGTCAGCAGCACTGGGAAATAGCATCTATATGTTATCCCATTGTTTCTGTATTTTAAAATGCCAACACACCTGTGTACATGGACCCTGCATATAAAGACCAACTATAGATTTCAGCCAAGCAAGGCAGGAAACAACAAACAAAAACATCCTGAAAGCCAGTCATGTCCATAGTCAATCTGTCTATCTGTTGGTCCTTGAAAACAGGTAGCCTGCCCAATAGTGGAAAGTAATTGCACAACCTAAGCATCCTCTCTCCTCTGCCTACTCCTCTCACCCCAACTGTCAACAAAACTTCTAACATCTCTGTTCCTTGGGATTTTCCATTTTAGAAAATAGGAAGTGTTCTTATGATATTTGAGGAGGCTAGGAGAGAGAGGAAGGAGGAAAAAGAAAAATGAGGAAGAGATACAACTTGCCTCCTCACCAAGTACACAAATATGCAGAGGGCAGCAATTCTAATTGCCTTAGAAGAGGGTCAAAGATCACAAGGGTCACCTTTCACTTTTTCAGGCAGACTAGCCGAAGTTCTGGGCTACACGTTCTTGCTCTGTTGACTGCTCATAGACCTTGAAGATCCCAGAACTGACTGTTTCCATTTTAATAACACCACCTTACATTTTTTAAATATTAAAAGACAAGGTTTCTAATATAGTTACAATATACAACAAGTCACTTTGTACTATGATTGACTATTCAGATACTAAGTAATATTCTTCAGTTGTACCATCATCTACTAAGGGAAGAGATGATAAAAATCGAAGAATTTGGGATTAGGTCAGACTGTAGAGATCACAAGAGTCCAACTCTTCCATTTTATAGATAGATCAAAAAGTGGAAATGACATGAGTTAAGGCCACAAATCTCCTTAAATTGTCAGGGCTGGAACTGGTATTTAATCAGAACTCTTGACAAATTTAATCCCATTAACAAAAATAATTACTTTTTCCTTATTGTTAGCTACCAACTTAAAGGACACAGCTTTTAGTCAGACATAACCCTTATGTATTAAGCTAAAAATCACAAGATTTTCCAACAACTAAAAATATTATCAAGTCCTAAATTCTGTACAAGATGTCACAAGGAAGTAGCTAAGAAGATTGATCGGGCTGGCTAGGTGGTGCAGTGAGTAAGGGCGCCAGCCTCAGAGTTGGGATGACCCAGGATCGAAACCGGCCTCAGAAAATGAGCACCCACACACAAATAATGCCTAGCCGTGTAACCTTGAGCAAGTTACTTAATCCCAATTGCTTTAAAAAAAAAAAGAAGAAGAAGAAGATTGATCAATATACCAATCCCACACTAAGAGTATTTTGCAAGGTTTTATTACTATTCATTTTTCATAAGGCAAAAGAGTATATCCATAGTTTATGTAATAAAATGTCTGCTTTCTATTTTAGAAGAAGAAGAAAAAGAAGAGGAGGAGGAAGAAGAGGAGAAAGAAGAGGAAGAGGAGAAAGGAAGACTAGGGCAATTATAGGAAACAGGAACCTAAGAGTCTTAGCTGACAGATAGGAAGTTGAGACAATAAAAATTAGTATTTGATTCTAGAAATCTCTAGCTACTCTACACTCATCGAAACACCAAGTATAATCAAGAAATAATGGAACAAAAACTAGCCATGTGACCATGGGCAAGTCACTTAACCCTAATTGCCCTACCTTTCCCCCTCCAAAAAAGCAAAAAAGAAAAGAAAAAAGAAATAGTGGAATAACTTACCCTTCAAAATTCCTGTAATTTTCCTATGTAAAGAGTTAATGATTAGGTAGCTTTTCTATTTTAAAGTTCTCATAGGTTTAAAGATTTGCACGAAAAGAGCATATTTTGGAGAAAACACAGAAAGAAATCACAACCGATGCCAGTGTCTTTGCCAAGAAAATCCCAAATGGGGTCATGAAGAGTCAAACGCAAGTGAAATAGCTGAACGACAAGATTTTTTTAATTCGATCAATTGCTTGAATTGTATTTTATAATAAAATTATACAACAGCACTCTCAATCCATACTGATTCTGAATTGCTTTCCAAATCAGTTTTTTCCTCCCATATTTTCATCTTAGTTTCTTTAAAATTCCTCCTTTTTAAATTTTTTAGCATAATTTCAAATTGTCTTTCCAGAATTGTTGGACCAATTCATGGTGGTTCTAAAAACACAATTTCCATATCTAAAAAAAAAAAAACTCTACTCCCAGCAGCACTATGAAGTTGTTTATGTTTATATATCACTCATATCCATCATTTCTATATTTTAAAATACTAGCATCATATAAACCGCTGCTCATTCAAATAAAAAACAAATGGCACTGTCATTTCCAGTTAGATAGAGATTGATTCTTTCTCTAAGAGTAAGAGATACATTAAGGGCTTATTTCCAAAATGAAATGGATTGCCTTGGAAGGCAAAGAAAGGGGGTCCCTCTTTCTGGAGGTCAAACAAAGCAGATGAGTGCTTTGGGTATACTATAAAGAGGATCCTTCTTTAGATAGACAAGATGGTCACTAAATTTCCTTCCAATTCTGATATTCTTTGATATAATGATTTCATTTTTCTCACTTAATGCTCACAGGCTATATAAAATCTGCCCTATAAAGACATCATGCACTTAAGATTTTGATATTACCTACATTTGGATGTAGATAAAATAGCACCAGACTTGACACTTACCAGCTGTGTGACCTTCCTGTTGTTGTTCAGTTGTGTCCAACTTTTTGTGACTTCATTTGGGGTTTTCTTGGCAAAGATATTGAAGTAGTTTTCTATTTCCTTCTCCAACTCATTTTAAAGATGAGAAAACTGAGGCAAACAGGATTAAGTGACTAGCCCAGGGTAACACAGCTAGTAAGCATCTGAGGCCAGATTTGAACCTCGGAAGATGAGTCTTTCCCGACTCCAGGCCCAGCACTCTAACCACTGTACCACCTAGCTGACTTTCAATGACAGACTAAAATCTCCCTGAGCCTTAATTTCCTCATTAGTAAAATGAAACAACTGCTGTCTACTTCACAGGGATGTGATAAGGATCAAATGGGATAGCAGGTAAAAGCACCTAGCCCTTTGCCAATATAACAATATAAACAAATCCCAACAAGCATTCAGTATGAGCCTACTAAGTACAGGGCATCGCACTGATGGCATCCTCAGAGCCCTCTTAAAATAATTTCTGATCCTCCAGTAAAGTCTTATTCTGATGCCTCATTGTACAGTGTGTCCCTAAAGTTTGGACACAGGAAATCTCACATATTTTCAAGAAATGAAATGAATGAAATTTTCAACAACATTTTATTTAATTAGCATATAAGACAGCAAACTTTATCAATAAATGTTGAATGTATTCTAACTGCTCCACCTACCAACTGTTATCCTGTCTCTCTTCCTTTCCTCAGGTTTCCCTAATTCCTGACACATAACAACATTCAAATTAGACCAATTAATAATCTTACAATGGCCTCAAAGTTTTCAAGTGAAAAGAGTCAATAGATATAACAAACTCCATTTTTGTCTTATTTTAAGAAATTGCCACAGCCACTCCAACCTTCAGCAACCACCAGCCTGATCAATCAACAGCCATCAATGTTGAAGAAGGACCCTCCACCAACAAAAAGAATATAATTTACTAAATATTCAGATACTGGATTTTTAAACAATAAAGTATTTTTAAATTTTTATTTATTTGTTACATTTTAAGTTCCTGTCTCCCTCCCCATCCCACACTAGAGAAGGCCATCATTTGAAACAGACCTCTGTGTGTATATACATACATATATATATATGTATGTAAAATCATACTATGCATACTTCTATTAATTCTTTCTCTGGAGGTGTATAGCATCTTCCTTCATAGGTCCTTTGTATTTATAGTATATCTAGGATTGGGCAATTTTTTGGCCCAAATTCCCATAATACCAGTTTACCATAAAAGTTTCCCAAGCCTGACAGGCCACTGTTACCCTTTTTGTCCTTGGAAAATAGTATAGCAACAAGTTAGTCCAGAGTCAGCTAACAAGACTGGTTGCCCTCTGGCCAAGGTCCAACTTTGACAACATTTCAACTCAACTTTAGCTCCATGCCATAGCCAATATGACTCCCATTACCACTTCTTAAAAGCCTCAGAAAACTATCTCCAATTTCCAAGAGAGAAGATGGAAAAGGATTCTCCTTCTTTACCTTCAAAGGGCCTGGATGGCAGGGGGAAGGTGGAAGCCTGGGTGCATCAGTGAAATTCCAATTTTCTCCTAATATGGCTACCACTACTTATAAGAAATAGACTATTTCCTTCTTTACTCAGCTTGTCTGTGTTCTCTATTTGTCAAGGGTCTTGGGTAAACGAAGGCAAGAACTCACCAAGCTCAGAGTGGCTAGTGCTATAAATGGGGAATTGTACATTATTCAAGGTACTTGAGGATGGATTTTAAAAAGCCAAAATGTCTCCAGCCTTTTCACCACAGCATCAGTGAGGCAACTGACAAATAGAAAAACAGACACGAGTTTCATCATAATAGAAATGCTCAAGAGCAAGGAAATGACCAAAGGAAAGGAAGAGAAACCATGAAACTTCATAATCCACAAATAGGATAATAAACCTCTGGATGATTAAGAGTTGACTCACTATGGGATGTGGTATGGTATGGTATGGTATTGTATGGGCTGGTCTGGTATTTATTGTCACAGTTATTTTATGCTACAAATATGAAAATCATTAAGGATGTATCAGTAAACATCTGCATGTTGTATTGATTTGTATGCTTACATTTTTGTGTTATGAAAGTTGTAATACATTCTTAATTTTTTAAAATAAAATACAAGGGGGGGCAGAGCCAAGATGGCGGAGTAGAAACAGCGCGTCCAAGCCACTCTCCCCCCAGATCACCTCCAAACTATGTAAAAGGGGACTCTGAGCAACTTCCAGAGCCCCAGCACCCACCAAACAACACAGAGAAGCTAACCTCCCACTGAGGACAGCCCAGAAGCCCTGCAGGAAGGACCAGCACAGTGCTCTGGGAGCTGGCAGTGCAGTGAGAAGTGCGTAGGGAGCAGAGCACAGGTCCGCCTGAGTCGAGGTTTTAGCCCCAGGGCATCCAGGCCAGCAGCCGGCTAGAGGGACCCCAGAACACCAGCAGCCGGCTAGAGGGACCCCAGAACACCAGCAGCTGTGGTGATTCCAGAATTATTAACATAGACATGCCTAGGACAAAGTGAGAGGTTAGTGCCCCATGGACTTTGGGACGAGTATCTGGGGAATGCGTCGGCTTCCTCCCCTGGGGGCTAGAAGCCACTGAGGAGACACGCCATTTTGTAGTTTTCAGAAGCAGCTCCAGCTCCTGGCCTGCGAACTGTAGGGAGATCCAGCAATCAGTCTTAGGGGGTAATCGCTCTTGCTTTAACTTCCCTGGATCTGGATTGTGATCTGGGGTGGAAGTCTTGGGGTGGATATTCAGCTTGCCAGAAACAGAAGTTGTCCCCCCACACGTTCAGGACGAAAGTTCCCCTGTCTGGCGGCCCAGCCATACTGTGGCAACAAGCCCAAAAGTCAAGTAATTAAGTGGCAACATGCCAAGGCAAAGGAAACAAATTAAACAGAAAAATGCAACCTTAGACTTAGAAAGAGGATCGAAGCATAGAACAGGAGGAGGACTGTGAGGTCCGAAATCCTGCTCCAAAAGCCCCAAAGGAAAACATGAGCAGGTTACAGGCCATAGAGGAGCTTAAGAAGGACTTTAAAAATAAAATAAGAGAAGTGGAGGAAAAACTGGGAAGAGAAATGAGAAGGATGCAGGAAAAGTATGAAATGAGGGTCAACAGCCTGACTGAGGAAAATAACACCTTAAAAAATAGACTAACTCAAATGGCAAAAGAGGCTCAGAAAGGCAATGAGGAGAAGAACGCCTTAAAAAGTCGAATTTGCCAGATGGAAAAAGAACCTCAAAAGCTCACTGAGGAGATTCATTCCTTCAGAGTTAGACTGGAGCAAATGGAAGCTAATGACTTTATGAGAAATCAAGATGCTGTTAAGCAGATCCAAAGAAATGAAAGAGTAGAAGGCAATGTGAAATATCTCATGGGAAAAACCACTGACCTGGAAAATAGATCCAGGAGAGACAACTGAAAAATTATTGGACTACCTGAAAGCCATGATCAAAGAAAGAACCTAGAAATCACCCTTCAAGAAATTCTCAAGGAAAATTGCCCTGATGTTTTAGATCCAGAGGGCAAAATAGAGGTTGAAAGAATCCACAGACAACCTCCTGAAAAAGATCCCAAAAAGAAAACTCCCAGGAATATTATAGCCAGGTTCAGAATTCCCAGATCAAGGAGAAAATACTCCAAGTAGCCAGGAAGAAACAATTTCAATATTGTGGAAACACAATCAGAATAGCACAGGACCTGGCAGCTTCTACACTGAGGGATTGAAGGGCATGGAATATGATATTCCAGAGGGCAAAAGAGCTGGGATTGAAGCCAAGGGTCACCTACCCAGCAAAACTGAGTATCCTGTTTCAGGGGAAAATATGGTCATTCAGTGGAATAGAGGACTTTCAAGCATTCTTGAGGAAAAAACCAGAGTTGAATAGAAAATTTGACATCCAGACACAAGAAGGAAGAGATGCCTGAGAAGGTAATCAGGGAAAAGAAATCAAAAGGAACTTATCAAATTTGAACTATTTACATTCCTATATGGAAAAACAATAACTGTGACTGAGGAAATCTTTCTCACTATGAAAATAATGGAAGAAGGGTGTATGGTCATGTGAATACATATGTGAATGTGTGTGTATATGGTTACAGTTATATATGGATAGAAGGCATAGGTTGAATTTGTTGGGAAGGGAGGATACTCAAGGGGTGAAATTATGAGGTGAGAGAGGAAAGTGGCAAGAGGAGATGGGGAGAGACAGGGTAGGGTAAACTATCTCATGTAGAAGAAGCAAGGGGAAGTAGTTGCAAAGGAGGGGAAGAATAGGAAGGCAAAAAGGCAAAACCACATTCTCATTGAATTTGGTTCAGGGAGAGAATGACATACATACTAAATGGGATATCTCACCCTGCAGCAGAGTAGGGGGAAGGGGGATGAGAGGAGGGATGATGGATGGGAGGGCATCCTTGGGGGGAGGGGAGGTTGGAAGTACCCACTATAGAAGAGGGACAGGATCAAGTAGGGACTGGGCCAGGTGGGGGGTGGGATGGGTCGGAGGGAATTATAAGCAGCCTTGCACAATATATCTACTATGATAATGTTTTGCATAGCTAGACATGTACAACATATACTGAATTACTTATCTCCCAAGAAAGAATGGGTGACAAGGGAGGAAGGAAATGGATCTGAAATTCGAGGTCGTAACATTAAATGTTTCAAATATATATAAATACTATTATTAATACTCTTTTTCTTGTAATTGGGAGATAAGATGTGCAGGCATTGGGACACAAAGATTCACCTTCCTCTAACGGAAAAGTCGAAGTGGGTATGGGAGAAGATATGGGAGAGAGCAGATTGGAGAAAGTGATATCTTGTGGGACTGCTATTCTGGGAGGGTGGGTAGGGGAAAAACAGGGGGGAAAAATAATTGTAACTCAAAATCTGGTGGAAATGAATGATGTAAAACAGAAGTTAACAAAAAATAAAATAAAATACAAGGTAAGAAATGTATTAATAAAAATTGTTTAATGACAAGGAGGAGTGACAATGTTTTTTGTTTAAAAAGTGGGAGACATTGCTAAATGAAGTTTTAAAACTGCTCCCTTATAGATTTCATTTCTATAACTTCTCTTCTCACAGCTTCTTCCCCTCTCCTGACCATCAACATTATGCAGTGGAATGAGTGATGAAACAGAAGTCATTGGATTTCTAGGTTTGAATTACAGATTTCTTCTTATGTCTTTAGGGACTTGGAGCAAGTCATTCAACTTTTCTGGATTTCAGTTTCTCTATAGCTCTAAATCTATGGCTCCTGAAGCCTTTGCCAAGTACCCCAGCCACTGTCAATCACTCCTTCTGAATGCTGGTACCAGTTACTGTTAGTCCCATTAATTTAATACTCACTATATTGCTGTTATGTTATTAACTGTTCATACACACAGATTCTCTCCAACTATACCGTAAATGTCTTCAGGACTAATTAGATTTCTCTTGTATCCCTCACTGAACAATACATATGAGAAAATTAGTATGTCCAAAAGTCTCGGGGAAGAGGCCAATCTCAACACCAGGTAGACGTGGGGGTGGGGAGGTAGAATTCAATGTCTTTTCAATAAACTTTTGTGACATGTGATGCAAAGGATAGTTAAAAGAAAAAATAAAGAATTCTATAAATAATAACAGTTAAATCAAATCTCAATCTTAAGCCAACATGCAAAGAGCCATGCATAAATGCATGCATCTCGAACCAATCTTAATATAACAGACAACTTCCTGAGGGGGAAGGTGGGGTAGGGGAGCCATAAATTATATAGATCCGCTGATTTTGACAGGAACATCTAAAATTGTTTTACCATTTGGAACTCAGCCTGGTGCTTTCTGTAAAGAGTGACTTTCCACCTCTAATCTGATTCTCAAGATAAGAAATGAATCATCCAGTTCCACCCTGCAGTTGTCTTTCTTGAGAAATACAAGCAGTAAAAAGTAGTTACCACTGAGAAAGATATTAGGTATAATCTAAAGAGTCATCTAGCAAAGGAGATAAAGCAGCTGAAGCTTGAGAAATTAAGCCATTATTAGATTGATGGGTGGGGGGAAGCCAGAGCACAAGAGGTACCTGGTACCCCTTGATAGATAAGCTTCAGAATGACTGTTACTTGGCCGCTGAGGTTCAGGAGACCAACTCTACATAACTGTCTTATGACATACAAGCATATGCTGTTGTGATAGATGGTTTGTTGGGGCTTTTTTTTTTTAAATGTGCCTTTGCAATCTCAATAGCCCTGATCAATCAATCAAGAGTATAGATATGCAATAAATCATAATAATCTGGAAAGACTTACATGAACTGATGCTGAGTAAAATGTGCAGAACCCAGAGAACATTGTACACAGTGACAGTAATGCTGTGCAGTGACCAATTGTGATAAACCTAGCAATGCAATGATCTAAGACAATTCCAAAAGACTCATGATGGAAAATGCTATTCACATTCAGAGAAAGAACTATGGAATCTGAATGCAGATAGAAGCATACTATTTTTTTTCTTTTTCCTGGTTTCTCCCTTTTGTTCTGATTCTTCTTTCACAGCAGGACTAAAGTGGAAATACGTTTAATATAATTGCACATGTATAGCCTATATCTAATTGCTTGTCATCTTGAGGGATAGAGGAGGGAAGGAGAAAAAAAATTGGAACTCAAAATCTTATAAAAGCAAATGTTGAAAACTAAAAAAAATATGTAATTGGGAAATAACAAAATAAAGAAAGACATAATAACAAAAATAAAACTCACCATACTCAGGCCAAACCAAGTAGAAATGATTTTCTGGTTATCTACTGTTTTCAGTTATCCAATGTTTTAAATGACTCAAGCCTTTGATGTCCACAATCAAAACTGTACTGCAGTTATACCATAATGCCTATTTTATGAAAGACCATTGTTAAACCAAATTTCTAAACTATGAAGAAAAGCAGAGGCCTCCCATGGAGATGAAGTCGGCAAAATCTTGATCTTTCCCCTATAGCAAGGAAAGTGTGCCCTCCCTATTTAGTGGACCAGAAGTAAAACTTCCTTAATAAGGTCGTTGACCTCAAAATAATAATACCGTAGATACATTCCACTTTAATTGGAAGATGACAATGGAAATGATTATACTGAGGAAAATCTATAAGCTGACATTTATGTATATTCAGAAATTAAGATCACAGATTAACAGCTGGAAAGGATCTTCTGAGGTCATTTAGTTCAAGGTCCCCATTAGTAGGCACTGGATTTTCTTAAAGGAGTCTGTACAAAGATATTGCTGTTTTTCTTGAGTCAACTGATATACATAAAACTATCACTTATTTCTGACAGATTACTCAGTTATATCATTTCTTTATTGGGGTAGCTAAGGTGGAGTAGGGGAAAGAGAGAGAGAAAGACAGAGAGTAAGAGCAGTGGGCCTGGAGTCAGGAATACATGAGTGCAAATCCCAGGCAAGTCACTTAATGTCTCAGTGTCCTCATCTGCAAAATGGGAACAATAACAACATTACCTCTCAGGGTTGTTGTAAGGATCAAATAAGATAACATTTAAATGATCAGTCCCCTTTATTTTATAAAACATCACCTAACTCTTCAGGTTATTCACAAGGCTGTGATAATGTATTTAAAGCTCACCTTTGCCTTACTTGCAGCCATTTATCCAAATATGTCTATGCCCAGTAGACCCCTTCTGGATTACTGCCTTGTCTCACTGGTGGGGTTTGCAGAACTCGGTGAAACTATGAGTTATACCGTGCAGGGTTACCCAAGACGGACAGGTAATGGTGAAGAGTTCTGACAAAAAGTGACCCACTGGAGAAGTAAATGGCAAACCACTCCAGTATCTTTGCCAAGAAAACCCCACAGACAGTATGGACAACAGAAGACTCTGGCATGCTATGGTCCACAGGGTCATGAGGAGTCAAACACAATGGAACAGCTGAACAATAACGACAGAGGTCCAGCAGAAAACATTCAATAATAGATACATGCTTTATGAAAATAAAAGGGGCAAATCACCTAAACTTGAGACTTGGAGTTCTTTTGCATTTACAAAAAGATGAAAGTCAATTAACCAATTAATAAATATTATTATATGGCAAATTTCATCCAAGGTAAGATGTTGGACTGGAATGAAATCAGGGCTTGGACTCAGGCAGACCTGGGTTCAAAATCCAGCTGTTTCCTAGCCATATAGACTCTAAAAAAAAAAGTCATATCATTTCTCTAGTGCTATTTATCTTCAAAATGGTGGTGACAAGATTTGTACCACACACTTTTGAACCGAATGTTTTAGAAATCTTGAAGTACTATGTGAATGTAAGTTATTTTTAACTAGGTTAGTTGGCAAAATGAAAAACCATAGCTGTAAACCTAAGTCTATAAAATAAGAATTATAGCCCATGCTTATGGGAAGCAGAAAAAATCCAAAGCACAAACATGTACCTACATACTTTCATTATATTGGCTTGGCAGCATAGACTAAAATAAGGAATTTGGGGCAGGGATGCATAATCACTTTAGAAATTTGCCAACATATCATTGCAAAAAAATCGATTTGAGTAAATGTCATTCATATTTAGTAAACATCAAAGGGGAGAATTGAAACTACATCCTCTGACTCCAAAGTCATTACTTTTCTTGATGTATCACATGGTCCCCTATGTATAGACCTACACACTATATAATTCACAGAACTGAAGTTTCTTGAGACCAGAAACTTTTGTTTTTATATCTGTAGCACCTACCACAATACCTCATTCATTTTAAGCTTGGTCTGTACCTATTTTTTCACTGATGGAAGGAATTCTCTCTTTACCAATATTAGGTTAACAACTTCTCTGCAACCTAGAAAGTTGTGGGACCAGAATGGCTAAATAATCTGCCCCAGAGTCATTAGTCTTGGGAACTGTCCACCCTCATTTGAGAGATTAATTTTAAATTATACTACATTCACAAACACAGTATATAGAATCTAACTAAACAAACCCCTAAATCAATTAATTTTTTTTCAGGCCTCTAATTTTAGAAGAAATCAGAAACATCACATCTAATCTAAGATGTCACAATCAGCCCTACCAGTGACTAAGGTAGAGTGGATGAACGGGATGAAAACAGAGGTCAATGAACTGGGAGTCCAGAGAGTTTAAGGCAGGGGTTCTTAATCTTTTTATGCTTCATGAACCCCTTATAAACTTATTTCAGGGATAATTCTACAATAACCTGTGATTTCACTGGTGTGGTTACATCCTCTAGGATTAGAGATCTAAATTCTTTTATGCTTCAGTAGAAAGTCTTTGAGAGTTTCTGTGGTCTATTTACTACTCTGTATACAGTCAATTTGATTATGACCTTCTTCAAACTATGCTAACTCTTAGAGGACAGGGATCCAGTCTATCATTCCACCTGCATTCTAAGCCTTTCCACCTTGGCTGGACCTGTCTAAAGGTCCTTTAGGAAACCAGAATGATCTCCACACCCAATGAGGTACCAGAGTATGTTTTTAATGGAGGATGTTAAAATTTGATGATAAATACATGTTTAGCATTATTTCTTATACCTTTTATCTACATCAATGGCACAGAATTTTTTTGTATAAAACCTCTGAGGCACTGAAAGAACCTTTAAGGTTTCACTTTTGTGCAATATATCTATGGTATTAAATCTAGAGATTTTCAACACAAGGTTTGGGCCACAAAAGCATTTTTTTCCATTGAAATATTCAGTTGTCCAGAATAGCTTATTTGCTAAAGATTTGCTTGTTTTTTTCTTTAAAGTTTTCTGAGAAACATTCATGAGGGAGCATGTTTCTTCCATTCAATGATTTCTTCCCAATCCCACCTCAACCCTCAAAAAGGACAGTTTATCCTCCTGTATTTACATGGCAAGAAAAATATAAATTCAGACAAAGTTCATATTTTGGAAATTGGAATGTATGGCTATCAGTTGCTTATTTTTCCAATGAGTTTTGCTCAAAAAAAATTCTCAAGTTCTGAGAAGTACATCATATTTTCTCATTGCTAATCATTATAAAATCAGATTCATCTTGCTTAAAGAAATTTAGGTTCTTAGATATAAAATGTTTTATTTTTTATTTTTATTTTTTTTGCTTTTTGGAGGGCAGTTGGGGTTAAGTGACTTGCCCAAGGTCACATGGCTAGTTTTTTGTATTAAGTGTCTGAAGCCGCATTTGAACTCAGGTCCTCCTGACTCCAGGGCCGGTGCTCTATTCACTGCGCCACCTAGCCACCCTCCTGGATATAATACAGAAGAAACTTTTAGGGATCAGTAACATTATTTAAATCACTATAATAAGGCGATATACTTCAAGTAAGTTACAAAAGTAAAATGCCATACTGAAAGCAGAGCCAGTACACCATACACAATGACTACAATATAATGAAGAATAATAACCACAAAAGAAGCAAAGCTGAATACTGAAAAATTATAAAAATTATGTTTGGCCACAGAGATGAAATGTAAGATATCCCCCTCCCCCTTATTTTCAGAAGTGGAAGGTCCATAGGTGAGTGAGATGATATCAGGGTTTTCTTTTTCAATGTGTTGCTTGATTTTGCTTAATTATTTTGTCTTTCTCCTTTAAAAAAAAAACAACTCTATTTAAAAAGGGGGAGGGTGAGTCATGGGGAGAAATGTTGGTGATGTAAAACAAAAGGTATCAGATAAAATCTATTAAAAGCACTATGTTGAAACGCTTAAAACATTCCATAACAGAGTATCAGCAAACCATACCAATGCTTTTGTGCTTTTGAAAGAGTGACAGATTTAAAGTCAGATGACCTGATTCTGCTTGTGTTATCTTTGGCAAATGATGTAACTGCTCTGGGGTTCATTGCCTAATCCATAAAATGAAGGGTTTGAACTAGGTGGCCTCAGAGATCCCAGACAACTCAGAGAGGGATAGAAGAACTAATTGGTAGTCACCATGAGGAAAAATAAGTTTGGGAGCAGTCAAAGGGAGAAAGACCAAAGACCAGAAAATTACCATCAAAGATCAATATCATAGTGGTGACAGTCATGGGTGCTGGTAGAATCTAAGACAGTGGTGTCAAACTCAAAGTGAAAGGAGCGGGAGAGGAAGGGCAACTAATCCATACATAAGGATCTCTGAAATCCACACATAGACTTTGTAAATGTAATGCTATTTATGTTTTAATTATACTTTTATTTTGTTAAATATTTCCCAACTACATTTTTTTTTTGTTTTTTTTTTTTGAGGGCAATTGGGGTTAAGTAACTTGCCCAAGGTCACACGGCTAGGTTTTTGTTTGTGTGTGCATTAAGTGTCTGAGGTTGGATCCGAACTCAGGTCCTTCTGACCCCAGGGTCAACGCTCTACTCACTGCACCACCTAGCCACCCCTTCCCAACTACATTTTAATCAAGTTGGCCCCACTTGGGAGTATTGCTGCCCATATCGAATCTAAAATGTCACCATCAGCCCTACCAGTGACTAAGGCAGAGTGGACACAAATGTGACAAAAACAGAGGTCAATGAACTGGGAGTCCAGAGAGTTTAAGGCAGGGGTTCTTAATTTATTTTTTTTTTTGCATCATGGACCCTTTGGTAACCTATACCAAAATGCTTTAGAACCCTATGGACTCCTCAGAATAATATTTTAAATGCATGAAATAAAATATATAGGATTACATAGTAAATCAACTATATTGAACTAAAGATGTAATAAATTCAATAACTCCCCTGAAATCTATCTCCTAGGTTGAGACCCTGATAAAAAGAAACATCAGTACCGAAGTCACTACATATGTGGGCAGATGTCAGAAGTAGAAGAAAAAAAACAAACACGGCAGCAGTAACCAACCACAGTAACACTTTAGTAAATAGGATCTAGAATTAATCTATCTAGAATTTTGATCTCTGGTTAAGAAAGAAGACTGAGAGAATTCAAAGTGAAAGATTAACTAACAAAACAAATGCTTTTCAAACATTTCCAAGTTAGCCATAGACATAAAAACAATGTGAATACAATGGCACTCTGGTGAGCAGAGAGTTTTGAAATACTAATATAAATCATTCTTATTTACCCAATTAAAAAGAATTACAGTGACTATATGTAATGGGGAAAGTAACAATATTATCTTAATATTCTAGTATTCAGACTTTTTGTTGTTTTTGTTCAGTCATTTCAGTCACGTCAGACTCTTCATGACCCCATTTGGGGTTTTCTTGCCCTTCTCTACCTCATTTTACAGATAAGGAAAGTAAGGCAAAGAGGGTTAAGTGACTTGCCCAGGGTCACAGGGTTAGTAAGAGTGTGAGGCTAGATTAGAACTCAGAAAGATGAGTCTTCCTGACCCTAGCCGTGGCACTCCACCCATTGTACTACCTACCAGATTTTTTTTACCCGTATCTGAATTAGTGTATTTTAAAAAAAAAATACCAGTAAGATAATAAAAAGAAAAGCAGATCTTTTACATCAGAGTGAGAGCACCAAGAGACCTTTAGAAGAGATCTAGTCCAGCACCTTCTCCCCCATTTTACAGATAAAAAAATTAGGCCTATAGAGATTATTGGACTTGACCATGGTCACAAAAGCAATAAATGGTAGCAGAAGGATGTGACTCCAAGTTGTCTAACTTTAAAATCTAGCCCTCTTACCTCATTTGGTTGGTTTGGCTTCCTAACGTAAAAAGTCTTTTAACCAGGATTGGTTGAAGCACCTCTCAGACACTATAACCCATTAAAAGCAATGTTTGTTGAGGCTAGCAAGGAGTGATCAAATCCACAAGGAATACTAGGCACTCTAAACAGGAAAAGCAGCAGAGATAGAGACAATGAGGCCAAAATGATAGAGCAGAAGTCTAAACTCGAGATGCTTTTCCACGGGTTCTTTTTAAAACAATTTTATTTCTGCCATTAGCTGTCCTTTAGTTCTCTAAACACGGATGCTGCCCAGGAAATAAAAGGTCTTCCCTTAATGGTCCAAAGTGAGTTGATGGTCTGCTTTCATCACAGTTCCATTTCAATAAGTGTTGTCTTTCTAGGATTTAATAAACTCATGTGACAGACAAATTAGTGTAGAGAATAGAAATCAAAGGGCAAAGTCTGAACTATTCTATGATAGGGCCTAATAAGAGAGAAAGGCAAGGAAGCTTTCATGCCTGAAAATTCTATAGAAAATATTACAATTATGATCTGCTTAACACATTAATCACTTTCAATCCTGAAAGCCTGGTGGTAAAGGGCAACAATTTTTGTGCATCTGCTTGTCACAGGATTCAGAAGACCTTTCACACAATGCAATTATTCAATCATTTATTAATCGAGCCCATGTTGGTGTAAACATTATATTCATGCTTTGAGAACACATAGTTATGCATAAGGACATGAATATTTGTGCATAAGAACACAAGTACAGAATTTTAGAGCTCAAGAGAAACCTTAGAAGATGCTAGAACTAAAATCAGGAGACCTGGGTAGAAATCTTCGTTTCAACCACTCCTATCTATTAGTCTTAGGTGGAAATAATAATATTCTCCCCTCACAGGAGTCATCTAACTTAAACCATTTCATTTTATTATCAAAGAAACTGAGGCC
Organism: Gymnobelideus leadbeateri; assembly: GCA_011680675.1. NCBI lineage: Eukaryota > Metazoa > Chordata > Mammalia > Diprotodontia > Petauridae > Gymnobelideus > Gymnobelideus leadbeateri. Next base: position 323,655 of record WOXC01001348.1, read on the forward strand.
CTGTAATGGTAATGGGGATTTGAAGATCTTCCCTGTCTCTTAATAGGTCTCAGGAAATTTGAAGCTCTTTTCTGCTTTGAAACTCTTCCCTGCCCCCAATAGGCCAAATATAATCACATGGTGGAAAGAGCTTGCTGAACAGTGGAACAGAGCCCAGGAAGCTGGGAGTCAAAGCAGCAAGCACAGTGAGAGAGACAGAGGGGGAGAGAGAGAGGACATAGGTAAGGAAAAAGCTAGGCTTTTTTTTTAGCTAGGGGGTTTGTTTGTGGGAAGGTTAAAGGATGGTGTGGTTCCCCACTGTGTTATGGTGTATTAATTTCTTTGTTGCTAGTATGGATTTGACTTTCTGGTGTCTGAATAAATGTTTTGCTTCTGTCTTCTATAGGGAGAGTCTGTTGAATTTTGAGATTCAGAACTGTGCCGGCATATTCATAGTCACTGTCATTGTTGTGAATATTGCATTGGAGCTACAGACCCCCTGAGTTAAGCCCTATGTAGGATATGAAAGAAGTTGGTGACAAATCTCTCCCTTTGCAGAATTTAGAAGTCCCACAAATAAATATTAACAACATATGAACAATTGCAAAGCAATATATGAACTAGTGAACAATAATAAAATACACATATACATACACATACATGTTAAGAGGACCTTTCTCACAAGATCCCTATTTTAACTACAGGACTTTAATGACTTATGGATGGGAATAAGTATATTTGCACTGATGGTGTAAGCAAGCCCTACACAGATAGAGGTATGATGGGAGGCACCTGTCTTGCACTTGAAAAAACCCTGGCTCTCCTACTTACTAGTTATAAAAGGTTTGGAAAGGCACTTAACCTCTAAGGAAGGGCCTCCATTTTCTATATTAGATGGGGTAAAGCATTTCTTAGGCATTTACAATGGTGCCAAGAATTGTTTTAAATGCTAGGAATACAAAAAAAAAGAAACAATCTCTACCCTCAAAAAGCCTACATTTGGATGAAGGAAGACAACATAAAAGAAAACCAAAAAGGGAGAGAGGAGCAGGAGGAGGTATAAAATTCTACAGGGGAAGAGAGTCAGGAGCCAAGTCCCAAAGGAAGTGAGCATAGTTGACTTGGACACTACTTCAAGTGGAGGCTCTTAATAGGAGACTGCTCCCGCCTCCATCTTCAACTTATCCCAGGCTTCTCTAACAAGAAAAGGCAGCTAAGGCAAGGGGGAAGAGTCTAGAGAATTAGGAACTGAGCTGGGTTATGTGAGCTTTTAGATAGATACCTTCTAGTTTTCATATTCTTTCTGTTTCTCACTTTCCAGTTTCTTGGCAAAGTAAATAATGCTTGAAACAATGACTTCAATATAATAAGATGAAATGTAATCATGACAAAAATAAGCTCACTTGAATGCAAAATATCCAGGACATAAATGCAGCATAAGTAAGACATGGTTCAACAACAGTCCAGGTGGAAAGTATTTCAGTGGATTGCAAACTCAGAGTGGAGCTATGAATTGTAAAGCAAATTATAACTATATTCCAGAAACCAACCAACTATGCATACTCTTTGATCCAATAATACCAGCACTAGACCTATACCCCCAAAGAGATGTGAGAGAGAGAAAGAAAGAAAGAAAGAAAGAAAGAAAGAAAGAAAGAAAGAAAGAAAGAAAGAAAGAAAGAAAGAAAGAAGGAAGGAAAGGAAATAAAGAAAGAAGGAAGAAAGGAAGAAAGAAAGAAAGAAAGAAAGAAAGAAAGAAAGAAAGAAAGAAAGAAAGAAAGAAAGAAAGAAAGAAAAAAAGAAAGGAAGAAAGAAAGAAGGAAAGGAAATAAAGAAAGAAGGAAGAAAGGAAGAAAGAAAGAAAGAAAGAAAGAAAGAAAGAAAGAAAGAAAGAAAGAAAGAAAGAAAGAAAGAAAGAAAGAAGGGAAAGAGAGAGAGAGAACCCATATGTACAAAAATATTTATAGCAGCACTTTTTGTTGTAGTAAAGAATCAGATACTAACAGGGTATACATTAAATAGGGAAAGGCCAAAAAACTGATATATGAATATGATGAAATACTATCACCCCATTAAAAATATGATGTGATAGAGTCAGAGGAAATCAGGGAAGATTTATAAAAACTGACACAGAGTTAAGAAACCAGAACCAAGAGAGCAATTTATATAATAACTACCATGTTATAAAAAAAAATACTCTGAAAGATTTAAGAATTTTGATCAGTACAATCCTATTCCAGACAAAGGAATGGGAGGGCTAGAAGGAGAAAAACTGAGATTCGTATTTTCAGACATGACCAAAGTGTCATTTTGCTTGTCTGTAATTATTGTTACAATGGAGTATTTTCCCCACAGGGGTAGGGAACATTGGGGTAGAGGTAGAGAAATAGTGATGGAGAGGCCAAAAGAAAGAAAAAATGATCATTGTAACATGTTTTCAAAAATGTACAAAAGAGAACATAAAGACATTTATAAGGAAACAGATGAACAGGACAGCTTTGAAACAGTTTCAAATTTATTATACACATATCTATTATGTTCTTGTTCAGTTGTTTTTGACTCTTGGTGATCTCATTTGGGGTTTTCTTGGCAAAGATACTGGAGTGGTTTGCCATTTCCTTCTCCAGTTCATTTTACAGATGAGGAAACTGAAGCAAGCAGGGTTAAGTGACTTGCCCAGGTTCACACAGATAGTAAGTGTCTAAGGAGATGTTTTTCTGATTCCAAGCCCAGTACTCTATCCACATAGCGGCCCACCTCTTTGGATAAGTATGGCTAAGTTACTATGGATGTCATAGAACACATGATTATGTTACAGGAAATAATAAACATGAATAAAGAAAAGCATGGAAAGACAAATCAATTTATATAAAATAAAGCAAGCAGAGCCGGGAAAAGAATGTACACAATGCAAATGGAAAGAACACCACAAAATACTAAAAAATAAATGTTGGAAAATTACAATGAACAAGCTTGGTCCAAATAAGAGATGTAAGATGGCTTCAATCACTCTTTTGCAAGAGAAGGAAGGCAGAGAGGAATGTAAAATCAGGGTGTTGTGTTGTTGGGGGGATTTTTTTGGTTTGGTTTGGGTTTGGGTTTTTTTGCTTATTGGAGAGCAATTGGGGTTAAGTAACTTGCCCAAGGTCACATGGCTAGGTTTTTTTTGTTGTTTGGGTGTGTTAAGTGTCTGAGGCCCGATCTGAACTCCTGTCTTTTTGACTCCACTCCAGGGCCGGCGCTCTACTCACTGCTCTACCTAGCCGCCCCTAGGGTTTTGTTTTGTTTTTTAATGTATTGATTGATTTTCTTAACTTAAAAAAATTCTTTGCTACAAGTGATGACTGAGTAAAAGAGCTAAGGGGAATAGATACAGTAAAATAAATCTAGTTGATATAAAAAACAAAAGATATCAATATAAATCTATTTTTAAAACATTGTCTTGTGGTCACTTTCTAGTTACAAATTGAAGTTAACACTTCAGCAATAAAAGTACATAGAATTTCTTTTTTTTTAGAGAGAAAAGGTGTTCCTTAAATAGGCATTATGCTGTATATGATTAATATTATTCCATGAGTCAGAAACCCCAAAAGGCCTAAATTACTCCCTTTTCCTAAGAATTGTAGTTAGAAATTTACACTTAGTCTTTCAAGCCACTGGAGGATTTTTTTTTTACAGCACACAATACTTTAGTAAGTAAATTATCTAGATTTCGTGCCAGTGATGAAAAATTAATATTATTTTTGTTAGGAAAAAAAATCATTTTCACAGAAGCCTTTTTTTCACTTTAATCTTTTATAAAGCTTCCATGAAGTGAAGGCCATTGAAGGAAGACGTACTAAATCTTACTCTCATTACTAAGTTACTTACTTTCTCCCAAAGAATCACGGAACAGTTTTGACTAGATATCTAAGCTATAAAAGCCAAACAGCAGAGGATAGCTGGTCATAAAGAAACTGTAATAAACTCTTCACTTCCAATGGCCAAGGAAACATGGGGAAAGCTAAAGTACCTATTTTGAGTTCCTAGCAGACTGGTGAAAGGCAATTACCGTGTCTTACATTCCAAAGGATCTGGTATGACAACCTCTTTTTTTAAGAAAAAATGCCCAGAGTCACTTTGCTGAAGCACAAACAAAATCGTTGTGTGTGTGTGTGTGTGTGTGTGTGTGTGTGTGTGTGTGTTTTTAAACCGTAAGTGGAAGAGAAAGAGAGTGAATAATGAGTGAGGGGGGATGGGGAGAGTTTAAAAGGTCTATATAAAGGGAGATTCCTCCCATCCTCCCCCAAGCTCCCAAATTCCATCACCATCTCAATCACTACCTACAGGGAAAAACAAATAAGCCCATCTAAGGAAGGAAAGATCTTCTGTTTCTCAGCTAAGGAAACCAATGTATATATTTTCTTTCTTCAACAAAGAATCAATGTTCTATCAACATGAAATGGATTTTGGTTGAACATGTTCCACTGGTCTTGGCACTTTTAAAGATATACTGTGGTAATTCAAGTGAATTTCTCCACTTAACGAGAATGGAATTCACTCTAACCACTGTGATCAATGAATTTCTCTCTCTGCTTAACTACTATAGGGACCACTTGCCTAAGTGTTTTGTAGTGAAATAAAAATAAAGATTTTGAAGTATGGACCATGGTTGAGGTTTGCAAACATTAAATTAAAATGGGCTTCTGACCCATATCTCCTTATAAAAGCTGTATGAGAACTAAGCTTATCTGATAAGAATGGGATGGTTCCCATTTATCTCCCCCTTCTCTCCACACAAATCCACAGTGCACCCAACAAAACAAGTGCTTAATGACTATTAAACCAGATTACTTCTAATAAGTTCTTTGAAGCAAAGGTACTACAGATACCTCCAATGAAGTCGGTCAGTCAGTAAACATTTTATTAAAATACTAGGTGGGGGGAGGGGGTATCTCTAGTCATCCTGATCTATATCTTGCCACTGGATCCAGAGGGTTCTGGAGGTTTAGAAAGTGAGGCTGATGACCTTTTTTTTTTTTTAAAGGAGGCAGGGCAATTGGGGTTAAATGAAATAAGCAAAAAATAAAAATTCCACCCCTGCCCTAAATAGGGAGCTTACATTCTAATATAAGAAATAACATGCAAATAACTATGTACATACAAGATATATGCAGTGCAAATGGAAGTATCAAAGAAAGCATGGGGTGGACTGGGGTAAGGGAAAGGAATCTGCAGAACAGATATTATCTAAGACTTCAAGGAAGCTAGGTAAGCCAAGAGGAGGAAATGAGGAAGGAAAGCATTCTAGGTCAGACAGTCAGTCAGTAGAAAGGGTCTGGAGTCAGGAGATGGATACACTTCTAAGGAACAGCAAGTCAGTCAGGGTTGGAATAGAGATGACTGGAAAGAGGAAAGGTGATGAAGGTTCTTAAATGCCACACAGAAGATTTTACATTTGATCCTAAAGGTAATAGTGAGCTAGAGGAGTTTATTGAACGGGGATGGGGAGTGTGACATGGTCAGATCAATTTTAGATCACATTTAGCAGGTGAGATGAAGATGGATTGGACTGAGAAAAAAGGCCAGCAGATCAACCAGAAGACGACTGCAATAGTCCAGACTTGAAATAATGAGGAATAAAGAGGGGTTAGGGAAGGCTGCCTGTAGAAGGTGGGATTTAACTGTGACTGATCAAGGAGGTTGGAGCAAGGGACAGTCAAAGAAAATGCTGGGAGCTGAGGAAGGAGGTGTCAGGAGGCCAGTATCATTGGACTGAAGAGTACATGATGGGGAGTAAGGTGTAAGAAGACTGGAATGATAGGGATAGGAGAGGGCTAGGTTAAGGAGCATTTTGAAGGCCAAAACAGAGAAATTTGTATTTGCTCCTGGACATCACCTCTTTGGATCTCTGGGTTTCTTCATAAGATTCGAGGGTCTATTAGATAATGTAGTTCTAAAATATAATTTATCCTGAATATATCTTGTTTGTTCATAGTTGTTCAAAAGTTGTTTCCTCTACTAGACTGTGAGCTCTTTGAGAATAGGGAGATATTTTTTCTTTTTTTTTCCATATCCCCCTAGGATGTGTTTAATAAACGCTTGTTGATTTCGCAATCAGGAAGACTTGATTTCAAATCCAGCCTCAGACACTTACTACCTGTGTGACCTTGGGCAAGTCACTTAACCTCTGACTAAATCTGTAAATTGAGGATAAGAAGAACACTTACCTCCCAGGGTTAATCAAATGAGATAATAATTGTAACTTGCAAGAGAAGATTCTGGGAAGATGACAGAGTAGGTCAGAAAATTCCAAGCTCTCAAGATTTGCCCCCACAAAAGAGATAAAATAGCACCTCAGGGCTGACAAAGTACAGGTAAAAATAAATAACTGGGCACAACTGGGGTCTTCCTTGGACAATCAGAGAAAATCAGAAGAAACATCAGAAAAATCTTAAGATTCTGCTTGGTCCCTGTGAAGGGTAAACACATCCAGGCTAGAGTCCCTGTTAACAACAAGTGACAAGCCATTTAAACAAGTGGTAAACCCTGCGGTTAGGTGGTTTGGGAGGCCTCCTTGACCCCAGCCACAGGAACTTTAACCCCAGGGACAGCAAGGAGAGTTGGGGTCTGAACCAGCTGCGCTGTGGTGAACAGTGGGGGCGAGAGAGAATCAATACACACCAGTGAGTGCAGAAGCAGTGGGGCAAGATGCCCATGGCTGTGGGCACTTACATGAGGCTGGAGGTTTGGCTTTGGTTCCAGGCTAGAAGGGAGAACTGAAGATCTAGGGAAAGAGGCACCATCCCTCATACCTCAGGGCTAGAAGTAATTACAAAAATTAATCTATCACTACAAAATAAATGCACAGGCAAAGGAGAAAGAATCCAACTATAGAAAGCTATTATGGGAATAGAGAAGATCAGAGTTCATCTTCAGAGGAGGATATTGAAGCAAAGAAACCCTCTTCTACCCCAAAGGGTAACAGCAAATGATCACCTGCCCAAAAAGAATTGATAGGAAAACTTTAAAAAGACTTTAAAAATCAAATGAGAGAGATTGAGAAAAAAAAGAAAACAATTTAAAATATGATGGTGCCACAATTAGAATCACACAAAACCTAGCTGCAGATAAACAAAAGGACTGCATGTCTTCAAACAGCAAAAGAACTTGGGTTCGAAGATGGTGGAGTAGAAACAGCTCATCCAAGCCACTCTGCCCCCAGATTACCTCCAAACTATGTAAAAGAGGACTCTGAACAACTTCTGGAGCCCCAGCACCCACAGAACAACACAGAGAAGCTAACCTCATGCTGAGGACAGCCCAGCAGCCCTGCAGGAAGGACCAGTGCAGCACTCTGGGAGCCAGCAGTGCAGCATGCAAAGCCGAGCATAGCCGAGCAACTGAGTTGGGTTTTAGCCCCAGGGCAGCAGGGCCAGCAGCCAGCTGGAGGGACCCCAGAACACCAGCAGCTGTGGTGATTCCAGAATTATCAACATAGACATGCCTAGGACAAAGTGAGAGGTTAGTGCCCTATGGACTTTGGGACGAGTATCTGGGGAATGCGTCGGCTTCCTCCCCTGGGGGCTAGAAGCAGAGGAGACACGCCATTTTTGTAGTTTTCAGAGGCAGCTCCAGCTCCTGGCCTTCGAACTGTAGGGAGATCCAGCAATCAGTCTTAGGGAGTAATCGCTCTTGCTTTAACCTCCCTGGATCTGGATTGTGATCTGGGGTGGAGGTTGTGGGTGCGTTTCCAGCTTGCCAGAAACGGAAGTTGCCCCCCCCCCACATGTTCAGGACGAAAATTCCCCTATCTGGTCACAAAGCCATAGTGTGGCAACAAGCCCAAAAGTCAAGTAATTAAGTGGCAACATGCCAAGGCAAAGGAAACAAATTAAACAGAAAAATGCAACCTTAGACTCCTACTCTGGGGGCAAAGAGGAACGAAGCATAGAACAGAAGGAGGACTGTGAGGTCAGAAATCCTGCTCCAAAAGCCCCAAAGGAAAACATGAGCAGGTTACAGGCCATAGAGGACCTTAAGAAGGACTTTAAAAATCAAATAAGAGAAGTGGAGGAAAAATTGGGAAGAGAAATGAGAAGGATGCAGGAAAAGTATGAAATGAAGGTCAACAGCCTGACTGAGGAAAACAACACCTTAAAAAATAGACTAACTCAAATGGCAAAGGAGGCCCCAAAGGGCAATGAGGAGAAGAATGCCTTAAAAAGTTGAATTTGCCAGATGGAAAAAGAATCTCAAAAGTTCACTGAGGAGATTCATTCCTTCAGAGTTAGACTGGAGCAAATGGAAGCTAATGACTTTATGTGAAATCAAGATGCTGTTAAGCAGATCCAAACAAATGAAAGATTAGAAGGCAATGTGAAATATCTCATGGGAAAAACCACTGACCTGGAAAATAGATCCAGGAGAGACAACTGAAAAATTATTGGACTACCTGAAAGCCATGATCAAAGAAAGAACCTAGAAATCACCCTTCAAGAAATTCTCAAGGAAAACTGCCCTGATGTTTTAGATCTAGAGGGCAAAATAGAGGTTGAAAGAATCCACAGATCACCTCCTGAAAAAGATCCCAAAAAGAAAACTCCCAGGAATATTACAGCCAGGTTCCAGAATCCCCAGATCAAGGAGAAAATACTACAAGCAGCCAGGAAGAAACAATTTCAATATTGTGGAAACACAATCAGAATAGCCCAGGACCTGGCAGCTTCTACACTGAGGGATCGAAGGGCATGGAATATGATATTCCAGAGGGCAAAAGAACTGGGAATGAACCCAAGGGTCACCTACCCAGCAAAACTGAGTATTTTGTTTCAGGGAAAATATGGTCATTCAGTGGAATAGAGGACTTTCAAGCATTCTTGAGGAAAAAACCAGAGTTGAATAGAAAATTTGACATCCAGACACAAGAAGCAAGAGATGCCTGAGAAGGTAATCAGGGAAAAGAAATCAAAAGGAACTTATCAAAGTTGAACTATTTACAATCCTATATGGAAAAACAATAATTCTGACTGAGGAAATCTTTCTCAGTATGAAAATAATGGAAGAAGGGTGTATGGTCATATGAATACATATGTGAATATGGTTACAGTTATATATGGATAGAGGCCATAGGTTGAATTTGTTGGGAAGGGAGGATATTCAAGGGGTGAAATTATGAGGTGAGAGAGGAAAGTGGCAAGAGGAGATGGGGAGAGACAGGGTAGGGTAAACTATCTCACATAGAAGAAGCAAGGGGAAGTGGCTGCAAGGAAGGGGAAGAATAGGAAGGCAAAAAGGCAAAACCACATTCTCATTGAATTTGGCTCTGGGAGAGAATGACATACATACGAAATGGGATATCTCAACCTACAGCAGAATAGGGGGAAGGGGGATGAGAAGAGGGATGATGGATGGGAGGGCATCCTTGGGGGGAGGGGAGGTTGGAAGTACCCACTATAGAAGAGGGACAGGATCATATAGGGAATGGACCAGGTGGGGGGTGGGATGAGTGGGAGGGAATTATAAGCAGCCTTGTACAATATATCTACTATGATAATGTTTTGCATAGCTAGACATGTACAACATATACTGAATTACTTATCTCCCCAGAGGGAATGGGTGACAAGGGAGGAAGGAAATGGATCTGAAATTCAAGGTCTTAGGATTAAATGTTTCAAATATATATAAATACTATTATTAATACTCTTTTTCTTGTAATTGGGAGATAAGATGTTCAGGCATTGGGACACAAAGATTCACCTTCCTCTAATGGAAAAGTCAAAGGGGGTATGGGAGATGATATGGAAGAGAGCAGATTGGAGGAAGCGATATCTTGGGGGACTGCTGTTCTGGGAGGGTGGGTAGGGGAAAAACAGGGGGGAAAATGATTGTAACTCAAAATATGGCAGAAATGAATGATGTAAAACAGAAGTTAATAAAGCATTTGTTTAAATAAAAAAATAAAAAATAACTTGGGTTCTTGTCGAAAATATCATACCCAGCAAAGTTAAGCATAATCCTGAATGAAAAAGGTTATAGGGGGTTATGGAAGGGTGTTTAGATTTATGGGAATGGAGAGATAGCGAAGGGATCCTTGGGGTGGGGGGAGGTTAAGTAATAGGAAGGCAAGGTAGAAGGAAAAAGTAAAGTAGAGGAGTCAGGAGGGATTGGAAATAAGGGGTACCCACAAACATAAAAACAAAAATCAGAAGTAGAATTTGTTAGGGAAAGTATATGTCTATGTATGTATGTAAGTATACATGTATATGTGTATGTATATACCTATATCTAAATATATCCATACTTAATTGTAGCCTTCTGGGGGGTAGAGAGGAGAGCAAGGAGGTAAAAAGAACAAAGTTGTAAGTACACAGCAGAGAACAAAGGAAAACTTACAAGGAAGCAAAGAAAAGATGGACATTTTGCAACTATTTATCCTACAGGCTTTGAGTACAAAATAAAAATAAAAAGAAAGGAAAAAAAATTAAAAAGAATAAATGTAATGTGCTTAACCCAGTACCTGGCACCCAGTGTCAAATGAATGTTAGCTATTATATTCTCTGCTATTATCCCCTCCTCAAAACCTTCAGTGTTTTCCCCCCATTTCTCAGAGTTAATATCCTTTTAACAATATTTTCATTCACATTATTGTAAATATGATTATTATGTATAGTTCTCTGAATTCTGTTTATTTCACCCTACAATTTTTACACAACTCATGAGGAGAAAGTTCAGTTTTGAAATGATGGCATTCAGGATTTATCAAACAGTCAAGGAGAAAATGATACTTTGAGATCAGTTCTAGGTCAGCAGTATGTAATGCCTCCTCCACCAACTCCCTGTCAAACCCAGGATTATCATAGTTGTCAAGTGAATTAAATACTTTACTCAGAAATAATCTTTCCCTCCTGGGGCCTCAAATAGTACCTTTTTTTTTTTTAAGACTTCTCTGATATAATTATCACATTCTATCTTTTATTGTAGTCACATACACACACACACACACACACACATATACATACATAGACATATGTGTGTGTGTGTGTGTGTGTATAAAATCCCATACACTGTAAGGTACAAGAGGAAACTTTCGCCTTGCCTATAATAGTACTGTGAATAATATACTTAAATACTTGATATAGTCTAATTTAGAAAATAACTCATAGACCATTTAGTTTAACCTAATCTATACCTGACCAAGAATCCCTTCTACAATGTACCCCAAAATGACCACCATCCAGTCTATTCATAAAGAATTGCAGCAGGGGCAGCTAGGTGGTGCAGTGAATAGAGCACTGGTCCTGGAGTCAAGAGGACCTGAGTTCAAATCCGGCCTCACACACACAACACAGTGACTAGCTGTGTGACCTTGCCTTGCCTTCCCTCCTCCAAAAAATAAGAATTTCAGCAAGGGAGAACCCATTACTTCTTCAAGGTAACGTACTGTACTTTTATACAACTCTAGCTGTCAGAAAGATTTTATTTACATCAAGCAGTGGAGAATAGTGGAAGGCTTGATGACTTTGGGTTTGAATAACAATTTTGCTTATTGCCTTGGGCAATTAAATTAACCTCTCTGGGTCTTAGTTTCATTATCTCTAAAATAACAGGGTTGTTACTAGATGAAATCTAAGGTCCCTTTAAATCCTAATCCAAAACATGTCCCAGTAAACATGGTTCATTGGATCCTGTTCTTCCCTCTAGTTCTAGACTCACTCTTCCAAGATTGTCCTTCATGTCCTTACAGATGGCTAACCATGTTTAAGTCCTTTCTTCTCTAGGCTAAAAACACCCCCAGATTCTTCCAATCTTATCATCATCCTGTTCTCTTCTGTTCCTGCTCCAGAATGTTTGTTTTCTTTAAAATATGGTATCTAGGGGCAGCTAGGTGGTGCATCTAGAGCATCAGCCCTGGAGTCAGGAGGACCTGAGTTCAAATCGGACCTCAGACACTTAACACAAAACTAGCTGTGTGACCTTGGGCAAGTCACTTAACCCCCAATTGCCCTACCTTCCCCCCCTCCAAAAAAAGCAAAAATAAATAAATAAATGAATGAATGAATAATCAAAAATTTTTTAAATAAAATGTTATCTAGAACAGAATATAGTATTTCAACTATTACATGATAAGGTAAACAGAGTAAAGTCCTTATTACCTTCCTTCTCGACATCATGTCTCCCTCAATGAAGCCTGGGATATTACTGTTGAGTTTTGTTTATTTGTTTTTACAGCTTTGCACTGAGAGGATAGACTATTAGGTTTAAAGACAGGAAGATAGGTGTCTAGGTGATGGAGTGGATAGAGCACTAGGCTTGGAATCAGGAAGACTCATGTTCGTGAGTTCAAATCCAAGTCTCAGATAATTTACTAGCTGAACAAGTCACTTAACCCTGTTTGCCTCAATTTCTCTGGAGAAGGAAATAGCAAACCATTCCAGCATCTTTGCCAAGAAAATCTCAAATGGAGCTGTGAAGAGTCTGACACACATGACTCAATAACGACCAAGGGAAGACAGATTCACATCCCACCTCTGATAAATTATTAGGTGTAGAAGCACAAGAAACTCACTTAGCCTTTTCTCAGCCTGTTTCCTTAATGGCTAGCTAAGTGCTTTACCCTAGGTGCTTTTCTTCTCCCTTTTTTTCTCCCTTTAAGGTGAGAAACTGTAATGGAAATGCAAATTTAAAGATCCTCCCTGCCCCTTGGCCCTTTGATTAGCTTAAGTGACTCTGAGAACCTTCTTTAATTTGAAAGTATACTCTGCCCCCTAATAGGCTGAATGTGGTCACAGGGAGCCTGTGCTAGGAGGCTTGGTTTTCCGGAATGACCACACCTTGATGCTGTGTGATTGGGCAGTGGGTCAAGAGGGTGGTTACATTCTCTGACCCAGGAGAAGGCTATATAAACCCTGATGGGAGGCTTTGCTTGGGGCTCACTTTGAGAAGTGTTGTGTGATTTGACCAGATGAGACTCTGGGCAGCTGTTGTTGAGAGCCCCCGGCTTTGAAAACCCAGATGTTGATGCTTCCCTCTCTGGTAACTGTGATTTGGTATTGATATAATGGTTGGACAGTTTGGAAGCCTGTCTGTTTGATCTGTCTGTATACTCTGAAGTTCGGGGTGCTGACCTTTTTCCCCTGAACTAGGTAAATGATATATGTTTGTTTGATTAAAGTAAGCTTGTTAACCCATTTTGAGTTGCTTTCCTTTTGAAAAGCAGGTTTAAGAACCTGTGTTGGCAGCCACCCTGGGGATGTTGGGGTGCTTGCTGCTACAGAAACTGAGGCAACCAGAGGTTAAGTGATTTACCCAGTATCACACAGCTAGTAAGTGTCTGAGGTCACATATGAACTCAGGACTTCCTAATTCCAGGTTTAGCACTCTACCTACTATGCCAGCAACATATAAAATGGGAATCTTACCTACAGTGTCTACCTCACAGAGTTGTGAGGCTAAAATGAAATTTATTTAAAATGATTTACAAACTTTAAAGTCATATGTGTCTATTATTGTTGTTGTTGTTAATTAGCACCATGTCACATTGCTAACTCACATTGAGCTTTCAATCCACCCCCCCCCAAAAGATGGATATTTTAGAATGTGGTCTGTCCAGGCCTTTCTCATTTCTGTACTTGGATAGCCAATTTTCTGAGCCTGATGATAGCACTTTAAATTTGTCCCTATTAAATTTCACCTTATTTTAGTTTCCCCATTATTCTAGCCTGTTGAAATCTTTTAAAACTGAATTAGTTGAATGAACATCATTTTCTATTTATCCTGGGTGAATAAGCAAGGAACCATTTTCAAGGTTATTCTTGAATTAGCTGCCTAAATATTATGCTCTCCAAATCAGAACCATTAAAATACAGGCACATCAAATACATGATGAAACCAGACAAAAAAGAAAAACTTTTCAGAAAATATTGTTTGGGTTGAAAAATGTTTCTTACATTAACATGACAAAGGCAACAGCTTTTTTAAAAAATGAATGTAAAAAACTCATTTTTCTAATTGATAATTTTAAATGGTTTATATTATTTATAATGTTACAAATACAATCCACATGAAATGAAAGCATTTACTCAAATAAAATTAATTTATCTATGATGAAAAGGGAATAAATGAATGGGGAAAAAATCTTTGTATGAAATATCTTTGATAAGGATACAAGACATATAGACAGCTAAAAGAAATATAGGGAAAAAACAGTTCTCCAAAAAAGTGTAAGTGATTAATAACTATATGAAAGAATGCTCTAAATCAATAAGAAGAAGGTAAATCAAAGCAAATCTAAGATTCCACTTTAAATAAATTGGCAAATTGACTTAAGATGGAAAAAAAAAGGAGAGGTGTCTTGGAGAGGTTGTGGAAAGACAGGCTCATTAATGCATTGTTAGTAAAGCTGTGAATTGACACAATCATTCTGGAAGGTAATTTGGAATTATACAAAGAAAATGACTAAAGTACATATTCTCTGGACCAGAGGTTCCACTGCTAGGCATATCCCATAAAGATGTCAATGACAGAAAGAAAGGCTCCATATACACCAAAATATTTATAGCAGTACTTCTCATGGTAACAAAGGACTAGAAACAAAGTAGATGACTATTGGTTGGGAATGACTAAATAAATGATAGTATAAGAATGTAATGGAATATTACTGTACTGTAAGCAATAATGAACATGATGAATACAGAGAATCACAGAAGGGAAGGGTGAAATAAGCAGAGACATAAAAACAATATACACAATGACTATGGTGAGGCAAATTAAAAACAACAATAGCAATAAAGCAATAGAAACTAAACGTTGCAAAATGATAACCACCAGCTTGGTCCTCCCAAAAAAGATAGAAGATACCTCAGCCTGGCTCCTTTGTAGAAGTAGGAGTCCACAGGTATGAACACCATGTCTAAGGTCAGGCTTTTTCAATATATTGATCAGTTTTGCCGAATGGTTTTTCTCTATTCCTCTTTTTCTCTCTTTAAAAAAAAAATACTTTGTTATAAGAGATTACTCTCTGGGACAAGGAGGTGATGGTACAGAAAGGAAAATCTAGGTGATGTACAAACAATAAAAATGGAGTTCAATAAAAATGTATTGTATAAAAGAAACTAAATGTTGCAAAATTGTAATGGCCAACTGGGCCCTAAAGAAGATGTAAAAAGATGTCTCTCTGGTTCCTTTTCAGGAGTGGGGGTCCATGAATGTGGAAAAATGCAAAAAATGCCAGAGCAGTTTGATATGTTCATTAGATTTACTGAAACTTTTTTGCTACTCTTTGCTATTCCTTATTGTAAGGTATGGTTCCCTAGGAGAGGATAAGGAAGAAACAGAAGGGGAAATGTAGGCATTATAGCAACAATAAAAAAAATTTTAAGTATAATCTATAGAATAAGCAAAAAGGGCAAATCAATTTTCTCTAAATATGAAGAAGTCCTTTGTAATTCACATTTTAAAAAGTAGCTATCACTATGTGATAAACAGTCATGTATTCACATTGCTTATACATGCTCCATAATACATTTTAATGACATTGATACTAAAACAAATCAGAGCCACTAAAGTGCAGGTTTTATAAAGCAACCATGTAATATAGACTACAGCCTCAGGTTTGTTTACCATAAATACATCAGCACATGCTAATATATGAGCAGTTTTGCAAGATTCACTGCAATAGCATTTTCAACATTAATTTCAATGTGCACCATGAATATGGAATTTGACACATTATCTGAGACAGTAAGACAACTAATTCTGCTCACTTGTATGCTCCATTTTTCCTAATGCAATAAGCAATTTCATTCAATGAATATCTGAGAGCCAAAAAAAGGACAAAGCACTACTGTATGCTAAGAATTATGGGAAAATGAAACCCATCTCTGCCTTCTACAAGTTCCATGAAAGAGCACAGAGCATTTAATTTTTCCTATAGTCTCCAATATCCAATATAGTACGTGTGACTAAAGTAGAGAACACTAGATTTGGATTTGAAGAGTTGAGTTTGAATCCCTATTATCTCTGTGTAACTATAAACAAGCCAGACTTTCAAAGTCTTAGTTTCCACATCTATAAAATGAGGGTAATGATATTTGCACCCCTTACCCATGAGATTTTATAAACTCAAAAGTTAAAATGCCAGACGAATTCTGAAAGACCTTGCTTCAAATCTTGCCTCTAATGTTTATTATTTGGATGATTATGGGCAAGTCACAAACTCTGGCAGCCCCAGGTTCCACATCTATAAAAAGGAGACAATAAAATCTATAATACCCACCTCACAAGGTCATTGTGGCTCAAATGAGATAATGTAGGTAAATAACCCTTTGCAGACTTCTTTAAAGCACTATAAAATGTCAGTAGACATCTCAGTCGAACCTTACTAACTGCTTAATTTGAATCTTACTCTAGTAGGTGATATGATATATTTTGTTACTCTCACTATGACAATAGAAGGCAGTATTATGATGAGTGATACAAAGTGAAAGAGTTGAACAAAGAAATTCTTTTTGCTGGGATGAATGCCACTAAATTAAAGGCACTGAAGCTCATATTTGAAAGCTAGTATAGGATTGGGACAAGCAGAGATGGGAAGGAGGGTATTTCAAGTGAAGGGAATGCATATGTGAAAACAGCAAAATTCTGTTAAAAGATACAAGTCCATTGGGCTTGAATATAAGGTCCCTGGGAAGACTAGTGGATGGAAAGGTTGAAAAGAGTTGGAAAAACTTAGAATTTTAATATAAGAGAGCTAGATCTTATTCAATAAACAAGAAGGAGCCATAGCAAGTTTTTAGTAAGAGAGTGACAAATTAGTGTCTTCAAGAAATTAATTTGGCTGTGGTGTACAAGATGACTTCTTCCATTAAAGTACTCTTGTGACATTGCTTCATATAAGTAGGTGAGCCTTGGCTGGCAAAGACTATGTCAGTAGCGGACACACTTTGTAAAGCTTTTAAGTACCAGCCTAGGGACTACCTTTACTAAGGGGTTCACAGGGATTTAGCACCAAGTGATGATTTTTCATTTTTTGGCTATGTATGTCTACTCACAGACTAAAATACATTAGAGGAAGAAAAATAGCCATTCCAGTGAAATCACTAATCAAAGTAAGCACAAGATATACTATGGAGGATAGAGGAACATGAAGTTAGAAAGATCCCATAGGAAAAATATTTCAACAGTCTGATCAAAAAGAGATGACTGATAAGGGAATGGGGCAACCTTATAATCACTGAATTTGGCTCAGGGAGGGAATGACATACACATGAAATAGGGTGTCTCACCCTACAGGAGAGTAGGGGGGAAGGGGATGAGAGGGGGGATGATGGAAGGGAGGGCAGGCTGGGGGGGAGGGAAGTAGGAAGCACCCACTTTTGAAAAGGGGCAGGACCAAAGTAGAGAATAGAACAAGTGGGAGGTGGGATAGGAGGGAGGGAAATATATAATCAGTCTTCTATAATATATCTACTAAGATAATGTTTTGCATTAGCTACACACGTACAAGCTATATTGAATTGCTTATCTTCCCAGTAAGGGTGGGTGACAAGGGAGGAAGGGAATGAATTTGGAATTCAAGGTTTTAAAACCAAATGTTTAAAAACATATATATATATATATATACTATTATTAATATTATTTTACATGTAATTGGGAAATAAGAGGAGGATATCCTGGGGGACTGCTATTTTGAGGTGGTGGGCAAGGGAAAAATGGGGAGAAAGTGTGTAACACAAAATCTGGCGGAAATGAATGAAGTAAAACAGAAGTTAATAAAGCATTTGGGAAAAAAAAGAGATGACTGAACTGGTGGCAATGGGAATGAAAGGAACACTGACACTGAAATTTTGTTCTAAATACTAGTAGGAATGAAAAAGCACAGAATCATCCTTTTTCATACCCAATGACTTTGCCCATTGCTCTTCTACTGCTCATTTGATGACACGGTAGGAGCAAGTTCAAACTAGAAAGTCAATCGACATGCACCATAATGCCAATATTTCTAGGGGGAACTTTTTAAAAAGTCTAACGAAGTATGAAATTGTCTTCTAGAATGCATTAAGTATAATCCAGGTATAAGGTAATAATCAACATACTTGACCTTAATTAGTTATTGCACATGAATCTACAATATGCTGAGTTTTAACAATTCTTCATAGCTATGGAACACCTAAGACAACCAGGAGAGACAGGTCAATTGAGGTATGAGATGTCTTTGTATATGGAGCTGTTCTGGTTGTGACCCATTATTCTATGAAATCAGTTAGTCCTGAGCTACTGGTGTTGACTTCAGACTTTTCTATCTAACAGCAATGTTTGGCCATAGAGTCATACTCCAGCAATATTGAAGTAAGAGGGTTAATGGTCATCTTCATTAGAGAAATTAACAATTAATTAACAATGACCTAAAAAGCCATAGAGCATTGGGGTGCCTATTCAGAGTCCCAGATATCTTTATCCAAGGAGTAACACTGTAAAGAATCACCATCAATAAAATGCTTTTACCTACAATCTTCAAAAACAAAGTTCAACTTCCTTAAATCAAAGCTAATTCAAAGGTTCTTATAATTATGGAAAAACTGAATAATGGGAGGAGGAGTAGAAGGGGAGAGTCAGTATGGAAAATTTTTCCCACTTACCCAAGACATAGGGAAAAATAATTGAAGACAATTTGGTTCAGAATGCAACAAAAAAAAAATGGGAAGAACCTGAGACTTCAATTCAATCCTTATTATTAAGCAATCATCTTCTATAGAAAAATGAATAGAGGTGATGTAGGTCAACTCCGTCATTTTTTGTTGAGAAGTTGAAGCCCAGAGAGATTAAAAGATTTAACCCAAGTCATAATTAATAGTGGCCCCGTGCTCTTTTAAGTTTTTTTTTTTTTAACTGACTGTGATTAAATTGATATCAGGAAATCCCAGTGATGAAACTCCCTCTAACAATGGAGAACAAGACCTATTCTGCTATTCTGGGAGCACAAAGAGGCTAGGTATGTGTCAGAAACGGGACTTGAACCCAGGTTGTCCTGATTCTCTGGCTGTCCCATAAATTACATTAGCTACCTCATCAATCTAGTGCCCTTTCAGATCTTGTGGTACAATGGAAAGAGGACAATGGAGTCAATGGGTATATAGCCAGTCTCTGAGGCTTATTACCTAGAAGACTTTGGGTAAGACTCAATTTCCCTGGGCCTCAGTTTCTCCATCTATAAAATGAAGGGGTTGGACTAAGATGGGCCTTCAGTTCTAAGTGCATGGGCTGGTATTTCCCAAACTCTTAAAAGCCATCACAGCAGTTTCACTCAGTAAAGGGCTCCCTGCTAAGCCCCCAGCATATTACATCTCAGCTCCACATTCTACACTGGCTATGTGCTGGCTTCTACTGACTTCCAAAGAATCACAGTCAGGTTTTCCAAAGTCAAAGGTGTTAATTTTCACCAATACTTGGGAGATGTTTAACTTTATCATTTAGAGGAGGGAGTATTGTATAGAAGGAAGAACAGTGGCAATGGCCTTGAATTCTATAGGCCTGCATGTAAGTTTCTGCTTTTTACTAGATGTGTGGTGAGCAATTCACTTCACCTCTAAGGACCTGATTTTCCTAATCAAGAAAAAATTAGGTGGTGTAGACTAGATGAGGCATGTAATGTATAGAACACTAGGCCTGGAGTCAGGAAGACTCATCTTCCTGAGTTCAAATCCAGCCTCAAACACTTGCTAGTTGTGTGAGCCTGGGCAAGTCACTTAACTTCGGTTTACCTCAGTTTCCTCACCTGTAAAATGAGCTAGAGAAGGAAATGACAAACCTCTCCACAGTATCTTTATCAAGAAAACTCCAAATGGAGTCACAGAGAATGGAACACAACTGAAATGACTCAACAATAGCAATAATAGCAGACTAGATGAGGCAGGTAAGTGATTGAGTGGACAGAGTGTTAGTCCTGGAGTCAGGAAAACCTGAATTCAAATTCAGCCTCAGACACTTATTACCTGTATGACTCTAGGCAAGTCACTTAAAGTCTGTTTGACTTAAACCCCTGGGGAAGGAAATGGCAAAACACTCCAGTATCTTTGCAAGAAAACGACAAGGACAACATCGGTACAATGCGACCCATGGGGTCACGGAGAATCAGACACAACTGAACGCCTGAAGACCAGATGATCTCTGAAGACTCTTCCATCTCAACGATTCTATCACCTTCTCCATTTGCACACACACACACACACACACACACCGATTTTAGAAAAATCAAATGTGTCTAAGTTTACAGAACTTAATAATTCAGTATTTAACACCATAAATATGAGTCAGTTGGGTCACAAAGTGGACAGAGCCCAGTACCTGGAGTAAGAAAGGCCCAAGTTCAAATCTGACCTGTGACACATCATCATCACCATATTGATATCATACTTGCTACGTGCCAAGCACTTTATAACTATTAGCTCATTCAATCTTTACAACAACCCTTCGAGGTAGGTGCTGCTCTTATTCCCATTGTACAGATGAAGAAACTGAGGCAGATAATGGTTAAGTGACCCACCCAGGGTCACACGACTAGAAAATATCTTGGGATGGATTTGAAATCAGATCTTTCTGGGGTAGCTAGGTGGCACAGTGAATAGAGCACCGACACTGGAGTCGGGAGGACCTGAGTTCAAATCCTGCCCCAGACACTTGACACAATTACTAGCCCTGTGACTTTGGGCAAGTCACTTAACCCCAATTGCCCTCCAAAAAAAAAAAAAAGGCAAAAAAATAAAATCAGATCTTTCTGACCCTCTATCCACTGTACTACCTACATGGCTAGATTGTAACTTTAGTCAAGTCACTTGGCCTCTGTCTACCTCAGTTTTCTCATCTGGAAAATAGGGATAATTATAGTATCTACCTCCAAGGGTTATTGCAAGGATAAAGTGAGGTAAGATTTGTAAAGCACTTTGCAAACATTAGGCATTACTATTAATATTGTTATAGCAATTTCTATACGTGTCTTAGCTTTCCCTAAGAATCTAAATTCTTACAGGGAAAAGATCGAGTCTTATTTATTTTTCTATCTGTTGACTATTGAGAAACAGCAAGATAGAGTGGACTGAAAGTTGGCCTTGGAGTCAGGAATACCCAGGTTCAAGTCCTTTCTCAAACACAGCCTGGCTGGATGACCCAGTTACGGATTTACTTAGAGAGTGGAATCTGCTTTGGTAAAGGGGGTTGCCCCTCCAGGAGTTGCCAACACAAATGAAGCCACAGGTCCATATATGTATGGAAATATTTATAGCAGTTCTTTTCTGGTGGCAGGGAGTTGGAAATTGGAAGGATGCCCATCAGTTGGGGAATGGCTGAACAAATTGTGCTGTGATTGTGATGAAATACTATTGTGCTATAAGAAATGGTGAGCAGGATTCTCTCAGAAAAACCTGGAAAGACTTACATGAGCTGATGCAAAGTGAAATGTACTGTGTACAAAATAATAGCAATTTGTAAGATCAGCTGTGAATGATTTAACTATTCTCAGCAATACAATGATCTAAGACAACTCTGAAGGACTTATGGTGAAAAATACTATCCATTCCCAGACTAAAACTGATGATGTCTGAATATAGATTGAAGCATCATTTTTTTTAAACTTTATTTTTTTCTTGAGGTTTTTTTTTTTTGTATATTTTCTTCCACAACATGACTAATATGGAAATGTTTTGCATTACTACACATATATAACCTACATCGAAATGCTTACTTGTCAATGAGAGAGGTAGGGATAAAGGGAGAGGATTTGGAACTCAAAGAAAAACAAATGTTAAAAATTGCCTTTATATTTAACTGGGGGAAAATAAAATGCTAAATAAAATTTTTAAAAAAGAAAGAAATCACAGGATCCAACCCCCTTATTCCCCAAAATAGCTTCTCCAGGAGAGCCTAAAAAAATGTTTGAGAATTAATGAAATAATGAAAAGAATCTATCTAACCTATTGTAATGGGAATGTAAATTTAGTTGTTGCCATCTTTCTAAGATAGTATTGTGTAAGATCTTCCAGGCCCCTAGGCTTAAGTAAGTGTACCTCGAGCCTGTGGCAGGAGGCTTGTTTTTCAGGAGATACTTTGTGATTAGGCAGTGGGTCAAGAGGGTTGTTACATTCTCTGAGCCAGGAGAAGGCTTTGTTTTGGGCCTCACTTTGAGAAGTGTTGTATGATTTGACCAGATGAGACTCTGGGCAGCCATTGAGAGCCCCCCACCCCCCTTTGAAAAACCCAGATGTTGATGCTTCCCTCTCTGGTAACTGACTAGGTATGAATGTAATGGTTGTTCAGTTGGAGGCCTGTCTGCTTGAAATGTTTCTCTGTCTTGTAACTTCTGCTTGTAACCTGTTTGTATAATCTGAAGTTCTGGGTGCTGACCTTTTTATCCCCTGAACTAGGTAAATGATATATGTTTGATTGATTAAAGTAAGCCTGTTAACCCATTTCGAGTTGCTTTCCTTTAGAAAAGCAGATCTAAAAACCTGTGTGGGCAGCTACCCTGGGGATGCTGGGGTGCTTGCTGCTACACCCACCCACTCCCTCAAGACCCATCCCAACATTATGAAAATTCCAAAGACAAATTCAAATTTCATTTAGGGCAGAAGCATCTATTTCACTCCCTCAGTCAGCTCTAAAGAATTCTGTCGCCATTTTTGTCACATTTGGTTGTGGGAGGAAGGATGGTAGTGTGAAGACTCCAAAGCACACCTAACGATTTTTCCAAAGTACATATTTCTTAGGTAGTCCATCGTCTTGATGTCTCTCTTCTAGACCTCTCCTTTACAAAATAAGCCACAAATGATCTCTCTTCTAGGACAGGACCCAGTCCATGGGACCCAAGAAAATCTGTACATCTACAAGCAGCAGTGGAAACTAAGGCTTTTGAGGCTGCCAGCAATCACATTTTTTTCTTTCCCAGATCAGTTTTGGTAGTTCACCTCAGGTCACTGGAGGCAAGGAAGGATTTCTTAGCCTAAAGCTATAGCTTGTTAAATATAGGATCCTCTTATAGAATGCAAATAGAAAACCCCATAAAAAGAGAAACTAAAGCAGTCCAAATTCTGGCTGAAATCCAAGCCCAGGGCAATCCAGATGTAAAGTTTTAAGAATGGGTCAAAGCTTAGTACAAACATACTCCATCTTTTTGGTTTGGGTTTGGGGAAGACCGCCCAGGCTGATAAAAAGTAATACAACCTCAGGCCTTAAGCCCAGAAAGCTCTTTATTTCTCTGGGTCAACCCTAGAGTAAAGAATTCAATTCAACAAACAATTTTTAAGGCCCCCCCAATCCACAAAGCACAGTGCTAGGGTAGAGGGTGAGGGTAAATGTAAAAACCTCAAAGCCTCAGGCCTGAAAAAGTTAACTACCTACTAAATAAAGAAGGGGTTAATTTTTTTTTTTAGTCATGGACCCCTTGACAGTCTGGTAATTGTTTTAAATTAATAAATTAATATACATAGGAATAGAAAGGAAAATAATCACATTAAAGTACAATGATCAAATTGTATTATTTTTAAGATCATGGGATCATGGACCCCTGATTGAGAATCTCTATGGTATAAGTAGACAGTTAAATATAATAAAAATCAGAGTATAATGAGAGCAAAGGATATCCAGAAAAAACTGATCTAGGAAAATTTAAGAGACAAAATACATTTGTTGGGAAACAGGGAACCCTCACGGCGCTGGCACCTGAGAAAATGAGGAAATGCATTCCATGTAAGGGTGATGACTGACCAGTCATTTCAATTCAACTCAACAAGAATTTTAAAGTGTTTAGTATTTGCCACATACTGTGGTACCCCTGGGGACACAAAGACCAAACAAATAAACAAATAAGACCCCACAGATCCTGATCTCAAGATGCTTATGTTCTACTCAGATAAAATTTGTAAAGCATTTAGCACAGTATCTGGCAAAGAGAAAGCACTTAATAAATGCTGAATTCCTTCCTTTCTTTTCCTTCTTTCCCTTCTTCCTTCCTTTTACTTCCTTCCTTTTCCTTCCTTCCTTCCTTCCTTCCTTCCTTCCTTCCTTCCTTCCTTCCTTCCTTCCTGCCTTCCTGCCTTCCTTCTTTCTTCCCTCTAGGGAGATGTAGACATATATCAAATATAAAGTAATTTGGGGGAGGAGAGAAAGTACTAATAAGTGAAATTGATGAGGAAAGGTAATTTTAGAAAGTGGCACTTTAATTGAGCCTTTAAGAGTCTGGAAGTCCAAGAGGCAAAAAGGGATGAGCACTTCAGGCATGGGAAACAACCCATACAAAGGCAAAGAAGTGGGGGATGGAATGTCACAAACCAGGGAACAAACAACTGGGCCAGTTTGGCTGCAGTACAAAGTGTATTGGCAGAGGATAATGTTAATCAGCCTAGAACAGGAGACTGCAAACAGTGAGGCAGGCAATAGTGAGCTACTTACTGTATGTAGATTATGGAGCAAAAGAATGCCATGGAATGATTTGGAATAGGAGGGGATAGAATGGAGGTAGGGCAACCGAGAAGTAAGCTATTACAGTAACCCAGTCTAGAGATGATAAGGAAGATAAGAACATTTAATATCCAAGTCCTTCCTTAAGTTCTCCACAAGGGAAATACCCAACAGGCTAGGAGACTTCCTCAATTCTCTTTACATTGTTTGGATTTCTTTAGTCTCCTGAACCATCTATTCATTGTCCCTCACACTACTTGAGGGGACTGTCTTTTTTCCCCCAGAGCCATACATTTTTCTCTAATATCATGTACACCATTTCTCTTATGTAATTACTCCTTTGTAATGTGATGAGGCCTGTGTCCATACTAACCATCCACCCCCCTTTCCATTGCCTTTGAGTAAGCCTCAACTTCAACTCTTTGGACCTGTGGTTTATGAGAACTCCCAGCCATACAACATTTCCATAAGAATACCAGTATTAAAAAAATACACCTTTGGAACAGCAGCAATCTAGACCCCAAACTATACGATAAAGCAGTTTTCATCAAAACTATTTGATGCTAGTTAATTTTAAAGTAGATAAATGAAATATATTAGACAAGGAAAATTCAGAAATAACTGAATTCAAATCAAACTTTGTCTATAAATCTGGGAACATAAATTACCTGAAAAAAGAACTCCCGATTTGAAAGAAACTGCTGGGAATACTTGAAAACAATATGGATAAATTAAGTTTAGACTATCATCTTATAATACATAGTAGAATAAACTCAAAATGGATATGCAACCTGAATATTAAAGATCATACCATAAAAAAAAAACTTAATAGGAGCGGTTAGGTGGCATAGTGAATACAGCACCGGCCCTGCAGTCAAGAGGACCTGAGTTCAAATCCAGTCTCAGAAACTTAACACAAAAACTAGCCATGCAACTTTGGGCAAGTCACTTAACCCCCTCTGCCCTCTGAAAAGCAAAAAAAAAAAAAAAACAACCCACCTTGATGATAAGCAGATCATATAGTTTTCATGACTATGTGTAGGAGATATATTCTTAACCAAAAAGGGTATAGAGACCATTAAGAAAGAGGGAGAGAGAGAGAAAGGAAGGAAGGAAGAGAGAAAGAAGGAAAGAAAGAAAGAAAGAAAGAAAGAAAGAAAGAAAGAAAGAAAGAAAGAAAGAAAGAAAGAAAGAAAGAAAGAAAGAAAGAAAGAAAGAAAAGAAGGAAGGAAGGAAGAAAAAAGAGGGAAAGAGAGAGATCATTTTGATTATAAAAACTGGAAAGGTTTTACACAAAAAACAAAATCAATGCATCTAGGATAAGAAGGGAAGTGATTGGGAAAACGTTGTATCTTATTTCTCAGATAAGGATTTTCTACCCAAGATATGGAAATAACAGAAATAGCTAAGGTAAAAAAATAGCTATTTCCTGATAGATAAATGCTTAAAGGCTATAAAAACATACCTTTTCAAAGAACTTGGGTAGCTTGTGGCACAACAGACAGAGAACTGAGTCTTGAATAAGGAACATTTGAGTTCAATTCTGGTCTCAAGACACTTACTAGCTATGTGATCCTGAGCAAGTCACTTAACCCTTCTTTGCCTCAGTTTCTCAGTCTGTAAAATGGGAATAACAATAGCACCTACCTCCCAGGGTTTTTGTGAGGATCAAATGAGATCATCGTTATTAAGTGTCTAGCACTATACAAGTGTTAATTATTATTCTCAAAAGAAGAATTGCAAATTAGTACCATCCATGTAAATAATGCTCCAGATCACTTATAATAAGAGAAATGCAAATCAAAACAATACCCCCCAAAATTGGCAAAGGTGATGAAAGAGTAGAATAGTCAATGTTGAAGGGGTTATAGAAAGATAGGCACACTCATACACTGTTGGTGGACCTGCAAATTGTTACAATCATTCTGTAAGTCATTTAGAATTATGCCATGAAAATGACTAAAATGTCTTTACCCTTTAACCCAGAGATTCCATTTCTAGGTATATACCCCAAGGAAATCAATGATAAAGAGGAAGAATCCCTATACATCAAAATGTTTATAAATATTTTTGTAATAGCAAAAGAACAAAATAGATGTCTATAAACTAGGGAATTGCCAAACAAGTTGGGGTACATTAATATAACATGTTCTGTTATTGTCCTATCAAAAGATTATTATAAATATAGAAAGGCATGGGAAGATTTATATGAATTGATACAAAGGAGAATGAAGAAAGCAGAACCAAGAAAATAATATACACAATGGCTACCACAATGTAAATTAAAAAAAAAAAACACCCCTGGACAACAGAAACCAAATGCAGCAAAACTATAAACAGCAGGAACCTCCTTCTACCTTCTTTGTAGAAGGGCTATGGATTTAGAACATTGAATTTAATGTTGGACTTCTTTCAGTATGTTTGTTAGTTTTGCTAAGTTTTTCCCCTCTTTTTTTCTTTGTTATTAGAGATTGTTCTCTGGGAGGGGGAGGAGGTTATTGGGAAATGAAAAGATATCAGAAGCTAGGGCAAGGTAGTACATGTCTGTAATCTCTATTTCTGGGGAAGTTGAGGCTGGCAGACTGCTTGAACTGGGAAATTCTGGGCTGCATTGGATTAATGTTACCAGTTATCCTCACTAAATCTGGCACTAATATTGGATGCCCCTACTCTAGATATATATAGGAGAGGGGGCAGAGAGAGAGGGAGAAGGGGAGGGAGAGGGAGAGAGGTGGCACTAATGATATTTTTTAAATGGGCTTTTGTTTCAGGGAAAAAATCAGTCATTAAAAGAACAGAATAATTTTCCAAGGGCAATCCAGTTTACTTCTTTTTAATTTAGGAAACAGTTCATTGTTGACTTGTACCATGTACTGATAGATGAGTTCTAAAGATTGTCTAACCAATGGCATATCATCACCTTAACAAGTTCCTTTTTACTCATTTGGCCTTTCCTACGTGGTAGTTAGACAAAACTCTTTTGAGTAATTATGAAGCTCTTTTAAAAGGATCTGCAATTTTCTTGGTCTTGAGGCAACCACCAAAATGTCATTCTGAAACAGGAACACCTTAAGAACCTCACCATCTAAGAAATCAATCCTCTTGAATTTAAACTCTCTGCCAGACCTCTTCTATGATTATGCCTAACACCTTTGTTAAAGCATGTTTCTCTTTGCATTTTTCCTTGACTGATATTACTAAACAGAAGATTGTTGAAGAAAATAATTTCTATTGTTCCATCTTTCATGGTATCTTGCATCATTCTGATATGTGCCTAGGAAACATCTTGTTGGAGGAGATCCCTTTAGGTGGCATTTTGCTATTCCAAATTATATGTATATGTGTATACATATCTAATTTGTAAGTTTATGTAAATTATAATTATATGTATATAAGATTAGATCCATATTATAAAAGTAAAAAAAAAACCACAGTGGGATTGTTCCCTCTATATCTTTTAGTCAATTGTGTAATGGTAAAGATATGGTCTAATATGGAATATCACCTACAAGAACCAGTAGAACAATTTATGCAACTTCATTGTAAAGACAAACACCTTTGAAAGACTTAGGAACTCTGATCAATGCATTTGCTAGCTACGATTTCAGAGTAACTGATAACAAACCATGCTACCCACCTCCAGATGAAAAGGTAATGGATTCAGGTGCAAACTGAGATATATTTCCAATGAGGAAATGAGTTTTGTGTGACTGTTCATATATGTTACAAGGGTTTTCTTGTCTTTTTGTTACAGTTGAGAAGAGGGGAAGTAGGACAGAGAGAAAATACATTTTTTGCTCATTGAAAAGAATGGAATCAAATTTTTAAAAAATATATCATCTGCAAGTTTACCTATTCCATTCTGATAACTTCATCATGTGTGCCCTCCAAGTGCACATAGATTATTCTCAAAAAGATTTTGTATAAAGAAGAAAATAATGTTAAAGTTTAATAGTTACTAGTAGTCTCTCAGTTACCTCTATTTGGTAGCAACTGGGATTTTTTTTCCCATACCTCTAGCATCCTCCATACTTTTATTTAACTAGGGAATCAAGATCTCAGTGCCCTCAAAACTGTCCTACCTCTAGTATAGACTTGATCTAGTCCAGCTGTTTTTCTCATTTTGTATTCTTCGGTGCTATTTCCACTTCCTCATACAGTCCATCAGGCACTATAATATATTCTAGTTCAAATGTGTTGGCTCCATTTTCCATGATGATAAAGAGTCTGTTATATAAAGACTTTTTTTCAATTTTTCATCCATTTGTTTTTCCTTTTCAAGCCCATCCTTAAATGCTCTTGGAATAAATTTGTTTAGCTGAGTCTCCTGACAAGCTTTCTGTAAAATTGTTTTTCTCTCCATTGCTTCTCAATGTTTTTATAGAGCAATACTGCTTATAATCTTTGTCTTAATGCAGACTTAGGAAGGTTCAGAATACCAAGGTCCAGAACAAGGATTCACGGAGCTCATAATAAGACAGACTTAAATGGAGCAAGCCAGCTTTATTGAGGGGAGATAATAATTGAGTGTGGTCAGGAATAAAGGACACAAGGCAGGCCAATGGGATCCTGAGAGGGGTTAGGCAAACTGGTGGGGCACTGAAAGGAATGGGATTCACCAGTTAAGATTTGGTGGGTTTTTTATAAAATTCTTATCTGGGATCCCCATTGGGGAAAGGGATCAAGGGACCTGGGGACTGGGGATGATTCATCCTAGTGGGGGGGGAGGGGAAGACTCCTGGGAATCATTGACTTGTTGCTACTAAAAACTCCCCCATAGGTGGGGAAGGGCCTTTGAATTATTACATCTGATATTACTCTGTCAGAGTGACTCAGGGATTTTGAGCTTCAAAACCAAGGCTTTTTCATTTATGGGGTGAAGTTGCTATTTCTCTCCTTCTCTGCAATATTTGACAAATGAATTTATAGTTTAATCCCATGTTGTCCTTGCTTGTCATATCTCTGTTAAGGAGATTGAGTGTTGGAAAGCTGCAATGTTTCTAGACTCTTGGTCTCCCCTTTATAGTGACTGATTTATACTGGATAAAGTTCTGTTTGAAATTTTTGTTTAGGGTCATGAAGACCAATAATAAATTGTAATTCCAGGCCAACTGCACCCAGTAGGGGGGAAATTCAAAAAAACTCTCCTGGGTTTGTTAACAGAATAACCTCTGATATCCATCTGGTTTCAAGGAATAATGAATAGAAAGCTGTTCTTGGAGTGAGATATATTTGGCATCTTTCACCCAACACCAGAATAAAAGACCAGCAGTTCTTACAGAGTGTTCCCTTTCTGGGGGTATGTGAGGTCAAAATTTATTTTCACAAAAATACTAAGATAATACTAAAAGTTTTTAAATGGTAGCTATCAATCAATATAACCCATATTAAAAAACTATTTGGGAAGGGTTCTCAATAATATTTAAGAGCATAAAGGGCTCTCTTATTTAAGAGCATAAAGGTCCTTGTTTCAAGGACTCTTTGAAACAAAAAGTGTATAAACCACTGTTATACAGGATACCTAACTTGGGAGACAGGAAGATTTGAGTTCAAATTCTGCCTCAGACACTATCTATGTGACTCTAGATAAATCACCTAATTTCTCTGTGCCTCAGTTTTGTAAAATAAAGGTATTGGACTTGATGACCTGAGTCCCATTCAAGCTCCAGAGCTATGATCCTATGATATCAAGGTGTTTCTGGAAAAGATATGAGAATATACTCCCTTAGAACTCCACCTGCCATCCTCCTAACTTTTTACACTACAATATCCCTTTTGGGTTATCACTGCCCCATATCTATAGTTTCTATCATTAGAATGTAAGCCCTTTGAGGGAAGAAATTGTTTTCCTTTTGTATGTCTATCCCCAGTGCTTAACATAGAATATGTGCTTATTAAATGAATTTCATTCATTAATTCATTGACCCTTTATTGACTCTTCTAACTTAAATATGCCAGTTTTCAGGCACAGACATTACTGAGACAGTACCTGAAGTTTTTTCAATTTAATAAAACCTGCCCAGAGCTTGTGCTCTGCTGGTATGACCTTCAAGAAATCAGGGTCACTTCCAAGAAACAAAAGTGTTTCTAAATTCAGGAAATCAGTGATGTGGAAAGAGAGGAAGGCTTTGCTGACTTTCCTGACACTGCCTAGGCTTTCCTCCAGTGCTCCTCCCAATACCCCTAAATACAAACACTTGGCATTCTCCAAACAACAAAAAAGAAATGAAGTATCCAGGAAATCTGAGTGTGCTGCAGCAGGAAACTCGGCAAAAATATCTAGGGCATCATCACATCAGCAGTATTTCAAAATTCTCTGGTGATTAATATGCCTACTATAGATGTCCTTGGTTCTGATGAAGAAAATGCAAGAAGTAGTACTGAAATAAATATAAATGTTACTCCATGCACTCTCTCAAGCGAATTATTATTTGGACTCAGATATAGAAGAGCTTGAGTAATAGCTCCAGAAACATAAACACATAACTTCCCCGACTGTGCCTCTGTAGTGGGTCCTATTCCCTAACACCAGACCACAGAAGGGACTTCACTAAAGAAACTTTTTTCCACCACTGCCCCAAGTAGAAAGTAAGCTACTTGAGGGCAGGGATTATTTTTACTTTTTCTCTTTATATTTCAAGGTTTCTATGTAGTGTGTTGTTCAATTGTTTCGGTCCTGAATCTTCATGACAACATTTGGGGTTTTCTTTGTAAATATACTGGAGTAGTTTGTCATTTCCTTCTCCAGCTCATTTTACAGATGAGGAAACTGAGGCAAACAGGATTAAGTGACTGTCCTGGAGTCACACAATAAGTAGCTGAGGTCAGACTTGAACTCCGGAAGATGACTCTTCCTGACTCCAGAACCAGTGTTCTATCTAATGTACCTTACTTTGGATTGGAATTTTACACCATTCCTAGAAATAAGACAACTGAAGTTCAATCCAAAAGCATTTACTTAAGGATTGTATATACCAGGCTTTCCAAAAATACTTGTTGATTATATATGACTTCACCTCTAGAGTTAAGATTGCATATTGAAGAAAAGAATAAAGAGGTAACATTCACCAACTCACTGAGTTAGTGTATAAAACAAAATTAATGTCATACCTTGAAACTTCAGGAGAGTTTTTATATGGGTGAGTTTAGTTTCAAAGGACGGTTATGAAAACTGTCTCCCCATTTTAATCAGAACCTTATAGGGGAAAAAAGCAATGCAAATACAGTGTGATCCTGAACTTCATTAATTCAAATTCATTTGGTTTAACCAATTTAAAAAACAGAGTCAATTAAAATCGTGTTTACTCAGCAGAACTAGGGGCACACAGTTGGCAATTAAAAACCTTGGACAGGATCATGTGCATTTGTCACTCTTTAAAACGTCAACATCACAAAAGCTGCATCTTGAAGCTTCAGCCACCAAAAAAAAAAAAAAAGTGGTACATTATTTCTTCATTTACTGGTTTCATTCTTTTCAGGGGGAATGGGCAATTATCAGTTCCACTCCGTAGACTTAGCAAATTGAGACCTGGGTTTAGACGCTAATAGTTACATCTAAAAAGTCATAAATCCCACCAAACAAGGAAAAACCTTCCTCCCACTCCCCACCCCCCGTTTCTGTTTCTGTCTCTGTCTCTGTCTCTGTCTCTGTTTCTCCTCTACGGAAAAGGAAAATCTCAAATAGTCTTTTATCTTACCTTATCAGTGGTAAAAGAAAAAAAAATAAGGTTATACTTAGCACTGTTATATGGCATGTGGAGAATATCATTACAATTCAAGTTCAAGGGCTATATTTCCAGGGTAGCCTCCATCTAGGGCCAAAGAGGAGAATCCCTAGGCAGACTCAAATGGAAATACTACTTTAAAAGAGTCACTTGACAAAGGAATCCTTTAGCATAGAGATCTTTCACCTCCCCTGAGGTGTAGAGGAAGGAAAAGGAACTGTTAGGAAAGTATGGTTAAGAATAGTAGGAGGATGATCCCATCCTCCAATTAAGTAGGAGACAGTGAGGAGGGAACTAAGAGGAAGGCTGGTGCAATGAGAAAAGATTTGGAGTTAGAATACCCTAATTCTAATTTTGCTACCTGTTTGACGTTGGGCAACATACCTCAACTCCCCGGACCTCAGTTTCCACGTCTGTAAAATGACTAGGCTGAACTAGACCTGCAAAATCTCTTGCCCAGCGCTAAATCCTATGATTTCTCTGCAGAAATCCTTTTCTTTCTTTAAGATCTTTTCCTGAATGGAAGCCTCCCTACCAAATTTCTATAGGAGTCGTCGTCCCTTCTCCCAGAAGTGAGAGGCAGTGTAGGTGTGGAATCCAATCAGCAAGCATTTATTGAGCCAGACACTGAGCTAAGCGCTAAGGATTCCAAGAAAAAGCGTAAAAATAATCTTTGCCCTCAAAGAGTTTACCTTCTAAGGAGGGAAGACGACCTACGCAACACCACCCCGGCCGTGTAAACTTCGCCCTTCTGATCCTCGGGGTTGGGACCAGATGACCTCTAAGGTGTCTACCAGCTTCTAAAGTTTTAGCAAAGAAAGAGAGCGAGGCTTGGGGAGAAGCCGGGGAGAGGCAGTTACCTGCAGTGTCCCAGATGGAGATGTTGTAGGACCGCCACTGCTTCAGGTAGAAGGCTCCCCCGACCGTGCTGACAGTTTCTTGGAAGCGCCTCTCCATGTACCTGTGTAGCAGCGAGGTCTTGCCCACGTTCATGTCCCCTAGGAGCACAATCTTCACGTCTGGCTTCTTCATTTCCCCCAAAACAGCCCGAGACCAGCAGACGACTTGGGCAAGCTTCTGCCCCCTCCGCCCCCGGGAGTCCGACTCCCCCTAGGCAGCAGCTGATCAAGAGGACCCGAAAGTGCCGTCGCGCTTCCTGGAGCCGTTCAAGCTTCTTGGGGGCAACTTTTTTCCCCTCTGGCTGCACCCCGACTCTCGGGATATCCCCGCCTGGGGGGGGGAGGCAGTCAAGGAGTGAGTCTCTCTAGACAGTCGCAGTCTGAGGAGTGACAAGTTCCGATGTTCCCCTGCCCCTGCCGGGACTTTACCTCTGGGCTCCAGAGGAGGAGGAGGAGGAGGAGGAGGGTGGGGGGAGGACGGAAGAGGAAGCGCGTTTCCACGCAAAAAGGGGGCAGGAGCTGGGGGAGATCCGGCCCCGGTGCCCACGTGGGGGGCCCCCAATCCGCGGCCCTCAGTCCCCTGATCCCCTCTCGGGCAGCTTCATCCCCTCGTCCCTTCCCTGTATTCAGCCAGAGTCCACCCCACTCGGCCTCGGACTGGGCTCCTCCCTCTGTCCTCTTCCCCAGCTGAGGCTGCCACTGCAGCGGCCCCTGGGGACACCAGAGAGCCGCGCAATGCACGGCTTGTCCCCGGACTCTAGCCACTCGAGACCCTCCCTTCCCACTCCCACTCCTACACACACACCCAACCCCAGGGCTGGAGTTTGCATTCTCCAAAGATGAGTAACCTTCCTTCTTCAGTCTATGCAATGACAGGAAGAGGGGAGACAAGATTTGGGGGGGGGGGGTGTTCCTAGGGGCTGAGGAGAGGAGTTCCAAAAAACCGCGAAAGATTCAAGTAGGCTAGATTGTAAGCTGCTTGAGGGCAGACCCCAGATCTTTGCACCCCCAGTGCCTGGCAAGTTGTTGCTGCGAACTATGTGCTTATTGATTAATTGATACCATTGTTTTCATTGACACTGTGGGATGGGGGGGCGGGACTCTTAATTCATGCATGATTTCGGCCACCGGTTCTTAAGCTACTAATGGATGCAAATCGAGGCTAAGGGAGCTATCCACGGGATGTCAGGAGAAAGAGAAGACGCCCCCAGAACACAGAAATGGGACCCCGATGGCAAGCTAATGGTTGCACTGGAAAGAGCAGCTGGGATGGGTCATGATCCTGGTAGTTTGAGGGAATGAACAGATGAATTCACAGATCCACTGGATACTGAGAAATTAAATAAAATCAACAAGCATCTATTAAGGGTTTATTATTTAAGGGCACTGAGCAAAGCACTGGGAATACAAAAACTGAAAAATGGACAGTCCAAGCCCACAAAGAGCTTATCAAATGGAGGGAGACAATTCGTAAAATAAAAGAAAGGTAAAATGGGTAAGGAGGGAGGAAAAAGATGAAGGTATCAGACCTGGAGGCTGATGGAAGAATACTAGTCAGGAGTTCAGCCTGGAGAATTAAGGCCTGGCTAGCCTGGGCCTCCTTAAAATGGAGGTTCTGGGCCAAACCAGCCAATCAGAGAGAGAAGTCACAGCAAGGTGCATACTTCCAACTTGTGAAGTCCAAAGTTATTGTGTTATAGAGAAAGTGGGAGTATTTGAAAATGTGCAAGGCCCTCCAATGAGACTCAAGCAAAAGCCAATTCCAAGGGCAGTTAATTTAGCTTGTCCACTCATACAAAAGAAAAATTACCTAATTGGGTTAGCAATTCAGTCCTCCTTTTTTTGAAATTTTGTTTCCTTCTGTACCATGGAGAAATATAGGTTATAAAAGTGAATCTAAGAATCCAGAAGTATATGGAATGGAATTCCCAATGGAATGACAGAGTAAATACTATTTTTCTATCTTATCTTGGCCTTTTCCTGGCTTCATTTTTTCCCTTTGGATTCATAAAACTCACTTGCTTGGCTTGTATTTTTAAACATTTTTGGTGGGGGACAGGGCCAACTAAGTGGCAAAGTGCTGGAGAGTGGAGTTAGACATCTTCCTGAGTTCAAATCTGGTCTCAGACACTCAGTAGCTGTGTGACCCTTGGCAAATCACTTAACCCTGTTTGCTTCAGTTTCCTTATCTGTAAAATGATCTGGAGAAGGAAATGGTAAACCACTCCAGTATCTTTGCCAAAAAAACCAAAAACAAACAAAGAAAAAAAAAACCCTCAATAAGATCATGAAGAGTTAGACACAACCAAACAACACCAAAAATGTTTAACTTTAAATTGTGTTCATAGGATCATAGATTTAGACCTGGAAATAACTCACAGCCCATATAATCCAGTGGTCCAGGGAAGTGACATGTCTTTCCTTGGGACATAGTGTCAGGGTGATTTTTACTATAGTTCCTTTGACTCCAGAGCCAGTGCTCTTTCCACTGTACCAAGCTATTATATTTATCATTACTTAATTTGCTGATCCCTTTGAAAACATTTACCTACAAAACAGGGTCACTGTAAAAGCAATTAGTAACTGGAATGCTTATTACTATTCACATTTATATAAAGGTTTTTATGGTTTACAAAGATTATCTTCTTAGTTCTGTGAAGTAGATAGTGCAAGTATTATACCCACTTTGAAGGAAACAATACTTCAGTATAAAATACTAGTGTAATGGGAAAAAGACGCACCATAACCCTGAAGACTAATCCTAGATCTGCCCCTAGCTTTGACAAGCAATCTAGGCCTCAGTTGCCATCAATTGTACAAAAATATTTCTAAAGTTCTTTCTAGTTTTATAAGTTCTGTAAGTGTGTGCTTTATCACTATTATGATTGATTTTAGAAAGACAGGCAAAAGGAGAGACCACAGGGAGGAAACTTCTTTTTGAAAAGATTTCATTTTTATGTAGTACTTTATAAGGTCTTATCCCTGGAAAGTGATCCACCTTGTTACTGACAACAGCTTTAAGAGAAGGTAGTTTAGATTTGTTTTTCTAGAAGTGACCAGAAAACTGAATTCCTTTTACTAGGAAGCAACTACAAAAATATTTTTCATCTAAGTTTTCAATGAGGGCTAATGACTCTTTTGAATGAAACTCTATCTCACTTAAATAGAATTCATGCTTAAGTCAGGACATCACTCTTGTGATGTCATTGGCCCTCTTTGAAAACAAAGGGCAGCAACAACAGCACATTGAAAATAAAAATTTTGCTCAAATAATCTAACAGGCTTTTACAGCAAGTTTACAAACCCTAGAGCAAAATGCTCTTAAACATAACAAACCAAGTCAAAAGGCATTTATGAAATGCCTACTGTGGGCCAGATTGTGGTAAACACTAGGGATACAAATAGGGTCAAAAACAGCTCCTGCCTGCAGGGAGTTCTCATTCTATTGGGGGAGATAACTAGCAAACAACTATGTTCAAACTGATATTTACAGGATAAATTGGAGATAATCTCAGGGGATCAAGAAGGAATGTTGTGAATGAAAAAATTAAGTCTTTTCTAAGGAAGCTGATGTAGGAGGGAAAGCACTTTGCCATCTTGGGCAAGTGTACTTTTCTGGATCTTAGTTTTCTCATCTGGAACAAAGAAATACTATTTCCTGTCCCCACAAAATTGTGCTGAAATTCAAATGAGATATATATATAGTAGCTCTTTTTGTGATAGCAAAGAACTAGAAACCAAGAGAGTAACATCTATTGAATAAATTACAGTGTGAATAAATTACATCTGAATAAATCATAATATATAAATGTAATAGAATACTATTACGCAGTAAAACAAAAGTGAAAGTTTTGGTGAATGCTGAGAAGATTTGTATGAAACTAATGCACAGTGAAGTAAGCAGAACCAAGAGAAAAAATTATACAATAAAAATTACTGGAAGGACAAATAACTTTGAAAAGCTTAAGAACTCTGATCGATGACAAACCATAATTCCAGAGGACTGACAATGAAAAATGTTGCCCACCACAGAGAGGTGATGGATTCAGGATGTGGAATGAGATATATTTGGGGGAATTTGTATTGCTTAACCATTCATATTTGTTACACAATTTTGGTTTTTGGTTTTCCAGTAGGAGGGGGAGAAGTTGGAGGAAGAAAAATAGATTTTTGCTCATTAAGAACTAAAATTTAACTTAGA
Organism: Gymnobelideus leadbeateri; assembly: GCA_011680675.1. Classification (NCBI taxonomy): domain Eukaryota; kingdom Metazoa; phylum Chordata; class Mammalia; order Diprotodontia; family Petauridae; genus Gymnobelideus; species Gymnobelideus leadbeateri. The sequence goes on from WOXC01001348.1 coordinate 360,884, forward strand.
AATGTTGGGATTGTATTTGTTTTAATTCTGAACTTGGTAAACATCAAACAAAATTATCATTTCCACATATAAAGTAGAACAGAAAAGGAAGATTGTATATGAAACTGCAAACTACCCACAGATTGCTTTTCCTCTTAAATAGATAATAAATTAAGCTTGTAGCTTTCAACTGTGATCTACTTCTCTGTTTTTTATGCTATCTTTCCTACTATTTTCTTCTATGTGTTTTTTTTAAAGTACTTCAGTGAAGTATTAGGAAATATGGTCCACATAATGATTAATCGTAATTTCAAAGGATTTGTGATGAAACAGGCTACCCATCACCTAACAAAGAGATGATGGACTTGGGGCAGACTGACACATTATGGCTAATGGGAGAAATTATTTTGCTTGTCTATACATGTTTGTAGCAAAGAGTTTTGTTCCTCTTTCTGTTGTGGAGGTGGGGTGGGGGGAAAAAGTAGATCTTCATTTGAAAAAAAAAGCTTCTATGATCCTTTTTCCTTTCCTTTCTTTTTTGGTAACCATCATTAACTACTCCCACCCCAACCTCCTCCTCCTCACTGAAAAAACAAAAACAAAATCTTTGCATAAATATGCATAGTCAAGGAAAATGTTCCCATGTTCACTTTGTCCAAAAATGTATGTTTCATTCTACACCAATCTAAGTATTATTAATACCTAGGCACTTTGGGACCTAGTAAGAATGAAAATTTCTCAGTTTTATTCCCTACATTTTCCAGAGAATTGCTAAAAGAATATTGAATATCAGAAGACCTGGTTTTGAGTACCATCCCTGCTACTAACTGGTTTGCCAGTTTCCTCCCCAATAAATTGAGAGGACTTGAAGGTACTTACAACTCTAATAGCATATTCATCTAAATCATAGGTTCCCAAAGTGGGTGATACTGACCTTGGGGGGGTGCTGGAATGATTCAGGGGGATGGTAGAAGTCAGGTACAATTGGGGGGCATTGAATAAAAATAAAGGGACATTGGAAGAATAAGGAAAGGAGAGAATTTAGAAAAATCATTCATATGTTTCATCTGTTGTATAACAGAGTTAAAGTCATAGCAATTACATTATTTCCCAAATAAACACACAAAATGCAAGTTATAACTCATCAATGGTCAAGTCCATTGACAGATCTTAACAAACAAGTGTTGGCAGGTGAGCATGTTGTATATTGTCAGGAAGATCAACATACATTGGCAGGTGTATGTGCCCGTAAAGACTTGTTTACAATACAATACTATATGATTACATGACACAACATGTCATCAAAATTTCAATGTGGGAAAAACCCTACAAATTTACAATAAATTATTAAATTTAAGATGTCATTTTAAAAAAATTTGGAAATGATACAAATTTTAAAAAAACATTAGAGGGTTAAAGAAAATAGACTTCTAGGAGGCTGTAGGCCAAAAAAGTTTGGGAACCTCTGATGTAAATGCTTCTCTCTGGGTGCCTGCCTGCTCAGCCTCAGTTGCCCCTTCCTTTGGACAGAACAAAATATTTTTCCAAGAAGTAATAAATGAAAAAAGCTTCTGGACATTGGCATAAGGAGCACATTTTCTTTTTCACTTTAAGAGTTAAATGTAGTTATGATACGGCTGAGGATGACTTAAATTACAAGTGTCAAGACCTGTTGTGATAATGGAAAAATTTGTTCAAAACAAGTTGTTCCCTCAACACAAAATTACCTGGGAATAAAATTATGCTGGTGACAGTCTTGAAAAGTGTGATCTTTTGTTACAAAGAAAGGGTGAAGTAGTCATGGGAGAGTGAAGGTGATATAAAAAGAAAGAAAAAAAGAACATCAATAAAACATTTTAAAAGAAAATGCATTTAAAAAGATTCCTTTAGTATTTTTAATAAGCTTGATCTCTACTCTCTGAAAAAAATAACAACGAATTTTTATAGACCCTTCTCCCTCATCTAACCACCATTATATTTCCTTCTATATTTTTACAGCCAAATACCTCATACATGTGCCTCCATTTCCCCAACACCAGCTTCCTCCTTAATCCTGGCTAGGCTAGCTTTATGCATTCACAGAATCTACTAGCGAAAAGGCACCTCAGAATCCATCTAGTCTAACAAGAATCTCCCATTTACAACATTCTTGACAAATGGTCATTCATTCTCTACTTGAAGCTCTCCAAAGGGGGAAACCCTCTATCTTTTCAGGTAACTCATTCTACTTTTGGACAGTTCTAATTGTTAGGGAATTTTCCTTATATTAAACTGATATCTACCTCTAGGTTCAAGCAGATCAAGTCTCATCCCTTCTAACATCTGATTTGAAGTTCCCCTGTCCTGAGTGGTGGTAGCCTCAGTTATCTGGTATGTTTAGGCTGGGTTCCAACTACTCTTCAATCTGAGGCCAATTCATGGCTAGCTTGAAAAGTACCCTTCCTCCCTCTCAGGTTCTGGAACTGAAATCAAACCAAACCAGTCATTTCAAAGGGTGTATCCCACTTCTCCTTTTTGGCCTCACTTATAATCAACTAAGTTTACAAAGCAAAATACCTGGATTTTTAAAAATAGTATTTTATTTTTTCTAATTACATGCAAAGACAATTTTTAGCATTCATTTTTTATAAAATTTTGAGTTCCAAATTTTATCCCTCCCTCTCTACCTTTTCACCTCCCTAAGACAAAAAATAAGTTGATATAGGTTATATGTGTGCAATCATGTAAACTATTTTTATATTAGTCATGTTGTGAAGGAAGAAACAATTTGCAAAAAAATTAGGATTTAAAGCAAAATATCTTTCTATGGCTGCCATTTGTATTTATTGTTCAGTCATTTTCAGTCCTGTTTGATTCTTTGTGACCCTATTTTGAATTTTTTTGAAAGAGATACTGGAGTGGTTTGCCATTTCCTTCTCCAGCTCATTTTACAGATGAGGAAACTGAGGTAAACAGGGTTGTGACTTGCATAAGGTTGCACAGCAGTAAGTCTCTGAGGCCAGATTTGAAATCATGATGAGTCTTCCTGATTCCAAGCCCAGTGCTCTATCTATTGTGCCACCTAGATACCCCATCCTTTTTGTATTTATATCCTAAAAGCTTAGCACATTGTTTGGCACATAATAAACCCTTATAAATCCTTTTTCACTCATTTTTTCATTCATTCCTTGTAATCATCATTCAGTTGTTGTTTTTTTAAAGAAGTTGAGCATTCCTACCTACAAAGTAAACAAATCTACCAAAACATGCTCCCTCTGCACCCGTGGTCATGCCGTGGTTCTATTGACAAAAGAAATGTGTGTTATACATACTTTTTTCTCTCTAGCAAAAATTGATCATTGCAAGTCATGTGAGTTTTAGCAAAATTTATTGTTGCCATTCAATTCCATTTCCATATGGCTCTGCAAGGTAGCTATCATGTCCCTCCTAAGTCTTCCCTTCTCTAAGCTAATCATTCTTCTTCTTCTTCTTCTTCTTCTTCTTCTCCTTCTCCTTCTCCTTCTTCTTCTTCTCCTTCTCCTCCTTCTTCTCCTTCTCCTTCTCCTTCTCCTTCTCCTTCTTCCTCCTCCTCCTCCTCTTCTTCTTCTTCTTCTTCTTCTTCTTCTTCTTCTTCTTCTTCTTCTTCTTCTTCTTCTTCTTCTTCTTCTTCTTCTTCTTCTTCTTCTTCTTCTTCTGATTTTCGTATGTCTAATCTTTCCCCACCATCCCCACCCACTCTTTCTCTCTGACTAATTTCCTCTGAGGTGGTTTCAACAAGGGCAGGGTTTCCACAGAGGAAGGACAGTTGCCACAACTCCCTACTCTCAAGGTTCTAGGAGTAACTTTTTGTGGGTGATTATTCCTACTAACACTTTAGTCAGTAAGTCAGTAAACATTTATTAAGTGCCTACTATGTGCTAAACACTGTGCTAAGGGCCAGGGATATAAAATGAGGCAAAAGACAGTTCCTGCTCTCAGGGAGCTCAGAATCTAATGGGGGAGACAACAAGCAAAACAAACACATAAAAACAAACTATACACAGAATAAATGGGAAAAAATTAAGAGAATAAAGTCATTAGAATTAAGAGGAGGGTTGGGAAAGGCTTTAGCTGGGAGATGGGATTTTAGTTAGGAGTTGAAGGAAGCTAGGGAATGAGGTAGAGATAAGGAAAGAGCAGTCCAAGCGTAGGGGATGACCAGAGAAAATCCTTAAAGGGAGCTATAGAGTGTCTTGTTTGAGGAATAGCCAGGACCCAGTGCCACTACGTTAGAATACTGGTGGGGTATAAGGTTTAAGAAGACTGGAGAGATGTGTGGTGAGGGAGGGAGAAGCTAGGTTATGAAGGGCTTTGAATGCCAGAGAATTTTATATTTAATCCTAGACTCCAATTTATCAGTCTCCTTCCTAAAACATGGTTTCTAGTATTCCAGAGGTGAACAAACAAGGACAAAGTACAATATAAATCACCTCCTTAAATTCTGGATTTATATATTATACTTAATCCTAGAGGTGATAGGGAACCACTAGAGGTTATTGAGTGTCAGAGTGACATGGTTGGGTCTGAGCTATAGGAAAATAATTTTGGAGGTTTAACAGAGGATGGTTTGGAGTAGAGGGAAACTTGAGGCTGACAGACAGACCCACCCGCAGATTATTGTAATAGTTTAATAATCTAGCTCACAGTTGATAAGAGTCTGTACCACTATAGTGGCAGTATCAGTCCTGACAGGTCTTTCCTTTAAATAAATCAGCCATTGACACTCAATTTACCTTAATCAAAACATTTACTGAAAATAGGAACAAGATGGGGGAGGGATAGGAAAGGAAAAAACATTTATTAAGAGCCTGTGTGCCAGGTTCTATACTAAGTGCTTTACAAATATCTCATTTAATCCTTCCAATAACTCTGTGAGGAAGGTACTGTTATGATTCTCATTTTACAGCTGAGGAAACTGAGGCAGACAAAGGTTAAATGATTTGTCCAGGGTTACACAGCTAGTAAGTATCTGGATTTGAACTCAGGTCTTCCTAACTCCAGGCCTAGAGGTCTATCTATAGCTAGGTAGCTGCCAAACACATAATACTTTTACAACATTCTACCCATAAACCTGGGTCACATTTTCCCACCAGCACCCAGGGAATGGGTACACACATATAGTCTCAGAATAGTTAAGAATGCATAGGTCAAAGCATGTACAAAGCATGTGGTCAAAGCAACGTACAATTCTGGGATTGTAAACTTCAGTAATATATTCTTTTCTGCTTCAGGAATTGCTCCTAAAACATTCCTTGATGAGTGTAATTTCTATGTGAATAAATGCTTCCACTGCTAAGCAGAACTAAGCTATAGTCTGCTGGACATTTTGCCAGGCAAGGGATCTCAACTGGACTGATTGATCTGCTGGGCCATGTATACTTCCAAGCTGTTTCTCTGGTAAGTGGCCTTCTTCAATGGTAACACTTATATGTCCTAGAGGATGCCTTTAGCTGAGGCAGTGGAATGGTCTTTTAAGGAAAAAGTAAGAGCTGTTATCCCAATTCAGTGAAAAGCTCGACAATTTTACTCATTTGACAAGATTCCTTTTTCTTATGTAAATGAAACTTTGAAGAACAAAACATTGAAGTTCACTTTGTCTGGTATTCACTCCAAAGTTCTAAGTATGACCTGTCATTTGCAAATAAGCAACTGCCATCTCAGAACACTGAGGCAGACTTATAACTCAGACAAGTTAACTGTATATAATAGCTTCAAGTTACCTGAATATCCTGTCACTTTCATCTAGGCTCCAACTTATCAGTCTCCTTTCTAAAATATGGTTTCCAGTACTCCTGGAGTGGACAAACAAGGGCAGAATACAATATATCTATATATATATCTATATCTATCTATCTATATATATATACATATATATCTATATATCTATAGGTATAGATATATAGATATATATGTATCACCTCCCTCGAATCTGGAGGTTATGCTAATAAAGCCAGCCTAATAAAACTCACATTTACATGCTGTTTGACCAATATCTCTGAGCCTCAATTTCTTTATCCATAAAATGGAATCCGAATACCTCAAGTGTCTGCCTAAGGAAGCCAACCTGAACATCAAATGAAATAATGTGGGTGCAGGACCTTGCAAAAGTGACAACAATGATTATTCTGAGCTGATTTCATCACAGAGGCATAGAGGGAACTTGAATAAAAAGCATAATCCAAGGAAGCATCTCTAGTGAAAAAAGAATCCAACTCCTTGACCTGCATGAGGGACATTTTAAAGGTTATTCACATAGCTTGAGTTTTTGGTGATAAATGTTTCTGCTGGAATGAATTCTAGCTACAATTTTATACCAAAAATCCGCAGGAAAAAAATGTGTCTTAGGTTTAATTTTTGTTCTTAGCTGAGTCTCCTCTTTCCTTTCCTGGCTTGCTCATATTTCTGCTCAAAAGGGCAGAGGTTATCTCTGCCCTTAAAGTAATCTGTAGAATATTTATATTTCCAAGAATAGAAGCAGAATATCATTTTTTTAAAAACCACCCAAGGATGGATTTGTGATGAAAGAACTTATTTTAGGCAAGACAAGTCAAAAAGAAATGAGGTATTATTATCTAAGGAAGGAAGGAACAAATCAGGTCAACATCCCTCCGTGACTTCATTGTAGATCACCAGCTCTTTGAGCAATGAACTCCAGAATAGTCTTTGACTTGTCCCTACATAAACTAGTCCATGAACAAGGTCTGTGATTTCTTCCTTCATAGTATTGCCCGTGCACATCTCCTTTCTACCAAGAGGTCTAAGTTCTGGTCATCTCACACACAGACTATTGAAAAATCTTTTTCTAGTGAATTCCTGAAACTAAGACCAGAGTCTGGTCTTAAGAGTGGGGAACTTCGGGGCGGCTAGGTGGCACAGTGAGCAGAGCGTCAGCCCTGGAGTCAGAAGGACCTGAGTTCGGATCCAGCCTCAGACACTTAACGCACAAACAAAAAACCTAGCCGTGTGACCTTGGGCAAGTTACTTAACCCCAACTGCCCTCCAAAAAAAAAAAAAAAGAGTGGGGAACTTCTAGGTCCTTGGGTACAGCCTTTTGACTGAGTCCAAGTTTTACAGAACAAATCCTTTTATTAAGGGGATTTGTTCTGTGAAGTTCGGATTCAGTCAAAGGGCTGCACTTGAGGACCTCGAGGGCCAGAAATGTGGCCTCGAGGCCGCAGGTTCCCCATCCCTGGACCAGACACACTCAGGGCTACACTTAGAAATTTGGAATATTAGAAATGGAAGGTGGAAAAATGTACATTTACTGACATGAAGTGAAATAAGCAGAAGCAGGAGGGTATTATATATAGTAACAGCAGTATTGTATAATAATCAACTGAGAATGTCTTGACTATTCTCAGCAAGTCAATGATCCAAGACAATTCTGAAGGACCTAGGATGAAAAATGCTCTCCATCCCCAAAGAAAGAAGTGATGGAGCCTGAATGCAGATCGAAGCTTTCCTTTACTTCCTTTATCTTTCTTAGTTTTTTTTTGTCTGTGTTTTCTTTCACAACATGACTCACATGGAAATATGTCTTGCATGACTGCATCTGTATAACCTGTATCAAGTTGCTTGCCTTCTGGGAGCAGGAAGAGAGGAGAGATTCTGGAACTCAAAATTTTTTAAAAAGAGTGTTAAAAGAAATGAATGATGTAAAACAGAAGTTAATAAAGCATTTGTTTAAAAATAAATAAATAAATAAAATAAACTTAAAGCAAAAAAAAAAGAATGTTAAAAAAATGTTTTTACATGTACTGGGGGGATGGACTTTTTGAAAAAAGAAATGGAAGAAAGCTTGTATATTTAATGTAACCTCGTGGTTTTACAGATGAGGAAACTGAGACCCAGAGAAACTATATGATTTATCTGTAGTCAACTAATTAGTGGCAAAACTAGAATTCACACCTTCTAACTTCTAGTCAAACACTGTTTCAGGGGTGGGGAACCAGTGGCCTCAAGGCCACATGAAGCTCTCTAGTGTAGCCTTTTGACTGAATCCAAACTTCACAGAACAAATCCCCTAAATGAAAGAATTAGTTCTGTAAAACTTAGACCAGGTCAAAAGGCCACACCCAAGGACCTAGAAGGCCACATGTGGCCTTGAGGAGTCTTTCCCCTATACTCTGCTGATTCCCTTTGAACACTACCAAAGCTATCATAAGTATCAAACCAGAAGAGGCCTCAGAGACCATCTCTTCTCTTTCTAATCTATAATGCTAGAAATATAATTTATACTGAAATTTGGGTATTAAAAGAAGATTATTGGGAAGAAGTTTGGAGGAATTGAACATTTCTGGATAGAAGCAGACCCCATCCTTTCTTGGGAAGAGGGAGTGCTGAATATAGAAGCAAGAGAAGTTCTATACTGTTAATTCAGGGCAGAGACCTCCCTTCAGAGGACCGACTGGTGCATTCTCTTCAGGGTTATAATTTTCCCCATATGCCTATTACATATTTCTCATACGTATGAGCCCCTCCCTTCAGCATACATTATCATGCATCCCATGTTCTATTAATGAGGCTCTAATTCTATTCAAAGTGTGTCACATAATATACATGAGGTTTATTAAGCATGCCCAATAATAATTTTAGGCTCATTGGCCTCTACCGGATTAAAACGGATCAGTACCTATCCTAGTCTGAAGGTCTCTCAAGGCCTTTGTCTGCCGTCTGATTGGTTGGGTCCACCTGCTGTCTCTTAACTCCCTTTATCAGTAGTTTTACTTCAGTAATTTCTAGCAATTCTATGGAAACTTAACTCTTTGCTGTCTCTTATAATAATCTGCCCTCTTTTCTTCTCAGACCAATCTACTTTTTACCCCTGTGACATATGGGCTAGCTCCTCTGTATTGTCAAGGTGTTGCAGGAGACTGCCTTATCTGCATTTTATATTTCCCCTAATGCATATAAAATAATGCTTGCTTACTGTAGACATCATTAAATGTTTGGTGAACTGAATCAAATATGTAACCCAGGGCTCAAGCTTAAACATTTGCATAAAACTCTCCCCATTGGTGAAGAAGCCTCCATGCTTGTGGGAGAAAAAGAGTTGGTGAGATCTTGGGAGAGGAAAGATGCTGGCTTTCTGCCAAGAGCAGAGTGGGTCAGTCTCATGGCCCTAATCTCTTGCTCCCCTCCAGACAGCAAAGTCTTACTCAGAGAGGGGCTGAGAAGACCCCACAATATCTATTCATGCCTCCCCATGAGGCAAACCTAGACAAATCCATATAGACACACAGTATGGGCAACACAAACACAATTGTATCTGTTTGTATTTTCCCAGTGAAGAAGTTTGATATATTGTGATTAAAAAGAATACCTCCCCCAAAACTGTTCATGAATCAATATGTATTTATTGATCAATACTGATTGAATGAAAATGAGCAAAAGTTCATAGAGTGGCTCACTTACCTTAAATTTAAATAAAGTTTTACTGTACTGAAAAAATGTAAAAAAATTATTAGCTCACAGGTTAAGAATATACAAAAATTGAGGGCAGCTAGGTGGTGCAGTGAATAGAGCACTGGCCCTGGAGTCAGGAGGACCTGAATTCAAATCTGTCCTCAGAAACTTAACACAAACAAACAAAACTAGCCATGTGACTCTGGCCAAGTCACTTAACCCCAAATGCCCCTCCAAAAAGCAAAAAGAAAATTTTTAAATTAAAAAAAAAGAATATACAAAAATTGGCCATATTTTAACCCTCAGTAGTAGTTTGTGGGGAAGTTGGGTGGTACTGTGAATAGAGCATTGGGCCTGGATTCAGGAAAATCTGAGTTCCAATCCAACCTCAGACTCTTACTAGTTGTGTAACCCTGGGCAAGTTACTTAACCACTATTTGCCTCAGCTCCTCATCTATAAAATGGGAACACGCTGGAGAAGGAAATGACAAACTACTCCAAGTATCTTTGCCATGAAAATGTAGAGTCAGACACAACTGAACAGCAAGAAGTGGTTTGTGGACCCTTGGGTTAGAGCAGGTGTGGGGAACTGGCCTCAAGACCACACGTGGCAGGGCGGAGGTGGCACAGAGAATAGAGTACCAGCCCTGAAATCTGGAGGACCTGAGTTCAAATCCAGTCTCAGACACTTAACACTTACTAACTGTGTGACCTTGGGAAAGTCACTTAACCCCAAATGCCTTCCAAAAAAAGAAAAAGCAAAAAAAAAAAAAGGCATTCTAGGACCTCAAGCGCAGCCCCTTTGACTGAATCCAAACTTCACAGAACAATAGGACCTAGAGGGCCACATGTGGCCTCGAGAACACAGGTTCCCCACCTCTGGGCTAGACAGTTCAAGTGAGTCAATCTCAATTTGGGGGATGGAGAAGTGGGTTGAGAAAGTAATAGAAGGATCTTAGGCTAAGAGACAACATTCTCTTCCAGGGGTAAGAATAATCTAAGCATAGTGGAGTAAAACCCTGGACCTAGAGAGGAGTGTATGACAAGGTAAACTTGGGAGACTCTATTTAGATCAAATAATTTACTATTTAACACTCTGAGACTGGGTAGATTTATTTTATTCCCATTTTAAATACCTTACCCTGGAATAGCATTGATCAATAGATAAATAGATAATAGATATTACTTATAAGTCTGTATCTATATTTACATATGAGCTTGCACGTGTGCGTGTGCGTGTGCGTGTGTGTGTGTGTGTGTGTGTGTGTGTGTGTGTGTGTGTGTGTGTTTTCCTTTGTTTTCCCTTATAAGTAGGTTCATCTGAGGCCTCAGGGTCAGGATTGGAACAAAATGAGACACCAACCATCTGAGAGTTACTAAGAGTTTATTGTCTTGGTTACAGAATTGAAAGAATGTTCTTCACAGATATGTCACTTCATCTTCATATGGAAAAAACATCAAGATGTCTTGGGCATGGTGATTTTTATGGTAATGGGGCCTCTGCCAAATCTGAGAGTCACTGACTTTTCATGGGCTAGCCTTTCATGCTCTAGGTGATTGGGAATCTGCATCAATGTCTCAAGTCTTGACCTCTGGATCAATCACCTTAGGGACAAATGTCCTGTCTTTTAGAGAAACTATTCTGTCTTAGGTGGCAGGGCTGTAAGCAATCAGGAAGCAGTTTCAATGACTTGACCCTTTACACCTTGAATCAATCAGTCTCAGGGTTAGCTTCCTTGTCTTTTAGGGGAACAATTAGGTTAGCCAACATGGTAGATGTTGCTCCAACCATTCTCTGTGATTGGAAGGCCAGATATTGGTTGAGAAGCTAGCCTAAGAGTTTGTGAATAGCAGAAGCCACTGGAGAGTGTATGAGCACTAGAAGAAAGAAATGTGTTGAATTGGAAAGTACAAAAGGATCAGTATATCCCACAATAAGTAGGAGAGATAGCAACAGGAGAGCAGATGACACAGAAGGAAGGAACACGAGCCATGAGATCCTCAGCACTGGACTTCCAGAACAGAGACTGAGTAGGTAGACTGTATGTGAGAATTGTCAGAGTCTCCCAAAATCCCCCCCCCAAAATTACAAGACTGTAAACTCAAGAAGGTTATTTCTCCATTTTCCTATCTCCCCTTTCTCTTTCTCTGTCCTTGAAGATGTTTATTTCCTGAAACTTATCTCTGTTTTTTTTCCCAAAGTTTGTTTACCTTTCTATTTGCATTTGTCTTCTAAAGTAGCTATTATAAAATTAGCTAAATATTGCATTGCACAAATGCAGGGGAGAGGGTCCATTAGGGAACTCCTGGAAGGGGAGAGAGATCCATTTACAGTTGTGGTCTTTCCCAGGTTGGGGGTATGGGTCAGGAAGAGGAGCAGGGAGAAAGGGTAGTTGGGTATCTGAGGGCTTAGCACAGAAAAAAAGAGAGGGAGAGAGAAAGAATAACTGATTCCATTTTAATAGACTAATGTGTGCCCACAAAACCTTTATTCAGGACCAACATTCTATCCAGAATGTCCCCAGTAGAAATAAAGCCCCTCCTGGTTCTTTCTACCTTGTCAAAATAAAACACTACTAACCATCCCATTTCTACAAAATAGGAACTGGGAGCCTAATGAAAGATATCCAGTAACCAGAATCTAGAAAATATCATGTGTTAAATAATCATGGGGAAGTCCTTGACTATATAATGCACTGAGTAGAAGGAACAGGAACTTGTAACTAGAGCTAATTTAATCTCATCCTTCAGAATGGCTTAGTTTCTTTTGTCTAAGGCCTGGTAAGTGTCCTGTATAAGTTTTCTGTTTACCAGATCACAGATTTAGACCTGGAAAGGCCAAGTTCAACCCCCTTCATTTTTTTTTTTGCTTTTTTTTGGAGGGCAATTGGGGTTAAGTAACTTGCCCAAGGTCACACAGCTAGGTTTTTTTTTTGTTTGTGTGTGAGTTAAGTGTCTGAGGCCGGATCCAAACTCAGGTCCTTCTGACTCCAGGGCTGACGCTCTCCTCACTGCGCCACCTAGCCGCCCCTAACCCCCTTCATTTTACGGATGAGGAAACTGAAACACCAGAAGACATGACTTATCCAAGCAAGAGAGGCAGGACTTGCACCTGGGCCCCCAAACTCCAAATACAGCACACTTTTTTCTACCATAAGCTTAGTTAATACTACCTTAAATGAACTAGATTAATTTAATGAACTTAGATTTAATTTTGATGAATCTAAGAGCTTTCTCACTGAGACTGGGGGGCTAGAAAGGTCAGGCCAACATACAAGAAAGCTGTAATCAATCAGTTAATAAGTATTTTTTAAGCATTTGCTATGTGCTAGGTTAGGTGGTGAAATGGATAGAGTGCTGGGCCTGGAGCCAGGTAGACTCCTCTTCCTGAATTCAAATCTGGCCTCAGATACTTACTAGCTATGTGAACTTGGACAAGTTACTTAACCCTATTTGCCTCAGTTTCCTCATCTGTAAAATGAGCTAAAGAAGGAAATGGCAAACCATTTCAATATGTTTGGCAAGAAAGTCCCAAAAGGAGTCATGAAAAATTGGACACAACCGAACAACAACAAAAATGTTTTAGGTATTGGGGATGTCATATACATTGTATGTACATTATAGATACAAACTAAGGAAGGGGGAGCTGATACTCGAAGTGATCTTTGAAGAAAACTAGGAATTCTAAGAGTCGCCTGAGGTGAACAGGGACTAACATTCCAAGTATGGGGAATAGTGTGTGAAAGGTCAGGGAGATAGGAATAGGATTGCCTAGTTTAACAGTATAGTTGCCACGACTGAACCATATGAAGATGAGTAACAAAGTCTTAATGCATTTTTAAGTGATTAAAGCTTTAAAAGCCCATGAGACTTTTGGGATATTCTGTATAGTAAGAAATATGGAAGCACATAGCACTAAGACCTCAGCTGTGTTATAGAATATTGAGAAATAATATTAGTGCAGTGTCATGGTTTGAAATCTTTCTTCTGAGTTGAATCCAAGACCTAATCAGTCTTCTTTTAATAGAAAATCACACATTTCAGGGAGAGATCTTAATTCTGTAACTAAGGACATAGAGAGTTCTATTCCCCGTCCCTACTTTTTAAATGAGGTCCAAACTAAGGGTAGAAATATCTTTTGGATTAATATAATTTAGAGAGGTATCTCACATCACTGCCCTTTTGTAGTCCAGGGAAGCCTATGGACCTCTTCTCAGAATAATTTTTTTTTTCTTTTTGGAGGTGGGGAAGCTGGGCAATTGGGGCTAAGTGACTTGCCCAAGGTTACACAGCTAGTGAGCATTAAGGATCTGAGCCTGGGTTTGAATTCAGGTCCTCCTGACTCCAGGGCCAGTGCTCTATTCACTGAGCCACCTAGCAGCCCTTCAGAATACAATTTTTAAGGGCTTAAAATAAAATACACAGGATTACAAAATAAACCACTTATATTAAAATCCAGTTATCAATTTTTTTCGAAGTTCTTGGAAGGGGCAGCTAGGTTCAGAATGAAAGCTGAGAGTATTGTTTGTCCTTAGTTCTCAAAGAGGACCATGATATCAGGAAGGTGATGCCATGACTTTCAAGTGAATCAGATTAACTGAGGAAGGTCCATGCAAAGTCACCAGCTTCACTTTTTCCACCAGAGCTATCTGGGTCAAGTGGCAAGATATAGATCAGGACAACCAGAGATGGTCCCCGAAAGTTGAGACTATTCATTAGAGCAAGCAGTCAAAGTGGGGATGAGCAAAAGTTGGAGGAGGCTGAAGATGAGTGCCAATTCTATATGCTAAGAGGAGCTTGCCTAATGGGTGGAGCAGGAAGAGAGAGTGAGGCCCAGCTGATGTAGAGCAGCTAATGAAAGTGAGAGAGGGAAGCATGTTTGTGGGGAGGCCTAACAGAGGGAAGGCTTGGGGACATTGGTGGTCCCTGGATGGGTGACCATGTATAAACTTATTTGTTACCATAGTGGAATTGGCTTTCTGGTATCTGAATAAACATTTTGGTTTTGCCTTTGAGGAAGAGAGTTATTTATATTTTATGAAATACACATGAATATTCACAGTGGCTACTATGGGTATTGCATTGGTGATATAAAGAGGTTCTTGAACTCTTTATTTTTTGGATGCTTCTAGTAGTTTTTCTTCAAGCTGGAGGATCTGATTTTGATTGTGACATTCATGAGTGTTTTCAATGTGGGGTTATTTTCAGAAGGTGGATTCTGTCTCTTGAATTTTTCCTCTTTTTTGGTTATGTGCTTGACAAGCATAAAAAATAAATATTTTCTTATAAAAAGAACAGAAAATAAGAACTGTCTATGAAACTATGACTCTCTGCTGTGCACAGTTTAGTTTTTTTTTATATAGTTCAGATTTAACTTGGTGGTTACCAAACTGCCTAGCTTGTCTGTCTCTTTCTAAGCTCCCTTCTGTTTTCTTCCATTTATTTTTTTAATGTTTCATTGATGGTTTTTTTTTTTTTTTGGTGTAGCTATTAGTGCCTCTCCCAATCTCTCCCATCCAAATTAGGTACAGAAATAAATGTCCCTCATTGTAACAAACAAATATAGTCAAGCAAAATAAGCCCACCTATTGACTGTGTCAGAAAACATAAATCTCAGTCTACATCTCTAATTGCCAACTCTTTGCCAAAAGGCAGGAAGCATGATTCATCCTAAATCTCCTGGAGTTATGTTTGGTCATTGCATTAATGAGAGGTCTTGAGATTTTCACAGGTGTTTCGCTTTGTAATGTACTTGGCATTGTATAAGTTATGTTCTGATTCTGCTCGTTTCACTTTGCATCAGTTCATATAAATTCTCCTAATCCATCTCTTTTGTCATTTCTTACAGAGCAATAATATTCCACTATATTTACCTACCATAATTAAACATTCCCCAACTGGTAAGTACTCAGTCACTTTCTTTCTAGATTTTTGATACAAGAAGGAAGGTGGGGGAAGATGTGGAGGGGAGGGAAAGGAAAAATAAGCATTTCTATAACTCCTATGTGTACCACACACTTGTAATGGAAATGCAGATTTAAAGATCTTCCCTGCCCCTAGCTTAAGTGCACCTGGAGCCTGTGGTGGGAGGCTTGTTTTTCAGGGAAGCCCACACCTTGATACTTTGTGATTGGGCAGTGGGTCAAGGAGGTTGTTACATTCTCTGAGCCAAGAGAAGGCTATATAAGCCCTGAGGAGAGGTTTTGCTTTGGGGCTCACTTTGAGTAGTGTTGTGTGATTTGACCAGATGAGACTCTGGGAAGCCATTGTTGAGAGCCCCCCGGCTTTGAAAACCCAGATGTTGATGCTTCCCTCTCTGGTAGCTGTGATTTGGTATTGATATAATGGTTGGACAGTTTGGAAGCCTGTCTGTTTGATCTGTAAGTTCTGTAACTCTGAAGTTCGGGGTGCTGACCTTCTCCCCCTGAACTAGGTAATGTATGTTTGTTTGATTAAAGTAAGCTTGTTAACTGATTTTGAGTTGCTTTCCTTTTGAAAAGCAGATCTAAGAACCTGTGTTGGCAGTCACCCTGGGGATATTGGGGTGCTTGCTGCTACAACACTCTGCTAAGTACTTTTTAGAAATGTTATCCTCTTTGATCCTCACAACAACCCTGCAAGGGAGGTGTTATTATTATTATTATTATTATTATTATTATTTTACAGTTGAGGAAACTGGCAAATAGAGATTAGGTGACTTGTCCAGGATCCCACAGTCAGTACATATCAGAGGCCAGATTTGAACTCAGAATTTTAGTACCACTCCACATTTCTCTACAATAGTGCATTTGTGTGCGTTTCCTCCCACAGACTCTCCAACATTGCCATTTTCTTTATTTGTTATCTTTGTCAGTCTAATAGGTATATGACAGAAGCTCAGAGTTATTTTAAGGTATTTCCCTCTTATTACTAGTGATTTGGAGCATTTTCCATGTAGTAGTTAATAGCTTGCTTTTCTTCTTTGAAAACTGACTATTCATTATTCTTTGTCCATAGGTCTATTGGGGAATGACTCTTGTTCTGTATTTCTATTAATTCCCTGTATATCTTGAATATAAGATTTTATCAGAGAAATTTGCTTCAAAATAAAATTTCCCCAGTTAATCTTTTCCCTACTAATTTTAGCTACATTCACCTCGTGCAAAAACTTTTCATTTGTATGTCATCTAGTGGATTCTATTTTCACTTTGCCCTTGGGGAGGGGGGATTTTGGGTTCCACCCCCCAACCCAGGTTCTAACAGATGTAGGTAACTTTCTTTTTTTTAATTGATTTATTTATTTTTACTTTTCATAATTCACTTCCACAAGATTTTGAGTTCCAAATTTTCTCCCCATCTCTCCCCTTCCCCCACTCCAAGATGGAGTGCATTTTGATTACCCCTTCTCCCAATCTGCCCTCCTTTCTATCATCCCCACCCCCCTTTTCTTATCCCCTTATCCATCTGTTTATAGGGCAAGATAGATTTCTATACACCATTGCCCATATATCTTATTTCCCAGTTGCATGTAAAAATAATTTTTAACATTTATTTTTAAAACTTTTGAGTTCCACATTCTTTCCCTTTCTCCCTCCCCATACACCCTCATTGAGAAAACAAGCAAATTGATATAGTGTATAAGTGTATAGTTACAGCAGTTTTCTTTAATGATTTCTTGAAATTTCATAACTGAGGTTTTTTTGCATGGGGGGGGTGAGGAAATCATAGTTTTCAGGGAGTCTAATGATTTAGCTTAAATTATCTTCCTTGACTTAATTTATAAGTTAGTTCTTTTTCATAATAGAGTCTTCAAATTTTTCAGGAGTGTTGTTTTTTTACTTTGTTCTAATATTTCTTGTTTTCTCATTAAATCATTTAGTTCTGTGTGTTCCATTCTATTTTTCAGGACTCTAATATTTGGGGCATGTTTTCCAATTTCTAAACTATTCTCTTGCCATTTTTCCTCAGGAATTCCAAATTCATTATTTATTTTTTGCATTATTCCTTCCCTGCACTCTTGGAATCATCATTTCTAAGGCATCTTCCCCCTAAAGTGTCTCCTGAGGCTTCTTGTGGAAGCTCTGCTTGTACTTATTTTGGAAGCACTCTTTTCTTCTGCTTATTTCTTGCCTTTTTTCTGTTTATCCATATTTTAAGCTTGAGAACTGGATTGGAACTTTTATATCAGGCTCAGCCTCTACCCCTGTCCTGCCTTTTTTGGATTAGGTAGGAAGGCCCTGGCTGATGCCATCCTTTTGCAGTCTGGATGTGGTTGCTGCTGTACTGCCACAATCCTGATGAGGAGCCTGAGTCCTGTTCTCTCTCTCTCTCTCTCTCTCTCTCTCTCTCTCTCTCTCTCTCTCTCTCTCTCTCTCTCTCTTTCTTTCTCTCTCTCTCTCCCTTCTTTCACAGACCTGACCTGGGAGGTAGCCTCAGATTTTGGACCAAGTCCCACTCTGTGACTCAGTCTCTGTCTTTTTTCTGCCTTTGTCTCCTGGTAGCTTTGGCCCCTTCTCTGCCTCCTTCTCCTTATGTAATTATCTATCAGGATTTGCCTTTGTCCCCTGCTGCAGGCCTAACAAGGTATGGGGCCTTAAACTGGCCTCTGGTCTCTTAGAGAGTCCCAAAGTGTATGTATTCTTCATGTGACCTCTGTCCCATATTCTTGAACAATGACATTCTAGAAGTATTGACTTTTTCCCCAAAAAATGATTCCAAGAGGCCAGAGCTAAAATTCTGCTGGTTTCAGGTCCTCCTGGTACACTCCTAACCAGAACTCCCACAATCTTCTTGCTACTTTCTTATGAAGTCCCAGACTGGGTGAATGAATTTGCTGGTGTTTCCCTTTGGTTTTATTAACATTATAATTTTATTATCACTTTTTATCAATTATTTATTTTCAATTTTAATATCAACTTTATTATCATTATTTTATTATCATTACTGTCATCTGGAAGTTTCTTTCCATCTTTTCTAGGGAGTTTCTTAGGGAAATTGGGCTCCATTTAAAACTTCTATGTCACTTTTTTTTTTGGAGGGGAGAAGGCAGGGCAATTGGAGTTAAGTGACTTGCCCAAGGTCACACAGCTAGTAGTGTTAAGTCAGGTCCTCCTTACTCCAGAGACAGCCACCCCCCAAATAATTCTTTAAGCTTGATGTCTTCAGTATGGCCAGAGGACTATATGGAGCAAGGATAAGAACAACCAGAAAGTTAGCACTAGCTGATTAATCCATGACCCTGAAGGTTAAGAGTTAAGATTTAGTAGTAAGTCACCAAATATAAACTAGGGGAATCAGTAGTTAAATATGACAAACCTTGAAATATTAATAAAAGATATACCTAAGGGGCGGCTAGGTGGCGCAGTCAGTAGAGTGCTGGCCCTGGAGTCAGAAGGACCTGAGTTCGGATCTGGCCTCAGACACTTAACACATACAAACAAAAAACCTAGCCATGTAACCTTGGGCAAGTTACTTAACCCCAAGTGCCCTCCAAAAAGCAAAAAAAAAAAAAAGATATACCTAAAAAACACTCATTTATTCATTTGTTCAACCAACCAAGAAACACATATGAAGAACTTACTATACAATATACTATATTACAGAGTATAAGGTTGGGGGGGGGGTGTAGAAAGCAAGCATTTATTAAGTGCCTACCATGTCCCAGGCGCCGTGCTAAGCATTTTGAAAGTATTATCTCACTGGATTCTCCAATAACCCTGTGAGACCCACTTGAGCCCTTCATCACCCAAAGAAGGTCAAAATCTGGACTAGCCAATCTAGAGGATGATTCGAGCTCTTCTGGACTGATATATCAATAATCCTTTGCCATACTCTCTGAGTGAACCCAAAATCCTCCTGCTGTATCAACAGGCCCAAGACTGGATTAAGCTTGTAGAGACATTCTGGGTTGGGGCCCTTCCTTGCTTCTTGGCTTTATAATCTGTGCAGTCTAACCCAAAAGCAAGCTCAGTTTTAACTGCAGCTCCCTCCCATGCATACTTGCCCTCTCACTTTGAGAGAAATAAACACACATATAGCCTAATTCTGTCTTTCTTAGACCAAGTTTTGGAGGTTGACTTTCCTTTGGTGTTGTTTCTTGGATAGGACAGGAGAATGGAGACTGGAACCTTTCCCCTAAGAATGCTGTGATTAGATGCCACAGGACCTGTTCTCCTAAAGTTCCAACCCTGAAGGACAGGTGAGTATTATCTCCAAAATCTCCTCTTCAATCTCTTAGACTCCTACTTATTGGATTGCAGTCCACACTTCTCTTCAAGTCAGCTCTGAGGGTGGACACCACAAGACAGATTCTTCTCTAAAGGTAAGGCTATGCTCTACAAATTGGCTATGGGTCAGTCAGAATCCAAAATTAGTTAACAAAACTTCCACTTCTTACATGTCAAGTCACTGTCAATCTGATGACCATAAATATTGCCAGCATTGATGTCAGTTAACTAAAGATAGGAATTTGGTTGGCCCCATTGGGGCTCTTTTAACAGGTCTGAATTGGTTTATCTCAAGAACAAACTAAGCTTAAAAGTCACTAAGAAGTCTAGACTAGGGTGGGAATGTTTCTACCACTGGTTTGCTGAAATGGCAGAGCAGGAATGTAAGGCAGAAACTTCTTCCCTTAAAACTTGTGAAATCACCTCAGCCACAGCACCTTTCTCAGTACCCTCACTCCCCTCGGTGCCATCTACCCTCCTTTACCTTCCCCTCCCCCTTGTCCAATGGCTCCAGCCTGCCTTTCCCTTCCTTCCATTGCCCCTCCACCCTACTCATTCTTTACTCCCTCTACTCCTTTCCCTTGAGGGTTCCAGTTCTTATGGGGACTCTACCATTCTGCCTACAGACCAGATCTCTGAACTTAACCTCATTGGGACTTACCCCATTAATGTAGTCAATAAGCAGAGCCCCCAGACCATCCCAGTTGAGGATGAGGAAGGCCATGTTAAGTCTACCATCAAAATAGTTTCCACCACACAGTACAGCTTTAAGCCATGGGAATGGGATGGATTTCAGGCCATAAAAAGGGACTTCCCCAATCCCCCTCAGGCCCCCATAAGCTTTGCTGAGTCACCCTCCAGTCTTGCCACTTGGGAATCCCTGACCTATGCCTTTTAGTAGTGGCCTTGGTTGGAAAACCATTGGTTTAACAAGGTAGACTTAAAGGCCACCATCAAGGAAATGAAAGAAACATGGATCACTTACTAGGATCAGGAAAGGCCCCACCAGGAGGCCCTAGCTCAGGCTATCCCAGATACTTTTCCAAAATCAAGACCATCATCCAGAGGCCTGACAAAACTGTGTTTCAGTTTTACAATCACTGAGCAGAGGTCTTTGATGCCAACTCCAGTTTAGTCAATAATCAAGAAAAAGGGGGCCAGACCCAGTTTCTCTCCTGCTTTGTTAATAACCTCTAACCTTCCCTGTCATGGAATATTAAAATCACCCAAATGGAGTGGCAGTCTAAACACCCACAGCTTGTAGCTGAATTCACCTTCCAACTTACCCAGACCTTAGCCCAGACAGAGGAAGACCTTAGAGTGAAAAGGGAGCTCCAGGCTAAAAAGGATCAAGTTTATACCATGCATCTTAAACAGCTAACATCCCCCATACCAAATCTAAGCCCCCTCCTGGCCCAGGTAGGGACTGTAAGCCTGACATTTGTCATTATTGCAAAAAGCCAGGGAACTGGAACTCTGAATGTAGGACCCACCTTAAGGTTATGCAGGCACCAAGGCACTCCCCTGCAACCTTAGGGGTACTCTGAGGAAGGTTGGCAGGATTTGGTCCCCATCTGCCCCTCTTTGCCCCTCTCTCAACTATAGGAGGTGTCCGTGGTAATACAGGGCCACCCCATCTCTGCCTTAGGGGCTACTCTGTCAGTCTTGTATCCTTGAAAATTCTCCACTCCCCTTTCTCAGAGTAATGATAGCCTGTTGATGCTGTGGGTTTCTAACAAGCCTCTCTGAGCTTTTTTGACCTCCCTTCTCCTTTGTCATTCTTGGACAGGACCACTTCTTTTTTTTTTTTTTTAATTTTCACATTAGTCATGCTGTGAAGAAGCATCAGAACAATGGGAGGAACCAAGAGAAAGAAGAAACAAAAAAAGGGAGCAAATAGTATGCTTCAATCTGCATTCAGACTCCATAATGGATTGTTTTGGGGGGTTTTTGGATGTGGATAGCATTTCCCATCATGAGTCTTTCAGAGTTGTCTTATATCCTTGCATTGCTGAGAAGATCTAAGTCTGTCAAAGTTAGGCATCACACAATGTGGCTGATACTACTACAATGTTCTCCTGGTTCTACTTACTTCACTCAGCATCAGTTCATGTAAGTGTCTCCAGGTTTTTCTGAAATCTGCTTGCTCATCATTTCTTACAGAATTATACTCATATGCCACAACTTATTCAGTCATTCTCCAATTGATGGGCATCCCCTCAATTTCCAATTCTTGGACACCACAAAAAATGCTGCTATAAATATTTTTGTACATATGGGTCCTTCTCCAATTTTTATGCTCTCTTTGGAATACAAACCTAGAAGTGGTATTGCTGGGTCAAAAGGTATGTACGGTTTTATAGCCCTTTGGGTATAATTCCAAATTGCTCTCCAGAATGGTTGGATCAGTTCACAACTCCACTAACAATGCATTAGTGTTCCAATTTTCCCACATCTTCTCCAATATTTCCTTGCTTTGTTATGCTAGCCAATCTGATAGGTATAATGTAGTACCTCATTTAGGTAGAATTGTCATTTTATTATATTACTTCAGCCTACCCACGATCAACTGATTTTTTCCCAGTTATTTAGATCTGACTTTCTTTGTGTGAAAAGTGTTTTGTAATTGTGTTCACATAGTTCCTGGGTTTGTCTTGGCAGGTAGACTCCCAAATATTTTATAATTTGTTTTACATTTCTTTAATCAATAATGATTTAGAAAAATTTTTCATATGACTATAGATAGCTTTAATCTTCATCTAAAAACTGCCTCTTCATATCCTTTGACCATTTATCAATTGGGGAATGACTTATATTCTTATTAATTTGACTCAATTCTTTATATATTCTAGAAATGAAGCCTTTACTAGAGACACTGGTTGTAAAAAAATTTTTCCCAGCTTTCTGTTTCCCTCCTAATCTTGGTTGTATTCACTTTGCTTGTGCAAAAACTTTTCAATTTAAAGTAATCAAAATTATCCATTTTGCATTTCATAAAGTTCTCTATCTCTTGTTTGGTCATGAATTCTTCCATTCTACATAAATCTGACAGGTAAACTATCCCTTGATCTCCTGGTTTACTTATACTATCAGCCTTTATATTTAAGTCATCTACCCATTTTGACTTTTATCTTGGTATACAGTGTGAGATTGGTCTATGCATAGTTTCTGCCATACTGTTTTCCAGTTTTGTCAGCTATTTTGTTAAATGGTGAGTTCTTATTCCGAAAGCTGGAGTCTTTGGGTTTATCAAATCCAGATTACTACAGTCATTGACAACTATGTCTTGTGTACCTAACCTGTTTCACTGATCCACCACTTTATTTCTTAGCCAGTACCAAGTAGTTTTGATGATTGCTGCTTTATAATGCAATTGAAGATCTGGTATAGCTAGGTCACCTTCCCTCGCATTTCTTTTCATTAATTCCCTTGATATTCTGCACCTTTTGTTGTTCCAAATGGAGTTTGTTATTATTTTTTCTAGCTCTATAAAATGATTTTTGGTAGTTTGATTGGTATGGCACTGAATAAGTAAATTAATTTAGGTAGAATTATCATTTTATTATATTACTTCAGCCTACCCATGATCAACTGATTTTTTCCCAATTATTTAGATCTGACTTTCTTTGTGTGAAAAGTGTTTTGTAATTGTGTTCACATAGTTCCTGAGTTTGTCTTGGCAGGTAGACTCCCAAATATTTTATAATGTCTACAGTAACTTTAAATGGAATTTCTCTTTTTATCTCTTGCTGTTAGGCTTTGTTATTAATATATGGAAATGTCAATGATTTATGCAGATTTATTTTATGTCCTACAAATTTGCTAAAGTTATTTATTATTTCAAGTAGTTTTTTTATTTGATGTTATTGATATCACTATTTTACATTTGAGAGAACTGAGGCAGACAGAAATTAGGTGACTTGCTCAGGGTCAAATAGTTAATAAGTGTTTGAGGCTATATATGAACTCTGGTCTTCCTGACTCCAGGGCCAGTGTTCCATCTACTGTGCCACCTAGTTGGGAATATGAAGAAAAGCAAGTTGCTTAGGGCCTGTATGGATAAATAATAGGCATATGCAAAACAATTCCAAAGCAGCATGCAAGTAAATGAATCATAAGATGTTATGAACCCACTACATAGGCTTATAGCTATACTCCAGTGCTAAGAGCATTCAAAGCAAATGAAAAAAGGAGAGAAGTGATGGCATTGATCATTGTGAATATCTGAAAATCAGAGCTCCTAAGCCAGGAAGAAAAAAAAATAGTAAGAATGCTGAAGGAGTAAACAGAAGGGTTCTGAATGGGTACCCCTCCCAAGAAAAGAAGAAACAAAGAAAAAGGAAGGAAGGAAGAGAAAAAGAAAAAAAGGAAGAATGAAAGAAAGGAAGAAAGAAAGGTCCAAGAGAGAGAACACTTTAGCAGGAAATTTTAAAACACTTCTATTTTTATCACTTACCACACACAATCAAATTCCCCTAAATGAGTCCCTTCAAGTAAGTGTTGAAATACTAAAAAGATATTGAGTAATAGGAGAATGATGACTGGCTAGGTTATTCTTTTTGCCCCCAAAACTTCAATATTTCTTCAATCCAATTGCTGAACAATTGGGAAAGATAATATCAAAGCTCAGGACTAGATCTGCTTCAGGCAATGGAGTTTAAGAGTTAGGACTATCTCTAAAATAGAAAGTTGAGTGGCTTAAAAAAGAAAGAAGATTAAACCTAAACATGGGAAGACCATGATAATAAACAAAAGAAAAATTGCCACTGTGTAGAGGGATTGAAAGACCAAATAAAAGGAACCAACATAATATAGGAAGCTTTGTATCAAGTGAGTTAGCACAAATCTTATGACTGAAAGAAAGGACTAAAGATAAACATATATAAGTGGGAATTTTTTATTATCGGAGCCAAGTACACACCCAAGGGATTAAAGCAAAGTTTCCAGATTCAAAGCTCAGATTAATTCTCTACTCTGAATATTTTGCCATCTATCCTGCTGTAGTTCCACTGCTCCAACATGAAAAAGTACCTCATTATCAGACCTCCAGAGATCATGCCTGGGGGAGCTAGTCCATTCATCTTTGGAATTCTATCTGAGATGGCTCTATCCTTGATGACTGAGTGGAGTGAGAGCAAATTCATATGTTTCCTGTGCTTACCTAAGACATGTAGTCATCTGCCATAATATACTATGTGTCCTCACACCCTAACCTTGCCCCACCCCACCCCCGTCCTCCAATGCTTTCTAGCTCTTGTTCTAGGGAGAATCACTAAATTAATATCAATACTTCCAGAAAGGATATGTCAACTGGCTGCCCTATAGCTCCATTCTCCATTCCTGTGGTCCTCACTAGACCAAAATTCCCTTCTCTAAGGTGGTACAGTGGATAGAATGCTCTGCCTAGAGTCAGGAAATTCAAATCTGGCCTCAGACACTTACTAGCTATGTGACTGACCATGGGCAAGTCACTTAACTCTGTTTATCTCAGTTTCTTCATCTGTAAAATGAGCTGGAGAAGGAAATGGCAAACCATTCCTATGTCTTTGCCAAGAAAATCCCAAATAGGGTCATGAAGAGTCAGACTTGACTGAAATGACTCACAACTCACAACAACAATGTTATGGGTAAAATATATCCTCTCTGAGTTCATGTGGGAGATAACTGCTGCCAGATACATATTAACACAAAGCAAAAATTATAAAGGTAAAACCTAGGTTTTATTATTATACTCAAGAGTAGGTTCAGGCCTTAGAAAAATCTGAACAACCATTAGGTTAGGATTTTAATAAGCCTTCTTGTAGGCAAAATTACATTAGAGTAACAGAGAAATAATTCTTTTACAAATTGCAATCTTGTACACCCCTCTTCAGCTATAAAAGTTAATAATAGCATAAAAACTTCCTTCGATGTCATAAAAATTGAAAAAAATTTAAACAGTCATAATCTCATACATCCCCTAAGGAGGCAAACTTTGTCAAACAAATGCCATGGGTAAACTAAATCAGGTTACAGGTTATATTTAAAGGGTTCACAAATAAGCTTATTGAGCTTTGAATTGAAGCTTTACACGTCACCAAGGAGTTAGGGACTGTTGAGATTCTTCCCCTAACTTCTTATCCAAGGAATATTTAAAGCTTGAAGTAAATTTTTGCATTCCTTGCGAGAGGTTTTGGTCATGTGAGGAAAATATTAATGGAAGATGGGCTTTCAGTTAACCAAAAATTGCAAGAGGAATAAAAGGAAATAAAAAATAAAAACTTCCCATTATATTAACTATTCCTCACATGTGTGTGTGTTTGTGTGTGTGTGTGTGTGTGTGTGTGTGTGTGTGTGTAGATATAGATATATTGTCTCCCCCATTAGAATGCAAAGTCCTTAGGAAAAGAGTCTATAGCACTTTTTAAAATTAATTAATTTATTTTTAGTTTACAACTTTTAGTTCCACAAGTTTTTGAGCTCCAAATTTTCTCTCCCTCCCTACCCTGCCCCAAGACAACATGCAATCTGTATATCACTTTTATGTTTGTATTCCCAGTGCCTAGAACAATGGAGGAAATAGATAAGTGTTTAATAAATTGATTTTTAAACTCATTTATTGATGAAATACTAAAAGGGACAAGGGACCATTACATCGACAAGATAAATATATCACAATATTTCAAGCTAGAGCACCAGAAATGTTGAGAAAAAGAATAGAATAAAAGAAAAGATCTAACAAAAGTCCTAGTGTCTGCATGAGTTAAGTGACATTTGGGACTTTCATTGCTTTCATATCTGCAAATGATGCCACACAAAGATGGGAAATGTTGGTGTTAATACAGTTCATATATTTAAGGCATTTGTGGCTTGGTTGAGTGGATAGAATGCTCAGAGTTAAGAAAGATTCCATTTCTAACACTAGCTAGTCGTATGATCATGGACATGTCAGTTAACCAATTGTGAGTCTCAATTCCCTCATCTGTAAAATGGGATAATAATATCTATAGGACTTACCTCAGAGGGTTGTGGTAAAAATCCAATGAAAAGTCCTGTATAAACTAATACAGAGGAAAGTGAGCAGAACCAGGACAACAATTCATACAATAACATCAATGTTATAAAAATGAGCAGTTTTGCAGCAATACAATAATCCGAGACAATCCCAAAGGACTTTTTTTTTTAAGTCTTCATATACAAAGGGACTAATATGGAAATGTTTTACATGATTGCCCTTGTGTAACCTATATCTGATTGCTTATTGTTTTAGGTGGGAGAAGAGGGAGGGAGGGATAGAATTTGGAACTCAAAACTTTAAAAAAAATGTTTAAAATTGTCTTAACATGTAATTGGGGAAAAATAAAATATTATACACATATATTTTTAAATGAACAATTTCGAAAGACTTAAGAACTCTGATCATTACAAAGATCAACCCCAATTTCGAAGGACCAATGATGAGGAATAATACACACCTCTCATGAGAGAGGCATTGGATTAATATGCAGTATGAAATATTTTTGGCCATGCTCAATATGGGGATTGACTTTTCTTGATTATGCATATTTGTCACAAGGGTTTTTTCTCTTTTTTCCTTTTCATGGTAGGGATGAGGAGAAGAAATGAGGTGGGAGAAAGAAAAAAGTGCTTTTTAATTGAAAAAATTAATTACATTTTTAAAAAAACATCAAAGGATATACAGTACTTTGCAAACCTTAAGTATGATAAGTATTTCGGTTATTATTAATTATTGTAGGAGAAGAGGAAAAAATGAGAAAGAAAAACATGATCTGGCCAAAAAAACCAACAAAATTGAGAGCTGGAGATGATAAAATCATAAATGTGGAACTAGAAAGTACTTTAAGGCCATCAAGTCCAACCCCCTCATTTTAAAGATGAAGAAATTTAATTCATGACTAAGGTCACGTAGGCAGCAAGTGGCAGAGCCAGGCTCTAAAATGAAGGAGTTGAACTATATACAAGCTTTAATGTTGCTTCTAGTTCTAGATCTATGTTCCTATGAGCCTGTTCTAAATCCATCACTATCTAATATCATGGTCTCATCAATGGCAATAGAGGGTGAAATCACCAAAGGGGAAGAAAATGTGGGAGCTAGTCTTCCATTTTTTTGATTTGATTTATAATGAGAATAATGTCAAATTGGAGGTAGTTCTGCTAATCCAATTGTATGCTCATTTTGGGTGACTAGACAAAATCAAATATCAAAGTTACCAAAAATCATATTACTTTATAGATTGTGTAAGACCTGTGTGATTGCTAGTAACCTTTCCCTTCTTCTTGGGCACTACTAGCGTTGAGGAAGTTGTAGAGTGTCACATCGAACAAAGAACAATTTTTTATTTGTCAAGATGGCTACATTTTTGCTTGTCATAATTTTTGTTGCTATTTCTGTCTCATAGACATGATTAAAGTATCCTTGGTAAAGAACATGATTCAGAATCTCAACATTTCTGTTATAATTGGTAGTTTATTCACATACTCAGGCAAGGACTTTGCTGGACAATGAGGTTATACTGTTCTCATTTAGTTGGGGAAGGGCTAGTTAAGAACATTATTTCTGATTGGATGTCAACAAACTGCTATTCCCGTGATAAATTTCATATATTGAAAGTACTCTGCCCCTACACTTATATTAGGATCTAACCAGCATATACAATGAAATGTACTGTCTTTGTCTATAATTTCCTGTAAAGGAAGAAGACTTTCCACCATGATTTGGGTAGGGTTGTGTATAGTGGGGAGGGAAAGATTAACTTTTACTAAAGGTTTGGTTCCCACTTCTAAAACTATGTGTGTGTGCATGTGTATATGTTTATATGTTGCATGTGTGTATACATATATACACACATGTCTACATATGTGTTCTAATATTTTTACTCTAGAAATGGTACAGCACCCAATTTCTGATCTTATTATAGGAATGTCTGAAGGGATTTAAAGTATTCACTGGAATTGTAACCCTCTAGGCAACCAGATAAAAATGGCCTAAAATCACAAAGGATGATATAAATCTCTTCCAATTCCTAGATTCTGCAAGTCTTGGAACGTGAGGCTAGAAGGAACTTTAGAGATCATTTTGCTAGCTTCCTAATTCTATTTTAGCTTTTCAAATACATTTTTTCTTAATTTAAAAAAAGAATTCTAATCACTTACTACTTCCTCCATATTGAACTTTTCTGTGTAAATAGGCAAGATGACTAATCTAATCAAAACATTCTACATAGGGACTTTCTCTGACAATGTGCACGATATTTTTTCTTAGTTCTCTCTCACCTCTTTACCATGATGGGAAAGGTATGTTTCCTTATCTATTCTTTGGGGCCTTCAATGAACAATCCCCTCATTTTACAAACAAAGAGCTTAAACCTAAAGAGTTACTTGTTTATGGTTTGCCACCAAAGGCTAAAAAGAAAAAAATTAGTCTGGTCACAGAAGAGACCATGCAATGCAAGCTTACCGCATGATTGTCCACTGCTGAACTGTAAATGTTTTAAGTGGGTTTTGGTTCAGGGCCACATTACCCAAGATGGACCCAGCCTTGTAGAAGATAACAGAGAGACTTCATTATGGAAGAAGATGCCTTGTGTTTCCCAATCATGTGGATGAGAGCACCCTCTTTCTTTTGGATGTATAATCAAAACGGACTGCTGCCATATGTGGACAATTGTTTCTCTCTGTCTCTGTCTCTCTCTGTCTCTGTCTTTGTCGCTCTCTTTGTAATGACTTTTGGGAGTAAAAGTCTTGTTCACCCACAGCATGGTCACTCTGTGTGTGTGTGTGTGTGTGTGGGTGGGTGGGTGTGGGTGTGGGTGTGGGTGTGGGTGTGGGTGTGGGTGTGGGTGTAGTGGGGAGAACTACCTTCTCCTCAAGTCCCATGGCCTCAAGAAACAGGCTTAGGGTTTTAGTCTGTTTCATTTGTCCTTTCAATTTTAGGTGCAGGGGATGGAGCTCTGGACAAGGAGAACTTGAGTCATGGTGACCTTGGTGCCAGGATTCTCACCCAGATGTTACCACCAGACTAGAACAGAAGCTCTGGGAAATCAGGATCTCAGAACACAAGCTGACATTGGAGGAGGGTAAGGAATTAAAACTTGACAGTTGATTGGATCCATACTACATAGGAATGGAGCTGAACTGTGACCCTAAACCCCTTACCCTTCCCAGAGACTTGGGGAGTATAAGTAGAGTAGTTATGCCCCTCAGGCAGTGGGGAGAATATGTGTATTTTGTTTTTGCTATGCCTTTGAGGGAGATATTCCTTTGTTAGAAAAAAAAAAACCTAGCTGGATTGTTAAATGATTAAATGGTGCTAGGATGTTTGGACCCCTAAGTAGAATATAATTGGTGAAAAGAGCAGCTAGGTGGCGCAGTGGATAGAATG
The DNA here is from genome assembly GCA_011680675.1 of Gymnobelideus leadbeateri. Taxonomy (NCBI): domain Eukaryota; kingdom Metazoa; phylum Chordata; class Mammalia; order Diprotodontia; family Petauridae; genus Gymnobelideus; species Gymnobelideus leadbeateri. The sequence goes on from WOXC01001348.1 coordinate 390,872, forward strand.
CAGTGCCTGGAGTCAAGAAGATTCATCTTCCTGATTTCAAATCTGCTTTCAGACACTTACTAGCTCTGTGACCCTGGGTAAGTCACTTAACACTACCTCAGTTTCTTCATCTGTAAAATTATCTGGAGAAGGAAACAGTAAACCAATCTAACATTTTCGCCAAGAAAATCCCAAGTGGAGTCATGAAGTGTTGGACATGACTGGAACAACTCAACAACAATTGGTAGGAGCTTGATCCTATGGCAGAGACCAGCCACTGCCCCCAAACCCACTAAAAAAAACTGGAGGGGAGGCTAGGTCATACAATGAATAGAGCAATTGCCCTGGAGTCAGGAGGACCTGAGTTCAAATCCAGTCTCAGACACTTGACACAATTACTAGCTGTGTGACTTTGGGCAAGTCACTTAACCCCAATTGCCCTCCAAAAAGCAAAAAAAGAAAGAAAGAAAGAAAGAAAGAAAGAAAGAAAGAAAGAAAGAAAGAAAGAAAGAAAGAAAGAAAGAAAGAAAGAAAACTGTAGTACACTGGGGAAGGGGTGGAATACAATATACCAGGTCTTTAGGAAGTGGGGGCCAAAGGAGTCACTTTTATAAAAGTATCCAAGTGTTGTTGCAGAAAACTCAAAAGCAAAAGATGCTTCCATATTCATGGTTGAAAAGCTCCCTTGTAATGTTGGGGGGACTCAAAAGCCATCCTAATGAGAACTAGTTCCTTCACCTCACTGTGCCTCGATTTCCTTATTTGTAAATTCAAGGAGTTGGACTAGATGACCTCTGAGGTACTTTCCAGCTCCATATAATTCTATATCTCATTAGAAATTAAATTAAAAATCAATAGTGTTAGTCTCATTTTATGCTTTCCACATCCAAGAAAGAACATTTACATTTCAAGCTTTTTTTAAAAAATCACAAAATTTGGGGGCAGCCAATGCCTAGTTGGTAGACACTCTAAGGTATAAGGATAAGCAAATTATCCCACCTGCAATTCCTAATACATAAAGACATATTTTGGTGAGTGGAGAACTATATTTGCCATCATCTTCCTGATAGTATGTGAGTATAACCCCATTCACAAGAGGTTATACTTTTTATTTATATCATTTTTTTTAAGTGAGAAGGCAAGGCAATTGAGGTTAACTGACTTGCCCAAGGTCACACAGTCAATAAGTGTTAAGTGTCAGAGGCTGGATTTGAACTCAGGTGTTCCTGACTTCAGGGCCAGTGCTCTATTCACTATGCCACCTACCTGCCCCCTATTATATCATATTTTTATTGACCTAAAAAAAACTTACTTAAAACTGGATCACATTTTAATTCATTTTTAGGCAAATTCTGCTATATCCCTAGAGACAGAGTCAATAACAGAGACTATCTGCAAAATCAAGGGCTAGGAAGATTATAATTGACTTCATCGAAGTTGTACGTGGTACATTACTCACTATGAAAGACAGAAATGGGGAGTGGAATTGTGATTTCATCGGCATAGGGAACTCATCCAGGTACCATGGTTTGAACATTGTGTTCGGTGCCAGCCATCACGTTTTGAGAAAGATGCTGATAAACTGGAGAGTGTCCAGAGAAAGACAACCAGGCTGATGAAGGTCCTCAAGATGATGATGTGTGAAGATCAGCTGATGGAGCTAAGAATATTTACCTAGAAGAGAAGACTTGGAGGAACAGGATAGTGATTTCAAATATCTGAAGGGCTAATGTGCAGAAAACAGATAAGATTTTATTCTGCTTGGTTCCCAGAGAACAGAACTAGGTAGGAGTACTGGGAGGAAATTACAAAGAAGCAAATTCAGGTTTATAGTAAATTTAACAGGAATACAAGGGGATTTCTTACCTGCCAGAGGATATAGACTTTTAAGTGTTCTGTCAAAGAAAAACTTCCTACCAATTAGAACAGTACAAAAATGGGCTATGTTGGGAAGTAGTACGCTTCTCAAGGTATCAAGCAAAAACTGAAAGACCAGCTATCCAACTCTGAAGTCACTTCCAACAATGTGATTCTGTGAATACTTATGTAAAGGTAAGGGGGAGTCACTTGAGTCAATCCCCTACCTTTGTTAGCCCAGATACATTTATCAAATAAGAGCACAATTTATTTGAATGACTCAGAAATGAGAACCAGCTAGGGGTATAAACAAGGTATAGAAACTATTGATTCTATTCATCAAAGGCATTTCAAGTAGGCGTAATAGGAAGTCTGTTCTTATTGGTTGAGGGACTTTGTCACACCTGTAGAGTGTGGATAAAACCAGCAAGCTAAAATGGAATTTTGGATTTGAGTGTTTAGCAACTAAGGCTGGAAACCTTCTAGCTAGATCCCAATAAGGAATTGCTTATGAGGAGAAGAGACCTAGCCTCAACCTCAGCTTCAGTCTCACTCTGTTTCCCTCACTCTCTTGTCCAGAGGAAGATCTTGCAAACTTCAAAGAACCAAAGGATATGTCTTTTTTTAAACTCAATATCTTAGTTCTCAAGGACAAGAGAAGCTGGTCTAGTGTCTATATTGGGAACCAAGGATGGAGTAGGTACATTAAGGAAAAGTCACTTCAGGACTCTACAAAGAACTCAGTGGAAAAGCTATACTATACCTAAATTATCTTATGAGCACCTTGTGAAGTAGAGAAATTAACTTCAAGCAACAAAGGGCTACCCCTTCACTACATGGGCTCCAAGCTTCAGTCTATTTTCACTTGGATTCTATATTTACTGGTAGGAGAATATATCAGAGAGTTTTTCAAAGAATGGATTGTGTCAAGTGTTCTTACTATATTACCTTAGTAAATACCCCTTTCTAAAAATGAATTAAGCCTAGATGACTAATTGATATCAACTGATAATCGTGGAGGGGAGAGGACATTGGTAGGGGTTCATATATTAGAAGAACATCCCAACCTTTCTATGTTACCCCTAGAACCTTGAGAGGGAAATATAGAAGTCATTCTCTGGGCACTGCTGTTGTGAATGAGGACTGGGAGAGTAGTAGCCCCAGAGCATATGGGATACTTAAAATTCAGGCACTTCATTGTAACATCAGAATTTGTACAAAGCCATTAAGAACTTTTGGGGACTGGAGAAACTACCACTTGACAGAGCAAGTACTGGAAAGGCACTAGGTTTGAATTGTATTCATATCTGTAAACCATGTAAATGAAATTTTACATTCATTGTTACAAATGCCAGCTACTAATCTCAAACTTGGTTCAATTATCCATGATCTTCCATCTTTTAATATTGCCCAATGACATAGCATATCCAAAGAGCTATCCCATAAAAATCCCTCCCTACCATCAATTTGCAAAATTTGTGCACAAATCCTCTATCTCATCCAATATGGAGGCAACATCCTTAAACAGTTAAGTGGGAGTCAGAGTACTTCAGTGTGTGAAGTCCATTCCTGGAATAGCAGCTATTTCAATATCCAATTAAATACTTACTAAATGCATTAAGCAAAGCTCTATGTTCAGTTTTAAAAAAGGAAGTGATCACTTTGTTCCTAAGGGCTATGCTATTTTGCATTTCTAAACAATGGAATCAAAAGACCCTGCCCACAATAACATCCCAGTTTCATAGACTGGGTAGTGGGAAGGGAAGAAAGTAAGTATATAGTGTCTATGAGTTTTAAGACACTGAGTTAAGTACATTTTATAAATATCTCATTTGATCCTCAGAACAATCCTATAAGGTAGGTATTATTTTTATCCTCATTTTAGAGTTGAGGAAACTGATGCACACAGAGGTTAAGTGATTTGCCCAGAGTCACACAGCTAATAATCATCTGAGCTGAATTTGAACTCAGGTTCTCCTGACTTCATCAGGCCCAGTGTTCTATCCACCTAGCTGTCTGGAAATTGTGATACAAGATGAGTTATCATCACAGATGAAAGCAATTTTGTACTCCAAAGATTATAAGCCATTTCTTAAAATACTAGAAGACCTTTTAAAAACTATACTGCCAAATATGTTTTGCATGATTTCACATGTATAACTGATATCATATTGCTTGCTTTCTCAGTAGGTGGGAGATGGATGGAAGGGAGAGGGAGGGAGAGAATTGGGAACTCAATTTAAAAAGAAAAGAATGTTAAAAATAAATAATTTTTTAAAGAGAAAGAAAAATTTTACAAGAAAAAAAGAATCAGAGACTAGATTAGCTTATAGATACTGCTTTAAGGTAATCTATATCCTACATAAGCACACCAAGGGGAAATGTAGCCAAGGTGACATGACAAAATAAAGTTAGATATGAGTATCTTTATTATCTTTAACATACATTAAGATGTATAACTGATGGGGTGCTTGGAGTGTCTATGTTTGTAACATCAGTTTGTAAAATCACATTTCCACCACCCCTGCCCCAGCCTCAAAGCATTAACTTTGCGCCTTCCCCCTGCCAGCACTCTGCCCAGCAACAATTCATGAACTGTTTATCTCTGCTTGGAACAATAACATAACAAGCTACACCTATGAATCCTTCACTAAACCATCTATAAACATTTTAGCTTAGGCAAATGTTATCTCCCCCTAGTCTAATGGCCAGCTGCACCTATGAATCCTTCAATGCAGGTTAACTCCTCAGTCAATTATACACATCCTGAATCCCCTTTAGCCTTGGTTAAATAAAAATCTTGTCAAATATGACACTGATGGGTGGCAGACTAGGCACTTCTCAGTCAGCCTTGACAGCTAGCTGACTTAGTGACATTTCAAGCCTAAAACCACACCTCCAGGTAGCTTCCCCCGCACCATTTCCCAGTGAATTATGGGCAATATGCCTGCGCAGTTGATAATAAAAGTGCATGTTCCTTTAAGCACTGACCACTCTTTAACTCCTCCCTAATCCCACCCTTACTCACCTAGTTAGCATAGTTGACTGATTTATTATTGTAACTCTTTATAAACTATATCTATGACTTTTTTAAGGTTGCAGGTTCCCTAAGAACTCCTGCGAGCTGTAAAGCATAACAATAAACTTTTATAATCCTGATTGCTTGGGTCCTGTGAATTCCTTCCAGACTGCTCACAGGGACTCTGGTCATCGGAGCCCCTAAAAATACCTATCACTCCCTCGTCATAACAATTATCAAATGAAATGAAGTATATAAACCCCTCTGTAAATCATAAAGTACCATATTAGCCTAACAATAAGTTGCTAACTCTATTTTATATTTTTATTTTGCTTTTTAATATGAAAAATTCACATTAAAAGGTTGGTTTTTGAAGTATGGGAAACTTCCATTTCCTCAAATAAATTGTGACATATACATGAAACAGAATGAAGAATATGAGAAATTCAAAGGAACATGGGAAGGTTTATAAAGCTGATGCAGAAAAAAATAAGCAAAGCCAAAAATATCAACATTTACAATGCAAACAACTACATTGTATTATTTCTCAAAGGCTTATTCTGTCAAGTACTTTATAACAGTGAAATGATTTATAAATGGGTCAATCACAGTATAAAGAGTACAATAATCCCAAAGTAGACTGCCTTAGAAGGTTCTGGGTTCATCTTCATTGTAGCTCTTCAAAGTTTGAGTGACCACTTCTGTGTTGTGTAGAGGGAGTTGCAGTAAATAGCTTCTGAGGTCTCTTCCAACTAAAATTCTATGAAAACTCTAAGTTACCACTATTATGGAATTTGGTAAGTTTCACTTACGTGAGAGACAAGGAACTGGGTAGAGGAGGTCATTGTGAGACTGAGACCTCTTGAGGGTCATAAAGGAATTGAGATCTAGGCCAAGCCGAGGGAAAGCACAGATATAACTAGGTGATGTAGTAGTGGATAGTATGTTGGGCTAGGAATGGGGAAGAACTGAGTTTTGAGTCTTGCCTCAGATTTACTAGCTGTGTGACTCTGAGCAAATCTCTCAGCTTCCATTTCTTCATCTGTAAAAAGAGAAAAATAGGAGTTACTTTTAAAGAGTGTTGTGAGGATTAAATGAGATAATGCATCAAAATACTTTGTAAACCTTAAATCCAGGGCGGCTAGGTGGTGCAGTGAGTAAGAGTGCCGGCCTCGGAGTTGGGATGACCCGAGATCAAATCCGGCCTCAGAAAATGAGCACCCACGCATAAATAATGACTAGCCGTGTAACCTTGAGCAAGTTACTTAACCCCAATTGCTTAAAAAAAACAAAAAACAAACCTTAAATCCCTTTATTAATTCTAGCTATCCTAATTATTCTAAGCGAAGAAGAGACAGAGGAGTTACCCAAAAATGTGCATTAGAGATGGGGAGGTAGATAAACTTTGTCTGGTTTTCTAAAGTAGACTATACCCAATGTTTCATGGAGGCAGGAACCATGTTTATCCGAACTTTGTATATCACTTAGAATAGTACTCCATATATAGGTTCATAATGATTTTATTTTTAAAATTTTATTGGGCGGCTAGGTGGCAGGCCTCGGAGTTGTGATGACCCAGGATCGGTCCCAGCCTCAGAAAAATGAGCACCCACACACAAATAATGACTGGCCGTGTAACCTTGAACAAGTTACTTCACCCCAATTGCTTTAAAAAAAATTTTATTAAATACCTATAGCAACTATTCAATTTTGCCACTGAGAGTCTACTCCATGACTAGCTAGCATTGTACATTGTACTAGGCATTCACTGTTTATGCCGTTCATTCTGGATTTAATTTTATATAGCCTTGAATTGTGGTATTTAACTGCTATTTAAGCAGATATACTTTGTCTAATTCTCTATACAAGACTATATTCTCCTTGAGAGCTTGGCTTATATTTGGCTTATATTTCTCTTATTTCTTCTATAGAGCCTACGGTTCAAGGCCATATTAGGAACTTGATAAAGATATGTTGAATCAAATTAAACAAAACTTTCTACATCTTCTAGGCTTGCCATAACTCACCATTTTACTTAGTGTGAATTTCCAGAAAATGGAGACCGTTTCTACTAATGTTATTTTTTCCACTGCATTACTCCCTGTAATTCAGTTTTCTTTTGAAAGCCTGAAGATGCTCACATTTTCTCTACCTAAAAAGAATGAACAAATTTTTCTGTATTTTAATGCAATTTAAGTGGTTATGGGAGCCCTAGGATAATATTAGTCTCTTTTTTACATCACCTCATGATAGCCACGAAGAGTAATCATATCATTATAAGGCAAGTTGAGAAGATGAAGAGAGTGCCCAGGAATGTGCATTAGAGATGGAGAGAGGCTTATCTGCCCCCTCTAACTCACATTTTAGGTAGCATTTTACATTCCTTTGAAGGAGATCACTATGGAAATTTTTAAATTATCTGATAAAATAATAACTGATATTTAGATAATAATGTGTGTATATATATATATATATATACATACATATATATGTATGCATACATATACATGAAGAGAGAGAGAGAGAGAGAGATTACTCTGTCCCAGGCAATGTGCTGAAGGCTGAGAATCCAAATAAAAGCTAAAAAAGACAGTCTCTGTAAGGAACTGGAATGAGGAGGTGGGAGAAAGAGTACCCTCTGCTCCTGGCAAGTAGATATAAAAGCCCAAAGAACTAAAAATAGAGTTGAGGGTGAAATCAGCATGGTCTGGGCACCTCATGAAATAAAGGGCAGTCAAGGCCAGAGACTCACCAATCAGAGAAAAGGGCCACAGGATGGCGGCATCTCCAGGGTGAGAATTTACAACGTACTTTAAGGTTTACAAAGCACTCTACATATATTATTTCATCGATCCTCATAACACCCACATGAGTACTTCATTTTACAGGTAAGGAATTTGAAACTCAGAGGGATTAAGTGATTTGTTCACGACACAGGGCAAGTGCCAGAGGTAACAAGATCTCCTGAATCCAAGTCCACTATGTCACATTATCCACATCCCCCAAACCCTCCCCAAATTATATTTCACAGAGATACATATATTAAGGTTTAAAAAGCACTTTCCTCAAACCAGTCCCTTGGGGTGGGTAATACAATACCTCATTTAATGCTTATAACAAGCCTTTAAGGTAGGTACTAGTATTATTCTCATTTTTACAAATGAGGAAACTGAAGCTGAGATCTTACAAGTGAATCACATAGCTAATAATTGTCTAAGGCAAGATCTGAACCCAGATATCCTGGGTCCAAGTTCGATGTGTTTTTCCCCTAAGCTAAGCTGCCTCCAATTATACTAGCTAACACACCTTGGAAATAATTTTTTTAATGTTATTTGTTTTATTGCATTTTCATTTATGTTGCTAAATATTTTCTTTTTTTAAAAAAATTTTAATTAATTTAATTTGGAAATAATTCTTAAATAGTTTTATATTAAAGACTATTAGACAGGGCTGTGCTAACACTGGGACTTTTGGCCTCATTTCCCATATAATCTTATCTGGAAATCCCTATTTCTTCTATATATATTTATATTTTGATGGACACCATAGCTATTTGAAAGGGGAGGGGGACAACTGATACAAGAGTCACACGTATTCTTTTGCCATTGGGCAGGCCTATTTGTTTAAATTCCTCTCTTTATGATCCACCTACAGTAAAGTGTAAAAACTAACAGATTTGGTCAGAAAACCTGGGTTTGAAACCTGGTTCTACCACTTACCAGTTGTGTGATCTTAGACTAGTCAATTAACTTGTATATTTCAGTTTCTTCTATAAAATTAGGAAAATTAAAATGTATGTAATGCCTTCATCACAGGGCTGTTCTGAGGGGTAAATGAGCTATGGGATAAAAAGCACTTTGTAAAAATGTTATAAACACAAAGCACTATGTAAATACATATATAATACATACATACTGTATATATATATATGTACATATATACACATATGGAGTATTGTAAGCTATTATTATTATTCGTGCTTATTCCCACCCCCAACTGCAGTTCTAGTTTGACTAAGGGGCAGTAGCAGTAACTCTCCATCAATTCCTAACTGTTTCTGGTCCATGGAACATAGTTTGAAAGCCAATGACTGAAGGCACTCAGTTCTGCATTCTAGTAGCTTTTTACTCTTAAAGATAAGCAGGATATCTAGCTATGCCTCCATTCCCTTTATGGCAGCACTGAGCAAACATTCTTTAAAGAAATGAGTCAGGGTTTGAGGGTTAAGGAAATGATTCATGTTTCAAATTTCTAGAATAAATATTAACTCAGTTCTCAAATGCTTCGGAGTACAAGTGAAGAACTGCCCATAACCTAAAGTTAGCTCTTTCAATTATTAACCAACGGTCTGAATCCTGGGTGAGATGAATATGTTAAAATGTGAACCAAAAGCAAACTTGCATTTTAACCTGGAAAAATGAGTTAATTGTGGCCCTAACAGTTTGAAAGAAGACAGGAATGAGGGGGGGAAACTATAATTTTTTTTCTTATTGCAATCTAATTTCTTAATCATATTGAAGGTTTTTTAATGGTTCCTTATGTAGTCTATGAAATCAGATTAACCTGTAAATTTTATAACACTAAGATGTTGAAGCATTATAGTTTGTAGTTCCTACAGCACCATATTGAGGAGGGGATTCAAATATATGATCTGATGGTGATGAAAATAGAAAAGATGTTAGAAGACTAGAGGATTTTCATTAGAGGATATCTATCTGTCACTTCTATGTCAAATACAAAAATTGAAGAGCTAAAAGCCACCATAGGGATCATCTACTACAGCTCTCTCATTTTATGGTTGGAATTAACTAAGGCCTAGAGAAACCATAAGAAACTGAAATCCAAATTCCTAACTGCCAGACCAGAAAGTAGCATCACTTAATAATGATGGTCTCCTAGACCAAAAAGGAAGACTATTTGGGCAAAGATTCATGGCTATGGTGACCCCTAAGTGAATATGCCCCTCCTTGTGGATATCCCATCAATAAATGGGAGAGGGGGAAGAAAAAAGGAAAACAATTTACATATTAACTTTATTTTTTTACTTTATCAAATGCTTTATTAACTTCTAGTTTACATCATTCATTTCTGCAAGATTTTGAGTTACATATCTTCCCCCATCCCCCCTCCAATTTTCTAGTAGGGCATGGTGGTTCTCTATGCCCTAGTGCCAGTATATCTTATTTCTCAGTTACATGTAAAATAATATTAATAATGAGATATATATATATATACATGTTTAAACATTTAATTTTAAAACTTTGAATTCCAGATTCATTCTCTTCCTCCATTGTCACACACTGTTACTGGGAAGATAAGCAATTCAATATGGGTTGTACCTGTGTAGCTATGCAAAACATTTCCATAGTGGATATATTGTAAAAGACTGATTATATTTCCCTCCATCTTATCCCACCTCTCACTTGTTCTATTCTCTACTTTGATCCTGTCCCTTTTCAAAAGTGGGTTCTTCCAACTTCCCTCCTCCCCCCAGCCTGCCCTCCCTTCCATCATCCCCTCTTTCATCCCCTTCACCCCTACTCTCCTGTAGGGTGAGATGCCCTATTTAGTGTGTATGTCATTCCCTCCCTAAGCCAAATTCAATGAGAATAAGGTTGACCCATTCCCTTTTGCCTTCCTATTCTTCCCTTCCATTGTAACAGTTTTCCCTTGCCTCCTCTATATGAGATAGTTTATACCATTCTGTCTCTCTCCATCTCCTCTCATTATATTCTTCTCTCATCTCTCAATTTCACCTTTTAAGTATCATCCCTTCCTATTAAATTGGTCCTGAACCCTCTATCTATGTATACCTGTACACATATATACACACACTCACATATGTATTCATATGTCCATATACCCTCCTATATAGACATATATATGTATGTATACATAAATATGTATAAATATATTTGTATTTCCTTCAACTGTTTTCATACTGAGGAAAGTTTCATAAGTTACAATTATCATTTTTCTATGTAGGAATATAAATAGTTCAACTTTGATAAGTTCCTTATGATTTATTTTCCCTGTTTACCTTCTCATGCTTCTCTTGCTTCTTGTATTTAAATATCAAATTTTCTATTCAACTCTGGTTTTTTTTCACCAAGAATGCTTGAAAGTCCTCTATTTCATTGAATAACCATACTTTCCCCTGAAACATGATACTCAGTTTTGCTGGGTAGGTGATTCTTGGTTTTAATCCCAGCTCCTTTGACCTCCTGAATACCATATTCCAAGGCCTTTGATCCCTCAGTGTAGAAGCTGCCAGATCCTGTATTATCCTGATTGTGTTTCCACAATATTCAAATTGTTTTTTCCTGGCTGCTTATAATATTTTCTCCTTGATCTGGGAATTCTGGAACCTGGCTATAATATTCCCTAGGAGTTTTCTTTTTGGGATCTTTTTCAGAAAGTGATCAGTGGATTCTTTCAACCTCTATTTTGCCCTCTGGTTCTAAAACATCAGGGCAATTTTCCTTGAGAATTTCTTGAAAGATGATTTCTAGGTTCTTTTTTTGATCATGGCTTTCAGGTCGTCTGATAATTTTTAAATGATATCTCCTGGATCTATTTTCCAGATCAGTGGTTTTTCCAATGAGATATTTTACATTGCCTTCTATTTTTTCATTTGTTTGGATCTGTTTAATAGTATCTTGATTTCTCATAAAGTCACTAGCTTCCATTTGCTCCAATCTAATTCTGAAGGAATGATTCTCTTCAATGAGCTTTTGAGATTCTTTTTCCATCTGGCAAATTTGGCTTTTTAAGGCATTCTTCTCCTCATTGGCTTTTTGACCCTCTTTTGCCATTTGAGTTAGTCTATTCTTCAGTCAGGTTGTTGTTTCTCTTTTTTTTCCACCACTCCCTTATTTTTATTCAACACTCCCCCTCAATTGCACCTAAGGCTACTACCTCCACCACCCCCATCATTTCAGTGCCACCCTGGAGGCAATATTGCTCACTTTGGGAATCCTATGAAAGGCTAAGTAGCAAAAAGTTCAAGATGATAATTATATTCATCTCTGGTGAAGCATGTCCCTCTCTAGACAGAGGACTTGATATGTGACAGCCAGACTCAATCACAGAAGCCAGAAGGAAAGAAACTCACATGTTGCTTGTCTATATTTATGTAATGGAAAGAGGGGGACTTCTGTGGTGGAAAGAGATGGGCTGAGTCACTGTATAGTAATCATGGTTCAGGAGGAAAAAAAAGAAAGAAAAGGGCATCAACAAACTATTTAAAAGCATATATGAGAAAACAAAAAAAAGTTCAGAAAGGTTCACAAACAAGGAAGCATGAGAAATGCCTGGTGAATAACGTGGTACCCAAGCTAAGGATGCTCAAAACCTTGGGAGCCAAAGGTCAAGAGGGAGGTAATCCATTTTCTAACTTTTTCAGCCCATGATAATTTTTCCTTTCTCTCAATTACAGCACTTACAATTTATGCCTCATAATTTAGCACTTGGTGTTTGCCCACCAAGTGTGTATTACTTCCTAATATGTTCTTGTTCCTTCAATTTGATGGTAAATCCCACAGTGCTAGGTCCATCATGGGTGCTTCATAGATAATGCCAGAATGATGTCATTTTCTGAGCTCTTTTTCATTATAAAGATAGGGACTGGCTATGACTCTGAAACTATTTTAATTTCACTATAGATTCAGGAAAAGTGGCGAATGTATTCTGTCCAGGAAGCTAATTACTTAACAATCTTTCATTAATTCAGCAAGCATTTTAAAAGCTCCCACTAGGCTGTATGGGAAGGAAGCAAAAGTGAAAGAATAAATTACCCAGACTTTCAAGTAATTTATTGTCTGCCTCCTCTCTTAATCTTAGCTACAACTTCTATATAATCAGGTGTCAGATCCCAGTAGAAGTAGTGTGTGTGTGTGTGTGTGTGTGTGTGTGTGTGTGTGTGTGTGCGAGAGTGTTCTTCTTCCTTTACAAGTATATTTACTATACTTACAAAGTCAGCAACACTGTACAATAGAAAGAACTAAAAAATATACTGACTGAAATGTGCATTAATTTCATTTCCTACCTTTTGTTGTTGTTGAGTCATTCAGTAGTGTTCAGCTCTTTATGACTTGATGGACCCATAGCACACCAGGTCCTTCTGTCCACCACTCGCTCAAAGTCCCTCCAAGTTCACGTTTGCTGTTTCTGTGACACTATCTATTCGTCTCATTCTCCACCATTCCCTTTTTTTTTTGCTTTCAATCTTTCCCAACCTCAGGATCTTTTCCAATAAGTCCAATCTTCTTATTATGTGGTCAAAGTATTAAAGCTGTGTTTTCAGTATTTGACCTTCCAGTGAAGAGCGTGAGTTAATTTCTTTAAGTGTTGACTGTTTTGATCTCCTTGCTGTCCAAGGGATTCCCAAAAGTCTTCTCCAGCACCACAATTCACAAGTATCAATTTTGCAGTACTCAGCTTTCTTTAAAGTCCATCTCACAGCCATACATTTCCACTGGAAAAACCATAGCTTTGACTACATAGAACTTTGTAGGCAAGGTGACATTTCCGTGTATTAGGATGCTGTCTAGATCTGCCATAACTTTCCCTCCAAGGAGCAAGCGTCTTTTATTTTTATGGCTGCAGTCACCATCTGCAGTGATCTTTGAGCCCAAGTATATCAAATCTGACACTGTTTCCAATTCTGCTCCCTCTATTTGCCAGGAAGTAAAGGGTCTAGGTGTCAAGATCTTGGATTTGGTTTTTTGGTTTTTTTATGTTAATCCTCAAGCCAGCTTTTACCCTTTCCTCTCTCACCCTCATCAAGAAGCTTCTTAATTCCTCTCTGTTTTCTGCCATTAGTGTGGTGTTGTTGGCATTTCTAAAATGATTGATATTTCTCTCAGCAACCTTAATTCCAACTTTTGATTCATCCAGACTGGCATTTTACATAATGTACCCTGCATAAAAGTTTATACCTTTATATATACCTGAAATACTGTCTCTTTTCACCTCTACTTTTTGGAATTCCTAACTTCCTTCTAGACTCAACTAAAGTCACCTCCTTTAAGACTTTCCTTGATTCTTCCAGTGGTCATTGCTATCACCATCCCACCCTGAAAACACTGTGTATCTACCTTAATTTACTTATCTGTGAACATGTCATGTTCTTTCAAATGACTGCAAACTCTTGAGGGAATGGACTTCCTATTTTTATATTTGTAGGCACAATACCTAACATAGCATCTGGCAGACATTTTATTAAAAGCTTGTTGATTGTTTGATTAACAAAAGTACTTCTAAGTTCAGATGTTTATCAGTGAGATACTCATAACTTACATAAATCGCTGCTGGCTTAATGACAAGTCACAGTTTGAGGAAACATTGCCAGTGAATGGCATTGGTAGCCTATTCCAACTTCCTCTTGAAAACAAAAGCTGTTATTGTAGAAATCTTATTTGCTTGTTAACTTATTCTCTTTCTGGTTGATGATTTCATAAGTGAAATCCCCGAAGAAACTGCAGGAAAAAAATTTTTTTTCGACTAAATCAATCAGGGACTAGCATGGTAGTTCCTAAAGGAAGGAAAACTTTATTCAGGTTAAAAAATATATTCAAACCTATGATTTCATCGGTTCAGGGGACTTCTGGTAAGAAAATTCCTCTTACCCACTGTGAGGGATGACTTGTTTCCCCATTCTGAACATCCTATTACATTCTTATTTCTTCCTTATACTTTGTAACTAAGTTCAGTATCGTTTCCCCATATATATGGGGTCATTGTGTATTTCAAGGTAGTGTAAGAGCTATTGGGTATTAATACAATTGATTGGATTATCTGTTGAGACCAAATTAGAGGTGTTTTTAGTTTGGGGAAAGGAATGGTAGTTCGAGGTAGCAAAGGGTTAAGTTTCTACAGAACTGCAAGAATTGCTGAAACAAGACTACTGATAAAAAGTACCAGACAGTAGCCTTGGGAAGAAGTTGGGTTCCCAGTTCCCAGAGAACTCCTAGATAATACTAAAAATGAAATAATGTAGAATAAAAGGAGCTGGCAGCAGCAGGTGGATTTGACCAATCAGAAAGCAGACAGCAGCCTTGGGACACTCGGGCCCAGATAAGGACATATCTAGGTTGGACTGAAGGGGGTTCAGTATTCTGGGGTTGTTACTGCACTTGCTCAGTGGACCTCATGTATTATGTATGTTATCTAACAAAATTAGAGCCTCATTAGTAATAATTATGGTAATGGATTGAGATTGCTTTGTGCCGATTGTTGGCATCAGTAAGAAGATTGTGAGCTTGCCTTACCAACCAATGGTAAGGTGGGACAGTGGAGAAGGTGTGGAATTCCCACATTAGAATTTTATAATCATGCCTTTGCCTTCTGTAGGGGGCTTCTCCCTTCTGGCCCTTTGTCAGATTGGGGACACCTTTTCTCAGGAGATCATAATAAACTCCTTTTTACTTTCTACCTTAAGAAGCTGCTGAGTTTGGGTCTTTACTGTCCCACACACCACAAAGTTCAGCAATTGTATAATTTCTAATTTTAGAAAGTTAATAGAACTTTGAAAGTTATGTGCCTTGCTAATGGTCACATACATAGTTGGTGTGTGTGTCAGGGAAGATTTGAACTTATATCTCCCTGACCTCCAAGATCTGCTCTTGACCTTCTATAGTAGGCTGCCTCTCCATAAGCAACATTAAGTATATGCAATTATGGTGGCCTTTGCTTGATGATGACAGGACACACCATACACATTTTTTTATTGTTATTTTTTTGGTTTTTTGAGGGTTTGGGTTTTTGGAGGTTTTTTTTGCTTTTTGGAGGGGGAAAGCAGGGAAGTTGAGGTTAAGTGACTTGCCCAAGGTCACACGGTTAGTTTTTGTGTTAAGTGTCTGAGTCCGGATTTGAACTCAGGTCCTCTTGACTCTGGGACCAGTGCTCTATTCACTGCACCGCCTAGCCTCCCCCATAGATATTTTTTTAAAACAAACCTATTTGTAAATATATTATCTCAGACCCATACTCAAGCCTTGCATAATTTATCTGTCTCTTTACATCTTTGTGGTAGGCGGGTGATCCAAGTGGATAGAGCACTAGACCAGAGTTCAAATCTAGTCTTAGACACTTGCTAGCTGTGTGACCCTGGGCAAGTCATTGAACGTTTGACTGACTCCATTTTGTCAGCTATCAAATAGGGATAATAATAACACCTATCCTCCAGGATTGTAGTAAGAATAAAATGAGATAACATTTGTAAAACACTTTGAGAATTTTAAAGTATTATTTAAACCTTAGCTATTATTATCACTTCCCCCTACTATCATTATGATTACATCCTAAATTTGCATTCACTTGCTTCAGCAGTGCTTTTAATTTTAATATTCCCATTTTTCTCACTCTGACACAACACAATTTTTGAAATATGACTACTTTAGTATTAATACAAACCCTTATATAGAATGATTTCTCCACAAATCTGCATTTTATTATTCTAATGCACATATCTGAAAAACAGAGATTATGGATGGGCTAAGAGAGATTCCAACCGATTTTTCATGGAGCTTGTCCTTGGTCCTGGACACTATGTCTCTCTTAAAATTCAGAGTGAGATGCCATTAACCATGTCACGCTGTTGTCTTATTTTAGGTTTGAAACCTCTTGAAATCCACAGGTAGTTCTGGTTTTAAGAAAGAGAAAGAAACAGGTAGAGACTGACAGAGATAGACAGAGACAGACAGAGAAAGGAACTGAATAGACAGATAGAAATGTGTAGACTATACACTTGTTAAAGTCTTACAAGCTGGATAGATACAGCTACAGATACATAGATATGTCAGCTTCAAAGACTTTAAAAACATGTAAATGTATATCTGTGTATATGTATATATAACAAATTACTTTCATTCCTTCCTGATTCCATTCTAATTTGCTTTGTTCCAATTATTCCCTATGTATCTAAAACTGCCCAAATAAATCTACTTTCCTATCTAAGAGGCTACCCAATCATAAGATTCTCCTTCAGATTCCTTAAAAACTTCATGGCATCTAGGTGGTGCAGTGAATAGAAAGCCATCTCTGGAGTCAAGAGGACCTGAGTTCAGAGCTGGTCTCAGACACTTAACACTTGCTAGCTATATGACCTTGGGCAAGTCAACCCCATTTGCCTGGCCTTCCCTACTCCAGAAAAAAAAAAAAGCAAAAAACTCTTTCTCTTTTCTTTCTGATTAGTCTGAGTTTTCTCACCTTCAAGGTCTTAACCTTCTTCCATCCCTTCTCTTCTTTCATCATGCTCTCTAATTTCAAATCCATTTACCATTTCAGGTCGAACCACTTTACAGCTTCCACTGTTTTTGTCTCCCTCCACCCTTACATATGCATATATAGTACATGCATATACATACATATTCAGTCTTTTTTTTTTAGTCACATCAGACTCTGACCCTATTTGGGGTTTCTTGGGGCAAAGAGACTAGAGTGCTTTGCCATTTCCTTCTCCAGCTTCTTTTACAGATGAGGAAGCTGAGACAAACAGGATGAAATAACTTGCCCAGGGTCACACAGTTAATAAGTGTCTAAGGCCAGATTTGAACTCAGGGAGATAAGTCTTCCTTTCTGCAGTCCTGGCACTCTATCCACTAGCTGCCCCACACATACCTGTTTGTTAAGCTGATATATCTATGTATCTATAGTTATATCTATCCATATATATTTTATCTTCCTATACAGTACTCTCTCTGTCTCTGTCTCTCTGACTCTCTCTCCTCTTCTCTCTCCCTGTCTCTGACTCTCTCTCTCTCTTTTTTCTCTCTCTTTCTGATTTTCTATCTCCCTCCCACCTCTCTCTATCTTTCTCCCTCCCCTATCTCTGACTGCCTCCCTGCCTTTCTCTGTCTCTGTCTTTCTCTGCTTTTCCCTCCCTCCCACTCTCTGGGGTCTGCCTTCTTGCCTAGTATCCTTTTGTGTCTGTCTGGACGATCTCTCAGCTTCCTCACGTTTCTTTCTACTCCCTCTGGAAAGTTCCTTTTCTTTGAAGTAGCCTACCTCAAAAACCAAAACCAAAACCAAAAAAAAAAAAAAAACAAACCAAAAAAATCCTTGCAAACACTTTTAACTGTCTCTCCTAGAATATTGTCATGCTTATTATGTTTTCTGAAGACAGATGATATACCTTCTGCCTAGTATCAGAGGCCAAGTCTTTTCATGAGTTCTGTAAAGTGAAATATACATTGGCTGCTAGTAGCAACCTTGAATACTGTGTGATCCCATGAGAAGTTGTTGGGTTTTTTAAAGATGCATTATTGTTCCAGATTTCCAAAGTGCTCCAAATATCTCATAAGGACTTCAGGCGTGTTTCATTTAAAACAAAACAAACCAATCAACAAAAACCAAGCCAGACAACTCATTTATCACAGTGGCTCTGGAGAGAGAGTTTATTGCTATGTTTCTTAGAGGAAGTACAGTATACTGAAAAAGGCACTCAACTGAGATAAAAAAAATCTGGCTCCCCAGACTCATGAATGACCTTAAGCAAGGCAGCAGAAAGGCTTTTTGGTGATAGGTGTAGGGAGGGCCCTGAGGCAGCTTTACTGGGGATTTCTCCTCCAAATCCCCTTGGATTCCATGCCTCAGGATATATGCTATAGCTGGAGAACATCATATTGCTTGTATAGGGGAGAAAACACTTCCTTCCTCGACCTTTTCCGCAGGCTGATTAGCACAATTGTCATAGAGTTGGAAGGTAACTTAGAGACCATCTGCTTCAATATCTTACCCAGTGAAATGATTCTCCATCCAATATTTTAAACCATCAGCCCTGGCATAGGGTCATCAAGGCTCAAGCACTTCCATTTATGGAGAATTTATGAATTCACACAAATGGCAGCTCAGAGAAGAGTTTCAAATGACCAGAAAGAAAAAGAAATCTAATCTAATTGTCATTATATTATCCACTTTACATGGGTTTTCTCCATTTATGATTGGAGACTTTGGATAAGGCATTGTCATGATGGATGATAGGGAAGAATAGTGTGTTCGAGGGACTTGGAAACAGATGTGGTAGAAGGCAGTATGGTATAATTATTGAAGGTACATGGGACGTGAGGAGTCCCAGCAGATATGAATTTTATTCATAGCCCCTGTGTACTAAATAGCTAGGACATTTGAGAGGCAGCTAGGTGGCACAGTGGTTAGAGCATAGGACTTGGAATCAGGAAGACTAATTTTTATGAGTTCAAATCTGGCCTCAAATACATGCTATCTGTGTGACCCTGGACAAGCCACTTAGCCCCATTTTTCTCAGTTTCCTCAAACCACTCCAGTATCTCTGCCAAGAAAACCACAAAAAATGACTGGACAATAGCAAAGGGTATTTGGACTTCCCAAGCCTCGGTTTCTTCACTTGTGAAATGATGGCCTTAGTGAATATAATCTCTGGGTAGCTACGTGGTACAGTACTTAAGAGTGCTAGACTTGGAACCAAAAAGAACTAACTTCAAATCCTCCAATTCAAATCTCAGTTCAATGACTCTTCCTCCCCATGCCCCAGCAGATTGCCCCCATGTGGACCCTTGGCTGCTACTCTCCATTGCTCCATCTGGATTTGTTTGCCACAAATATCACGCAGACCTATGGACACCAATTGTCCATTGTAGATCTAGTTTATACGATCATAGATTTAAATGCTGGAAGGGCCTCAAGGGTTATCTCCTGGTTTTACAGATGGGGAAACGAAAACCTTACACATGGCAGACACTGAACCAAATCAATTGACTGATCTGATATTGCATTTGTTACAGAAGCACAAGGATTCTTAGATAGACAAGGAGATAAAGACCACTGACACAACTTCCTCTCTCCCACCAGTAATACAGAAATACTTTATTTAAAAGAAGACAAAGTTTCCTTGGGACCAGATTGACCTTGGCTTCCCTGATGCAGCTTCCTGGTCATGTTGTTGTGGTCTGACTTTTCCTGATTCCATTTGGGGTTTTCTTGGCAAAGATACTGGAGTGGTTTGCCATTTCCTCCTCCAGTTCATTTTGCAAGTCAGAAAACTGAAGCAAACAGTTAAGTGACTTGCCCAGGGTCACATAACTAGTAAGTGACTAAGGTTAGATTTGAACTCAGGTCTTCCTGATTCCAGCGCAGCACTGTGCCACCTAACTGGTCCTCCTAGTCAATATAGGAGCATCAAAAGTCCCAGCCATATGGAGTCTGAGATTCTTGGGCTTTACTTTGTGGGTCCCTAAGATCATAGGAGTAACCAAATTTGGATGACTTAATGGTGGAGACAAGGAGAACCACATCCAGAGAAGCTAACCGTATCCACTGTGTCATTGCTGTGGTTCCTTACTATGTTAGTAAACCTCCTTTGTTAAATGGTCAATGATTTTTTCCTGCCTCATTTTGCTATAACATCAAAACTGAAACTAAGAGGGTCCTGCCATTAGAGTGCACATCCAATGGAGATCATGTGGTTCTTTCTTCAAAGGCCTGACCCTCTGGAACAGGACGAATTAGAGTACCCAGTGTCTGGAATCTCAGACCACAACTTCTCCAGGGTTTCCTAGGCTTAGAAGTAGAGGAGCTTACTGGCTTCACTTCCTCAGCTCTCAGGGAAGGCCACTAGGGGGCAGCAATCATTCTCTTCAGTGAGAGGTATAGAGTTAGTAGGCATGTGGTTTCCAACATTGAAATGCTTAGCTGCAAATCTGAGTTTTCTCTTTGGCAGTGCTTGGGATGGGCCCTGAGCCATGCTGCTGCCTGAGCCTCTTTAATATTTTAACCTATATACTCTCAGATCTGTCCCTGGCCTGTATTTGTAAGAAATCAAGTTAGCATGCCAGCAGCAGAAATATTAACCTATCAGGTTTTCAAAATGAGAAATTCAAATTTCTTTCAAAAAAAAAAAGTGTCTAAAATCTCCAGTTCTTTCCTTTTCATCCACCTTCAACTTACTTATTGCTATTACCACATTTATTCATCACATTTAATATCCAAATTCCGTAAGCATTAAAGGCTTTCTATAGTCTGGACCACCTTTACCTAATCTCCCATAATTCTCTTATAGGATCCCTTTCATTCGGCCAGATTGACCTTTGCACTGTTCCAAATACCATGTTCATTGTCTTCTCTACTTTCTGGAAGGCTATCAGGGTCATAGGATCATACAAAGGGACCTCAGAGGCCAACTGATCCAATTCCCATATTTCACAGATGGGAAAACTGAGACCAACAAGGATTAAGTGACTTTGCCCAAGATTACAAATAAATATCAGAGGGAGGATTTGAAATCAGGTCTCTTGATTTAAGAGCCAGTGCTCTTTCTTCCACGACACACTTTTGTCTAATCCAATTCACCTTATCTTCAGCTCGAATCTCTGGATCTCAGTGGAGCCTTCGGAGCTGCACTTAAACCTTTACAGGTCACTCTCTTTTCCTCTAGGACTACTACTCTATGACATTCAGTTGGACCTCAGTATATTTCACCTTCTATTTTATTCACCTTTTTATGCACACATCTTACCTCCCAAACTGGACAGATGAACTCCTCTCAGGAGAATGTCAGGTCTTAAACTTTTTAATATGCTCAGTACAGAGCCTAGTATTCAACAAATATTTGTTGGGAGTGATATTTTTTCCCAAGTCCCTCATTGCTATTAGAATTCTTTCCTTAATTCTACTGTCCCTCATTTTTCAGCTCCCCTCTACTGATAAAGTAGACACAAGGATTGTCAAGTGTTGGGGTGGAATGATTTGAAACCCTGAGAAGATAACCAAATATCCATCCCTGGTCACCTTCTCCAGTAAGTGTTGCCTCCCCCACCATTAGAATCTCCTCCAGGTAGGTACTGCTTGGATCTTCACTTTTGCATTTTTGTCCCTAGCACAGTGTTTAGCACATTTTGAGTACTTAATTAACGCTTTAAAAAAAAATTCCAGTTATTTCATTCATTCATTAAAGTTCAAAAGTCTAAGTTGTTTGTTTTTTTCTTTTTTCTGGATTAAAGGTTATTATGATGGGTGTGACTTAACAAAAGAGCTAGAATAGCCCCAAGTCTATGATCTAGATCTGGGGTTCTTAACTTGTGGTCTTAGAACTTATACACACACACACACATTTATTTGTTTGTTTGTTTATATTTTAAATAACTATATCAATATAGGTGGTTTCCTTCCTATGCATTTTATTTTATTCATCTAATAACATTATTTCGAGGAGTTCATGCATTTCACCAGACATCCAAAAAGGTACATGACACAAAAAAGGTTAAGAACCCCTGGTCTAGATGTATTTTTTTTTTTATGAAAAAACTAAAGCTCAGAAAAGTTAACTGGCTTGCCCAGAATCATAGTTAGAAAGTGTTAGAAAAAGGATTTTAACCCAGATCTTCTTGACTCCAAATACAATACTTTATCCACTCTACTATGCTAACTGCTATATCAATAGTCTATACCAGATTTCATCCAACACCATATTCAGGTGTAGGAAATGGAAGTGGTGGAAGGATGTTTATACAGTTATTCTCTTACTGCAATCTCTAAGAGAATAATTTCTTCATTTTTCATATTTCTTCTACCCATTATCATTAAACAGTTCTCCTTGACCATAAATGGATTCAGTCAAACTGGCTTATTCGGTCCCTAGAACTTGGCATTCCATTTTCCATTTCCATATCTTTGCATAGGTTGTCCCTCATGCCTGAAGTTCCTTCCCACCACCTTACCTCTCTTGGTTTGAAGGAAGGTTCTTTAGTAATGAGCTTTTAAAAGTTTGATCTCAGAATTCCCAGCACATAGAACAGTAACTTTAAAAAAATACTTATTGGTCGATTAGCTCCAATCAAAGCTCCGGCCAGGATTCGCTTCCCTAAGCAACACTTTTCAAGACATGTCAGTTCTAACAGTAGCTTAAATTATCTGGTGTTTACCTTTCTTTAAAAACACGGAAGTCCCCCCCTCCCCAATAGAATAAGACAAACACCTCTGACAAAGAACTAGTCTCCATTCCTGGGCCAACGAATTGCCTTGGGGTTGACCAAAAGTCATCACTCTCAGCCTCTCATTATTTTGTAAATCTCTCAAACTCTCTCCTCCCTAGATTCCCCCAGCCTTCCTAAAGGATTTTTGCTTATTATGTAAAACAACTTTTCTAGTGAAACCAAGAGATGGCTAACCCCTCCCACTTGCAGCCTAACCTTTCTCTCAGGCCCCTTCCTCAAGTACCCCAGCACTTGCTGTGTGACTCCCCAAGTTGCAGAAGACTTGCCCCACTTAAAGACCTCAATTTTGTTGTATTTGCTGTTTCATTTACATTTAGGTTGACGAATATAGTTTCTTGAGGTTATAAATGGTTTCATTTTTGTATTCACATCCTCAATTCTTAGCACATTTTCTTTCCTATGGGGGTGTTTAATATTTGTTAACATGTTGAATTTCTACAGTCTTTCATCATATCATGATTCTGAAACCAAGATCATGAATTTGATCCTTGCTGAGGTCATTTAACCTCGAACAGATAACTAAAATTTTTCTCCAGCCTCATTACCAGTGATTAGACATTAACTCTTTCCTTTGGTCACAAAAGTGATCAAAGTCTTGATGTCTCCACCCAGAATCACCACTTATTAAAAGAGTGAATCTCCTAGATAAAAGATTAGGAGCCTCATTTTCTCTCAAGATGGACAATACCCTGTAAATATACCCTCTGAGGGAAGGAGAGAGTCCTTCGTTCCTTAAGAAGGAGGCTGATCCTTAGCTAAACTCTCTGGAAGTTAGAGCTATGACTCAGTTTCCCAGCAAAGACCTGGAGATTGTAGAGAGATTACTTAACCCACTACTTCTAGGCAAGGATTATAGGGGAAGAAGGACCTAAATTAAATAGTCTGTTACACCCAATCCCTTACTTTAGTTAACAAGAGAGGGGGAAGAAATGTGCATAAAATAAAGAGAAAAAGGAAAGAAGAAAAAAAAAACCAAAAACATCTTATCCTAGCCTCAGA
This sequence comes from Gymnobelideus leadbeateri, assembly GCA_011680675.1. NCBI lineage: Eukaryota > Metazoa > Chordata > Mammalia > Diprotodontia > Petauridae > Gymnobelideus > Gymnobelideus leadbeateri. The sequence continues at coordinate 414,695 of WOXC01001348.1, forward strand.
ACCAAAGTTCTAGAAGTTTTCTACTAGACTTTGGGGAACTGAGTGAAGATCCAGTAGGACCAATGGCTCACAACAGCATCACTCTCCAAAGAAAACATTCATTTTTATTGAACATGCTAAAGATAACCTAACTGTGAGGCTGGTAAATGGGCTTCATTCACTGGCTTTAGCCTTTTCATAGTGACTATTGAAGTACTCTAAAGAAAAGAATTTACATAAAAATCAGTCAAAATGTTATTGCTTTTGGAAAATAGAGTTGGATAGCTTTAGGATCAATTTTACTCCTGGAAAATCTGGCTTTCTCTAAGGAAAAGGAAAACAAAGCATTTGTCTTTTAAATCTCATTTCATTGTCTCTTTGTGAATCTTCAAAGTTCTTTCTTTCAAATGTTTTCCTTATCTCTACCATGTTGTCAACAAGTATGCAGGAACTTCCTGTTACTGATGCCAGATATTATCCATGACTCAACACAAAAAGCAATTCCCAAAAGCTATACTTTTTGATGTTTGAACCAGAATTATTTCTAGCATTTGCTTTTCTGAGTATAAACTTTTAAAAATTTTATCCAAAGGGGCGGCTAGGTGGCGCAGTGAGTAGAGCATCGGCCCTAGAGTCAGAAGGACCTGAGTTCGGATCCAGCCTCAGACACTTAATGCACACACAAAAAACAAAAACCTAGCCATGTGACCTTGGGCAAGTTACTTAACCCCAATTGCCCTCCAAAAAGAAAAAAAAAATTATCCAAAAACTGAACTTTTAAAATTCTGAACTTAAGAAAAACTAAATAAACTAGACAGCTCCACATATGTAGTACACATGAAACTCTATTATATTAAGCTTGCTTTTCTTTTGAAATATGTGATAAATTCAACTTATCGCTTTCAAAGCTATACTACTGCTCTGTGATACTTTCTGACCTCTCTGGTTCTTTCAAAGGAACTAGAATTTCCAAAGATCTCTCAAATTTCCAAGGATCTCTTAAAACGTTGCCTCAATGATCCTCTTTTCCTTCTCCTCCTTTTCCTCCTTCTCTTCTTCATCTTCCTCCTACCCTATCCCTATTCCCCCTTCTCTCCCTACTTTGTCCCATTGGAATAAACAAGCAGGGCTAATCAAAACAAATCTCCACATTGGCCAAGTCCAAAATTCTATCTAATTCTGCATCTTTAGAGGTGAGTAGTATGCTTCCTCACCCATCCAATCATGCTTGGTAATTGCAGTGATCAAGTGTTTAAAAGTTGCTTTTCTTTATGATATTGTTATATGTCATTATACATATTTTGCTTCTGCTTACTTGACCGTGCATCAATCAGTTCAAATAAGTCTTCTTAGTTTAGTTTGAAACTGTTCCTTTTGTCATTTCTTAAGTCATAATGGTATTCCATTACATTCAGGTACCATAATTTTTTCAGCCATTCTCCAAATGATGGACACCACCTTAATTTCCAATTCTTTTACCACTACAAAAAAAAGATAGCTGCTACGAACATCTTTGCACGTATGTGTCCTTGTCTTCTTTCTCTGATCTCTTTTTATAAAAAGGCCTAGTAGAGGTATTGCAGGGTCAAAAGCTAAGCACAAGTCAGTGACATAGCTCCAAATTGATTTCCAGAATGACTGACCCAATCAGGGTATAAAAAAATGAAAGTTTCATACCTGAGGTCATCAATTTCCCACTCACCATGCTATGGAGAAGCAGCCTATAATAAAGGGATGGTTGTGGGTTCAAGCCTTGACTGCCACATACTAGCTGTGTGATCATGGGCAAATCACTCAACCTTGGACAGCTCTAAAACTAGAAATTGAAGGGAGTTACCTTTCTTTATTTGTAGAGGGAATTTCTGTACCTGATGTCTATATAAATGAACTCATAGGGTCATAGATTTAGAGCCTGAAGGGATGTTGGAAGCCACCTAGTCTAACCCCCTCATTTAACAGGTGAGGAAACTGAAGCCAAGAGATTAAATGATGGACCAAGGTCACACAGGTAGTAACTGAGAGATCTGGGATTTGAATGCAGGTCTTCTGACTCCAAATCTCATGTTCATTCCTTTGTATCTGCTGTTACCTTCTGGTTCTAACTTTTTTTTTTTGAAATCATACTTTCACCCAGTTGTTGGATGAGGATATAAGATGACTGATGTTTGATCAATACAAAGCATCCTAAGATTTGTGTCTGAAGGTTCCCTCTCCTGGGATAATGATAGAACAACCAAACCCCTTAGGATAATACAATGGTTTTCTAAGTCCCTGTTGCATCCCTGAATCCTAAAATATCTATTCAGACCATAAATATCTGAAGCTAAGCTAATATTAAGAAAGATAGCTAGTCCAAAAAGCAAAAATAAAAGCAAATAAAAGTAGGTTTCTCTTTGGGGTGGCTAGGTGGCACAGTGAATAGAGCACTGGCCCTGGAGTCAGGAGGACCTGAGTTCAAATCCAGCCTCAGACACTTAACACAAAACTAGCCATGTGACCTTGGGCAAGTCACTTAACCCCAATTGCCCTACCTTTCCCCTCCAAAAAGGAAAAAAAAAGAATGATAGCTAGTATTTGAATAGAACGCGAAGGTTTGCAAAGAGCTTTGCAATACCACTTCATTTGATCACCACTGCCCTTGTTGACTTGACTTGATCATTTTAATGTGCCTCAAATTCCTCACCTATAAAAGGCAGCAGACTAGATCACCTCTGAGACTCCCTAGAGCTCTAAATCTATTATCTTGTATTTAAAGGACTGAGGGAATTGCTATTATTATTTCCATTTTGAAGATGAGGTTAAAAAGGACTTGCTCAGAGTCACACAGTTAGTAAATGTCTGAGGCACGATGCAAATTTAGTTCTTTCTGACTCTAAGTCCAACATTCGTTTCACTGCCACATAGCTAGAATAGGCAGTGGCCTATGTTGTGTGATTTTAGGGTCTCTGGGAAAGTCTACTCCTCTCCCCCTAAAAAAAAAAGTCCCTTCTTCTAGGGAAGGCAAGTGCCAAAATGTCTAAAATTCCTTTGTGTTAAACATTCCTCCCTAGACCCCTCATAAAAATATGGTGTGCCCAAGGATAGAGATGTTAAGTCATTGATAGTTCAGTGTGATTTTGTCTGAGCCTTTTGTGAAAGGAGGCCAATTAGAGGTTATCATGAGGTGCCAGTAGCTGTGGCAATGAGGAGAAGAGAAAGGGTGGGGAAAAAGGAGACAAAAGAGTTCAGATCTGCCAAGGGAGCTGTAGAGCACAGAAAACAAGCTTTGCCTTCATGCCCAGTGTTGTCTAGAGTCCACCTCACCCCAAAGGGTACTTAATTTTTTATTGATGTCTTTTATTTTCATTTTCATATTACAACTGTGAGAATTTATTCAACCAGAACCAAGGTTTTTCACCTTTTCTACTTCCTTATCCAGAAATCAACCAGTGTGGGAAATCTCTCTTAAAGATTTACTCATGCTAAGATCTAATCAGACAATAAAAGAAATTCTAAGTTTAGAATTGGTGGATTCCTGAGTGCATTCCTGTTCATCGTGTTTACTCAGGTCTGGGAAAGTATTGATTATCTCTTTTGTCAGACAAGTGATATGAAAATTGGTAAATCTCTTTGACTAAGATTTGTGTGATCCAAGTTATGTACCCCAAGACCCTCATTTTAATATAGCCCAGCCTCTCATTGTAATATTCATTTTCCTATTAATTATTAACCAATCGGAGTTGATTAAAACCTCAGAAACACCTACTTTTCCAAGAGCATATAAACTATGAGCCTCCCACCATGAAGGGTCTTTGGCCTAAGAAAGAGGTGGTCAAATGACCAACCTTTAAAATGCTGGCATTATTAATAAAATGAGCAATTGCCCAGAAATTAGAAATTGTGTCTCCCGAACTTTTTATATGCCACACAACCTTTACCACATTTACCCTGTTACCCTCACCTTTCTCAAGAAAATCCCTCCTTTGTAACAAAAACAGTTAAGCAAAGCCAACTCCAGAAGCCACTGAGATCATATGCAACGTTCCCACATGTAGTTCTTCAATTATCTAAGGAAGGTGTGGAGCATCCTAGGCCTCCTGAGGTCATTGAGGGTAAACACACCTGAAAGAGAATCTGCCCTACAACACATCCAACAAGTAGCCAGCTCTCCTTTGTTTGAAGATGGGGTTACCAACTACCTTCTCAGGTGGACTCTTCATTATTGGAAAGTTTTCATTATTTAGAATTTTTCTTTATGTCAAATTGAAATCTATTTCTCTGTAACTTTCCCCAGTATTCGAAGGTCTGGACCCAAACAGTATGTAACAGCCCTTCAAATACTTGAACACAGTTAATCACTCTGGGATCACAGGAACATAGATTTAGAGACTAAAGGAGTCTTATAGGTGATCTAGTCTGATGCCCTCCTTTTATAGGTGAAGAATCACAGTAAAGTAATCATGTAAAGTCAACAAGACTTTATTAAGCACCTGCTCTGTCCCTGATCTCAAGGAACTCCCAGTCTAATGGGGGAGACAATACACAATTGACTACATACAAATAAGAGACATAGAAATTAGAGTTAATCTTAGAGAAAGGGCAATAAATTAAGGAGGATATTGGGAAAGGCTTCTTGCAAGAGGTATGACATTAGCTGAGACTTGAAGAAAACCAGGAGGCAGAGATGAGGAGAGAGAAAGTTCAGTGCATAGGGGATGGCCAGTGACGGTATAGAATCAGGAGATGGAGTGTTGTAGGGAGGAACTACAGAAATGAGATTAGTGTTACTGGATGCCAGGTTTGTCCAAATACCAGATAGAAGGACACAGATAGTGAGTGACCAAGGGAGGCTTCAAACCCAGCTCCTCTAACTCTACATCCAGTGCTCTTTCCAATGTGCCACACTGCCTCATTCCTTCTGCTGATCCTCCTATGGAATGCTCCCTGACCATCTGGTTGCCCTCCTCTAGACACTCTGAAGCTTATCAATGTTCTTCCTAAAACTTGATGCCCGTTGCCTTTAGTCCCCAGAGTCTGTTTTGATTCAAATTATTATTTATCTATTTAATTCTAAATGTCTAGGCAATTTAATTCTAGGTATCTAGGGCAGCTAGGCGGTACAATGGACAGAGTGCTGGGCCTGGACTTCGGAAGACCTGAGTTCAAATCTGGTCTCAGACACTTACTAATTGTGTGACCCTGGGCAAGTGACTTCACCCTTTTTGCTTCAGTTTCCTCATCTGTAAAATGAATTGGAGAAGGAAATAGCAAACCACTCTAGTATTTTTGTCAAGAAAGCCCCAAATGGTGTCACGAAGAGTCAGACATGACTGAAACAACTGAACAACAACAATTTAGTCAATGTCACATGGCAAAAAGAGCATTAGACTTCAAACCAGACAATCTGAATCGCGTCACTGCCATTAACCAGCTGTGTGATCTCAGGTAAGTCATTCAACCAGTCTGAACCTAAGTGTCCTCAATGGTAAAGTGCAAGTGGAAATATTTGTTCTACCTTCTGGTCAGATCATGGTAGCACCATGTGAAATAATGCCCAGGGAATTTTTTTTGTAACCTTAAGCTTTCATATACTTACAAGCTATTGTTAGGAAGAAGATTAATTAAACTGGTTAAGTAGGGCGTCCCTTATTTGATGTTCAATAAGTATGAAAAAAATAGTACTATAACTAAGTGTTATTAGCAAAGGCATTAAGAAAAGAAGATTTACATGAACTGATAAAAAGGGAAGTCAGCAGAACCAGCATCATTTATACAAAGTCTACAACATTGTTAAGGAAGGCAGCTCTGAAAGGCTTAAGAATTCGATTCAATGTAATGCCGGACCAGGACTCCAAGGTACTGCTGAAGAGGTACAAATCTCACCTCTTGGAAGAACAGGTAAGAGAACTAAAGGTAAAGAGTGAAGCTTACCTTTCTAGGCATGGCTGATGTATGGGTTTGTTTTGCTTGATTATGTTTATTAATTATAAGAGATTTTTGTTTCCCTTTGTGGGAAGAATATGGGAAAAATACAGGGGTAAAAGGAGAGGAGTCATAATCATAGTGAGTCAGGTTTTTAAAAAAGAATGACAAGACTATCAAAAAAACATTTTTAAGATGTGTACGGAACAGAACAGAAGGCTCAGACAATTGGGGCAACTTTAGAACAAAAGTAATGAATATATGAAAATATTTTTTTTCAGAAAGAGAAAGGACAGTTTTGTGTTGGTAAAGGAAAACTTTTTTTAAAAAATCCATAAAGCTATTGAGTCGATAAGAAAAACTTAGAGCCCATGGTCAAAAGAAAATGGAAAGTAAATTATAAATAGAGGGAGAACTGTAGCTTATCAGGTTATGGCAAGAAAACAAAGCCAAAAATATATTTTTGCAATAAAATTTAGGCCCCCTTTTAAGGAATTTTGGTACATAATGAGAAAGAGCAGAAAAAAATTCAAAACACATTTTTGATTGTGTCCTTATGTGCTAAAGTCAGTGCATTAAATATTGAACTATAAGTAATACAGTACCTTACATAAAGTAGGCATTCAATAAATGTGAATGGCATTAGAATAGACTGGATTGAATAGCATATATTCACTTTAGTACAGGAGGCATTTAGGTGGCTCAGTGAGTAAGTAGAGTGCAGGGCTTGTTTCAAATACAGCCTCAGACACTTACTAGTTCTTTTTTTTTTTTTTTTTTGGAAGGCAATTGGGGTTAAGTGACTTGCCCAAGGTCACATGGCTAGTTTTTGTGTTAAGTGCCTGAGGCCAGATTTGAACTCAGGTCCTCCTGACTTCAGGGCCAGTGCTCTGAAAAGGGCTCACACCAACGGTGCTATCATCCCTGAACACTCCATACACCCATGGCATTACTAGTCCGGGGTCACCAGATACATACCTTGGGGAGAATGGGGTTTGTTAGATGGGGAATTGTGTTGGACTATGTGCTAGGATATGGATATACATGTATTTTTTGGTTGCGTCCTGTTCTGTGTTCCATGCCTCGTTAGCTTGGTGCTTGCAAGGGAACTGAGGATGCTTAGACAGGAGCTAGATAAGCCAAATTCAGATCATGGGGTAGGGGTGCAGCTGGGGGAGAACAATAAAGATGATGATGATGCTGATAGATGATGATGCTGATAGATGATAGATGATGATGCTGATGCTGATGATGATGATAGATGCTGATGCTGATAGATGATGACTAATATTTTGGACTTTAGTGCTGTAAGGTTTGCAAAATGCTTTACAAACATTATCTCATTTTATGGTTACAAATATTTCATTTTGCCCTTAAAACAAACCTGAGAGGGAGAACTTATTATTGTTTCCATTATACAGATGAGGAAACTGAGGCAGACAATAATTAAGTGACTTGTCCAGGGTCTCATAGCTAATAAGTGTCTGAGACAGGATTCAAACTTTAGGTTGTGGTTGATAGGAGAAATTATCAACAACAACAACTAATGGGCAGATAAGCATAGGGGCCTGGGAGAGGCAGTATTTCCTAGACTACTGGTCCTGCTTCTAGCCCAAACCCTACAACCGTTATCAGCGAAGCAACTCCTGTGGAGAAAGGGCCAGCCATCCCCACCAGCTCCCAAGGCACAAGGCAACCTAGATAAGCTGAAGTAGCAAGGCGTTCTGAGGGAGAGAAAGGAGATAGTGTTGCACCAGGCAAGTCAAGCAACCACCATTTCCTTGACCACTATTTCCCTTCAGACCTTGATGGAGACAGTCCAGGACCCTGAACCCAATAGTCTTTGGAACAGCAAAGAGCCAAGTCAGTGCCTACAACCATCATCCTGAGGGAGCAACCCCAGTGAAGATGCAGCCTGGAACCAAAGACCCAGAAAAGAATATTCTCGACACCAAGTTCTTAGCACTGCCAGATGACTCAATGTCAGAAATGGATATGATTTTATCAATGGGAATTGCATTAAAAAAGCAGCATTACCACCTGCTGAGGTACTGCAAAGTAGGGACTGTCTTCCTTTTCTATTTGTATCCCCAGTGCTTATGCTTTGGACACAGCACTCCATAAGTGTTTTTTTCACTCCATTCATTCATTCAAAGTCCCACACTCTATCCACTGCACTTCCAAATAGAGATCATATAGAAGGCAATAATAACTTTCAGACTTGACCCTGGGTCTGTTTCATTCTAGAGTGCTGGCTCTGCATTACAGGTTACACTAAGATTATGTCATTGTCTGGACATATTAGGTCCAGTTGCTTTCCTGCTTCAGACTAGGGCAGAATTTCCATTTTGCAACAATCTAAGTCCCAGTCTTATGTTTTTTCCCATGTTGATACATTTCCATAACAAAGCAGAATTTTAAACACTTTCCTCAAGGCAAATCTTGAACATTCTCCAGAAATCTCAGCTTGACTGATTAATTTCCAAGCTTCTTCTCTGATACACCAGGCCATTAGAGACAGACCCCCACAGCTGCTTAAAAGAACAAAACTGAATCCCATCAAGTTTCTGGAGTGAATCCCGTCTTTACCAGGAGTCTAATTACTGCAATGCAGCAGAGAGAGATGGGTACCAAAAACAAAGGTGAAAGTTGACATGTTACCCTTGGCAGGTTGGGATAGCTCTCAAAGCCACCTTTTCCCCCCTACAGATGACTATTCCTTTTATGAGGTCCCCTATAATTTTCAAATAACCCACACAAATTCTACATTGTTTCTCTACTCAAAAAACACATTTTGACTTCTCAGCATTATCCTAGGAAGTGATGTCTAGTTTATTTCATCATATAAGCATATGTTGGAGGCAACATGGTGTTGTAGAAAGAGGAATAGATTTGATAGAGGCCTTGAGTTCAAATCCCTTCCCTTCTTCTCACTACCTATGTGGTCCTGGATGATTCTCTTAGCCTCATTGGACCTCACTTTGCTCAATTGTAGAGTGAGATAAGTTCCCAAACTTTGGCCAATTGCCCCTTTTTCAAAAAAAAAAAAAATATTACTCAGCATCCCCCTGGAAATCAACTTTCTCTAGCCCTTTAACTTATCGTTACATGCACATATTCCTACTGATGCAGGCTAGACTTCCCAACAATGTTCAACATGCTTGCCTGCCAACACTTGCTTGTTAAGACCTATCAGCAGACTTGACCACTGATGGGTTACAACTTGCATTTTGTGTGTTTATTTGGAAAAAACCCCCCTGGATCATTCAAGTACACCCCAGGGGATGGTATCTCCTACTCTGGGAACCTGTGAACTAGATGGTCTTTACAGCCCCTTACAAATTTTTATCTATGCTTCTATGACCATAAGGCAACCCATTCTGGGTAAATCCTTTCAGAAGTCCTTCTCAGACAGCACATTGAACTTGGAGTCATAAAGACAGATTTCAAAAGAGTGTTGATAAGATGGAGAGTGTCTAGGGGAGAACAGTCACATTGGGGAAGAGGCTTGTATTCTCAATATATAAAAATTAGTTGAAGGAAGTGGCTTATATTTATCTAGCAGCAAAGAATACTGAGGTGGGGATATAATAGCTGTATTCAAGTATTTGAATGGCTGTCTGTCATATGTAAGGGGGATCAGATTGGTTCTGTTTGGTCCCAGAGAACAGAACCAAGAATAGTTGTGTGGAAGTTGTAAAGAGAACAGTTTAGGTTTTAGGTCAAGAAAAACTTCCTGATAGGATTGTCCAAAAGGGAAATGGCCTGTCTTGAGAGGGAGTGGCTTTCCCCTTCTTGGAGGTCTTCAAGAAGGAGTTGGATGACCACTCATCAGGTATGTGATGGTGGAGAATCCTTTGGGTATGGGTTAAATTAGGTGGCTATTGAGATCCCTTCCCATTCTCAAATCCCGTGATTCTATGACTCCCAGTTTCAGACACTTAGTTGCGTGGCCCTAATTAATTCATTTGATCCCTCTGGGCCTCAGTTTCCCTACCTGTAAAAAAGAGCTGGTCTTGATGACCTCTGAGGTTCCTTCCTACTTGAAATCTATTATCCTGATGATATTTTGAGTCCTTCCATTTATTTGCTGCCAAATTCTCAGAATTTAGGTTGGGTCTTAAGATCATCGAGTTCCTTAACCTGAGGTCCCCAGAACCCTTGGGAGGCTTCAGGGGAATCTATGAATTTAGGTGGGAAAAAATTAGATATTTAATTTTTACTAGCCTTAACTGAAATTTTGTACTTCCTTCAATTATGAATTCCAAACAAAACAAAAAATTTTTATTCTGACAAGGGATCCATAGGTTTCACCAAACTTTCAAAAGGAATCTATAACACATACAAATAGCTAAGATTCCTGCCCTAGTCCCACCCTTTCCTTTTTACAAATGAGGAAATTAAGGTGTTGAAAGATTACGTGAGGGGGCGGAGCCAAGATGACAGAGTAGAAACAGCTCATCCAAGCCACTCTGCCCCCAGATTCCCCCCAAACTATGTAAAAGGGGACTCTGAACAACTTATGGAGCCCCAGCACCCACAGAACGACACAGAGAAGCTAACCTCCCACTGAGGACAGCCCAGCAGCCCTGCAGGAAGGACCAGCGCAGCAGTCTGGGACCTGGCAGCACGCAGCGCGCAGAGTGCAGGAGCCTAGCTGAGCCCAGGTCTGCGTGAGCCGAGGTTTTAGCCCCAGGGCGGCAGGGCCAGCAGCCAGCTGGAGGAACCCCAGAACACCAGGAGCTGTGGCGACTCCAGAATTATCAACATAGACATGCCTAGGACAAAGTAAGAGGTTAGTGTCCTATGGACTTTGGGACCTGTATTTGGGGAATGCGTCGGCTCCCTCCCCTGGAGGCTAGAAGCCTCTGAGGAGACACACCTTTTGGAGTTTTCAGAGGAGGCTCCAGCTCCCGGCCTGCAAATTGTCGGGAGATCCAGCGATCAGTCTTGGGGGGTAATCACTCTTGCTTTAACCTCCCTGGATCTGGATTGTGATCTAGGGTGGAAGTCATGGGTGGGTTTACAGCTTGCCAGAAACGGAAGTTGCCCCCCACACGTTTGGGATGAAAATTCCTCTAGCTGGCCTTAAAGCCATAGTGTGGCAACAAGCCCAAAAGTCAAGCAACTAAGTGGCAACATGCCAAGACAAAGGAAACAGAAAAATGCAACCCTAGACTCCTATTTTGGGGGCATAGAGCAGGAAAAGGACTGTGAGGTCAGAAGTCCTGCTCCAAAAGCCCCAGGGGAAACCATGAGAGGGTTGCAGGCCATAGAGGACCTTAAGAAGGACTTTAAAAATCAAATAAGAGAAGTGGAGGAAAAATTGAGAAGAGAAATGAGAAGGAAGGATGCAGGAAAAGTATGAAATGAGGGTCAACAGCCTGACTGAGGAAAACAACACCTTAAAAAATAGACTAACTCAAATGGCAAAGGAGGTCCAAAAGGGCAATGAGGAGAAGAATGCCTTAAAAAGTCGAATTTGCCAGATGGAAAAAGAATCTCAAAAGTTCACTGAGGAGATTCATTCCTTCAGAGTTAGACTGGAGCAAATGGAAGCTAATGACTTTATGAGAAATCAAGATGCTGTTAAGCAGATTCAAACAGATGAAAGATTAGAAGGCAATGTGAAATATCTCATGGGAAAAACCACTGACCTGGAAAATAGATCCAGGAGAGACAATTTAAAAATTATTGGACTACCTGAAAGCCATGATCAAAGAAAGAACCTAGAAATCACCCTTCAAGAAATTCTCAAGGAAAACTGCCCTGATGTTTTAGATCCAGAGGGCAAAATAGAGGTTGAAAGAATCCACCGATCACCTCCTGAAAAAGATCCCAAAAAGAAAACTCCCAGGAATATTATAGCCAGGTTCCAGAATCCCCAGATCAAGGAGAAAATACTACAAGCAGCCAGGAAGAAACAATTTCAATATTGTGGAAACACAATCAGAATAGCCCAGGACCTGGCAGCTTCTACACTGAGGGATCGAAGGGCATGGAATATGATATTCCAGAGGGCAAAAGAACTGGGAATGAACCCAAGGGTCACCTACCCAGCAAAACTGAGTATTTTGTTTCAGGGGAAAATATGGTCATTCAGTGGAATAGAGGACTTTCAAGCATTCTTGAGAAAAAACCAGAATTGAATAGAAAATTTGACATCCAGACACAAGAAGGAAGAGATGCCTGAGAAGGTAATCAGGGAAAAGAAATCAAAAGGAACTTATCAAAGTTGAACTATTTACATTCCTATATGGAAAAGCAATATTTGTGACTGATGATATCTTTCTCACTATGAAAATAATGGAAGAAGGGGGTGTGGTCATATGAATACATATGTGAATGTGTGTGTATATGGTTACAGTTATATATGGATAGAGGGCATAGGTTGAATTTGTTGGGAAGGGAGAATACTCAAGGGATGAAATTATGAGGTGAGAGAGGAAAGTGGCAAGAGGAGATGGGGAGAGACAGGGTAGGGTAAACTATCCCATGTAGGGGAAGTGGTTGCAAAGGAGGGGGAGAATAAGGAAGGCTAAAAAGGCAAAACCACATTCACATTGAATTTGGTTCAGGGAGAAAATGACATACATACTAAATGGGATATCTCAACCTGCAGCAAGATAGGGGGAAGGGGGATGAGAGGAGGGATGATGGATGGGAAGGCATCCTTGGGGGGAGGGGAGGTTGGAAGTACCCACTATAGAAGAGGGACAGGATCATGTAGGGAATGGACCAGGTGGGGGGTGGGATGAGTGGGAGGGAATTATAAGCAGCCTTGTACAATATATCTACTATGATAATGTTTTGCATAGCTAGACATGTACAACATATACTGAATTACCTGTCTCCCAAGAGGGAATGGGTGACAAGGGAGGAAGGAAATGGATCTGAAAATCGAGGTCGTAACATTAAATGTTTCAAATATATATAAATACTATTATTAATATTCTTTTGCTTGTAATTGGGAGATAAAATGTGCAGGCATTGGGACACAAAGACTCACCTTCCTCTAATGGAAAAGTCGATGGGGTTATGGGAGAAGGTATGGGAGAGAGCAGATCGGAGGAAGCGATATCTTGTGGGACTACTATTCTGGGAGGTTGGGTAGGGGAATAATGGGGGGAAAATGATTGTAACTCAAAATCTGGCAGAAATGAATGATGTAAAACAGAAGTTAATAAAGCATTTGTTTAAAAAAAAATAAAAAAAAAGAAAGATTACATGACTTAACAGTTATACAGGAGGTAAGTAGGTGAAGTGGATTTCAAACCCATCTCTTTTCATTCTAAATAGATTGTTCTATCTCCAAGTCCCAGCTGGAATCCCACCTTCTACAAAGAAGCCTTCCCTGACCTCCCTTCTTTCCTCTATTGATTATCTCCAATATATTCTTTCTATAGTCTGTTTGCATATAGTTATTTGCGTGTCATCTCTCCCATTAAACTTTGAGCTCCTTAAGAGCAGAGATTATCTTTTGCTTTTTTTGGTATCCCTAAGCACTTAGCACAGTGCTTGGCTCATAGTGGGCACTTAATAAGTGTTTATTACTGAATAACTTTCTACTATGCCATATTGCCTTTTCGGGCTTTCTTTTAAAATCAAATTGTAGTAATCTATTTCTTTTCTCTGTATTCAAAGCTACTTATCAACATAATTTCTTCAGTCCTCATTATGAGACTTGACAAGGCGGGGTGCAGTACATGGGGTACAGAGAAAGAAGTTATTGCTTGTTAACAGGTAGGACAAATGTGCCATGGAATAATTAAGCAATTCACTTTGTGCCGAGAAGTCAGTCAGCATTTGAGTCCAGTCCTCAAGCTGCTTAAATATTCAGATAATAGACAGACCACATACTTTTTCTCAAAAGACACTTACTATTGACCCTGATACTACAAAGTACTTGATCAGATTTTGGGCATCAGAAAATATAAGTTCAAATCCTCACTGTGAGTTTGAGCTGGTTTCTTAATTCTCTCCTGGCCTGTAATGTTAATGGAATAGGAAAATCTTCCCTGTCCATTCAGAGGCCTATGTGACCCACCTGTGTCCCCTTTTCCCTTGGAATAGGAGTTGTGTTCCCAGGTCTAAAGGTACACAGGTATTTCAATCACAGGTGTCTTGCTGCTTTCACAACTATGATACATCCTGAGTCACATAGAGTTTATTGGGGGAGGAACTTGACTAAGGAGGAGCTTGCTTGCTTAGTGGGGGAGGCTTGCTTGCAGGAAGGCTTTCACACCTTTTGGTACTAAGCTAATTAGGCATTGAGTTATGAGGGTTGTGGTGCCTTCTGGCTCTGAGCCTGTTAATTGAAAACTATATATACTGGGAGGTTGGTATTGTATTTTGGGAATTCGCTCATGAGAAGGACCTTTTGATTCCCTGGACGGTTCTCTGAGTACCTGTTTGTTAAAAGCCACTTAGATATTGGTGCTCTCCTGGTCTGATGGTGTATATAGGTGGTTGTATCACTTTGTTTAGGCAGTTGGAGCCCTGTCTGTTGGATTCCTTCTTTGATACTCACTTCTTTCTGCTTATCTGTACTTATCTGTCTGTTATTTAAAGTAAGATCCTTAACCCTTTTAAAGCTGTCTTTCCTTTAGAAAAGCAGATCAAAGAACCTGTGCTAGCGGCCCACCCTGTGTGCTAGTGTGGTTGCTAATACAGGGCCTCAGCTTCTTTCTGAAAATTTTCAAAATGACGGGGTTGGATTAGATGACCTCTTAGGTGTCCCCCAGCTCAAAGCCCTGCTTATTGTATGTTTTTGTTCTAGACCTGTGGTTTTATTGGTATAGAAAACACCTTGTAAAGAAACACTTTCAACCAAAGTAAATCCACATCTACCCTACAACTTACAGACTTAGATGTTTAGATACCAAGAATTTTAGGGCATCACCCAGGCAGCCGGTGTCAGAGGCAGGATTTGAACTCAGGCTATAAAATGAGGAAGGTGAACCAAGATGGTCTCTAAGATTTATTTCAACTCTAAATCTACAATTATAATAATAATACATAGCATTTGTATAGCACTTACTATGTAACAGGCTAAAAGCTTTACAAAGTACCGAGATGTATATTCTGTGATTCGTGTTCCTGACTCCAACATTCTTTATAATTCTACTACATACCAACCTAAAAATGCACTTTATATGAACCCGTTACATGAACACATTAGCCATCTATTCTACAGCTTGCAAACATTCATTTCAAAGCCTAAAAAATAAACCACAAAACAACTATCATGGTTACGCTAAAGCCAGCTGGAACTAATCTCACAAGTTGATTGTTCGGTTTCAGAAATTGGCAAATACTACAAATCAGGGCTTGATTTCTGTTGTCTAGACTTTAAATTATGATGAAAATGTTAACAAAGCAGATTAAACTTAAAAATGTGTCATGAATACATCCCCCATGCCACCTCCAGAGAGCTGGTTGTTAAACATTTACAAGTACACCCGAGTATATATATGCCTGTAGCTATATTTCATGCTTTCAATCCCTCCAGTAGTCTCCTTTCTTGGCTGTCTCTGGGAACGTCTATTATAAATATGCTGAAGCTACACAAACAACTGAATCATGACAGTTCGAGTTGGAAATTCAATCATGCATCAGAGACAGGGCCCTAGAAAAGCTGTCAGAATTTGAGGAGAGGTAGATCTGTGAATCCTTCTTTCTCTGGCTGCTGAGCACTCTTAATTTTGATTCATTGGTTTGGCATTTTAAACTGAAGGTGAGAACAAGGCAGTAGTAAAAACTCTACATGTTTTCTTCTAAAACATTCATCTGTGATCCCTGTCCAAATAGTTCTTTAGTTTTACCTCCTAATTATTCTTCATTTTACTAATGTAGAGAGGGGATCTGTAACAGAGGTTTTGTATTTATGTATTATTTATCAGATATCATAAATGTTACCAAAAAGAAGGAAAAGACTATCCTATTCCATAAAATTATATCTATATCTGTTCCTTCTTCTACCCACCTGTTTTAATGAATCCAAATATAGAGCTGAACTTTTGTTTTATTTTGGGGTTTTAAAAATTTTATTAATTTATTTCTTAGAACTAAACTTTTAATAGGGTTTAGCATTACCATCTCCTGCATGCAAAATTCTGTCTACATGTCCTCCTTGCCTTCTCAACTGCTGCCATATCAACTCTCGAAAAAAAATTTTCCCCCTAAAATCATCATCTCTGCTAGAAGGATAGAAAATAGAAACTCTCAAAGAGCCCAAGCTGCTTTATTAACTCCCCATGGTCTCCTGGATTGAATTTAAACTTCTTTTCCTATTTTCATGAAGGTCTGTCATTCTGTAAAAACAGGTCTTAGTTCATGCCTAGGTCTTTGAATATTTCACTTGTTACCCTGCTAGAAAAGAAGGCCTGCAGCTTTGCTCATTATATATGAGAAACCAATGGCAAAGCATAAAACTCAACTCAGATAAGAAAGAAACAAAATGTAGTAGAAACAGGAAGTAGGCCCCAGAGAGCCCACACTCATATTTATTGCCAACCCACAATGCCATAAGTCTCTCTTGGGTAAAACTCCAATTATTTTCAGCAGGAGTCCTGAAAACATAAGGGATCAGACCCACAAGTTATACCTCCTTCCATAACTACCTTGTATTCATTCTCTTTATAGTTATTCTGCATGTACTTATATATAAGCTCATCTCCTTTATTGGGACTCCTGGGGTGGCCAAGGAGCACTAGAATGTCTGGGGTGAGGGCTGCTAAGTCTTTTTCAAGGCTGCCCATCCACCTTTGGTGTCTGTCTGTCACCCAGCTCTTACCTATAGCTCCAAGAAGCTATAGCATGTGCATCAGCCATGCCCCAGTAAGCCATCTTGGCTGATGGGCTAAACCAGGTTGAGGGTAGCCTACGGGTCTCAAACCTGTGGGTGAGTTAGGGGGTGTCTACCCCACATATGTGAAGACTTCCCTTGGTGAAATGGATGGATGAGGACAATAGCCATGAAGGAAGCTGAAGCCAGTACTTTGGAGTGCTTAGAGTTTGGTCAGCTATGGAAGAAGCCAAGGTCATCCCCTGCATCCTAGACCATTGCCAATCAACCTGACTTTTCTCTTGCCACTGGACTTTGATGACTCTGGAAAAGAGAGTGAGGCTGTTGACTTTGTACAACCCAATTCATATGTAAGTCAAGACATTACCCTATGATGCCATTGGTCACCTTCAAAAACAAAGGATTAATAATAACGACATTCTGCATAAATTTACATATAAACTCATCTCCTCTGTTAGAAAATAAGTTCCTTGAAACTAGAGATTGCTTCATTTTCTATATTTATCACCCTAGGGTCTAACATAGTGCCTGGCACATTAAGTAGTGCTTTAACAGTAATTGGTAGATTTGGACTAGATCAGTGATTGACTTCCTTGGTGTAGGGAATTGTTGTTTAAAAAAATACTATCCATCATTTCAAATCTGTAGCTATTCTAAAAGTATAATCTTAGAGAATTATTTGGGAGTGCTGAGAGGTAATGCCAAAGATCCCATGGCAAGTATATGTCAGAGGCTGCACCTGAATCCAGGTTATACTGACTGGCTCTATACATCAGGATAGATACCTTGCACACAGCGATTACCTCCCATCCATTCCATATATATTTGTCCATATGTTATCATATTCATATATTATATGCTATCTCCCCCACTGGAATGTGAGATCTTTCAGGGCTGGGATAGTGTTTTGCTTTTTCTTGTATCCCCAGCACTTGGCACATAATAAATGTGGCTGGCACAGTGACTGGCTTAACAAATGGTTGGATTTTTTGTTGGTTGGTTGATTAAAAAACATCTTAAAAATAATTTTATTATAATCTTAAATACAAAAAATAACATTTCTATGTATGCAGCAGAACACAAAAGGAGGATTGCATATGAAATTATAAATCTTCATTTTATACCCCTTACTTTCTTTAAAAGTCTATCATAAATTCCACATTATTTTCTTTTTTCTTTTAAATAGTATTTTATTTTTTCTAAATATATATAAAGACAATTTTTAACATTCATTTTTAAATGAAAATTTGAGTTCCAAATTTCCTTTCTCCCCTCCCTCCTCCCTAAAACAGCCAGCAATTCGATATAGCTTGTATACCATGTGTTATTTTCAAAATTGTCCTGCTTTTTCTGAGCTTCCTTTCCAACTTTCTTCTGTTCTCTTCTTGCATCTCTAAATGTTTCAATGGTCCTCTTTTTATTTTTGGCATCATTATTACCAACTCTTCCATAAAGTCCCCAAACTCCTATCTAAGGCATCCCCTCAGATTTAGATCTTTTTATTTCCTTCCCTAGGAGAAACACCAGTGGAGGGTATTGCTTTAAGCACATTGCTCCTTCCCTTCCCTTCCCCTTTCCTTCCTCCAGAATCAGGACGCTTGTTTTATTTTCGACTATTCTCTCCCATGTATTATTTTTCTCAACCCTGTCCCTCGTCCTATCCATGTTTGTTTACCTTTTGAATGTAATGTATTACTATGCTATACTCCGCACGTGTGTGTGTTCAACTGTCCTTTGCCCATTTTAGATGAGTGGGACCTCTGTTTTTCTTATTTAATTTATTGGAATTGGAAAAATTAAGATTCTGAAGGGATATGTTTCTTCTCCCATTAAAATGTTTGTACTGTATTATCATACAGCCTCTTCTAATTCCTGAAACAATTTACCTTTCTAGGTCTTTTTTTTTTTTTAACTTGTGTTTATTTTTCAAAATTCCTATTCAGCTCTGGTCTTTTCATCAAAAATGCTTGAAAGCCATTTATTTCAGAGTGAGCTACCAGAGTTCCAGGAAATCCATTACATGTTCAGTAAGGAGTGAAGTGCTGAGTAACTTGCCTGCTTGATCCAGCACAGTCATGCATCAAAGGTGACCAAGGGGGAGTGACAGTGACTCATCCATCAGTTCTGCTGCATTTAGAAATGCTTTTGGTGGGGTAAATACTTTGTAGAAACTGCTTTAAGGTTGAGCTTGCTCTATCAAGGGACCAAGGTAAAATGAAGGAAAATGTGTCCCCCATTATATGTATGTGTAGGCAAAGTGTTTTGAACTTTCATTCTTGCTATAGATTCTTAGTAAATCCATTTTTGTGAAATCCAATTGATGGTAATTGGTTAAATGGTATTGGAGTGCTAATCACAGGAGGGTATTGCTGTAAGGGAGATATTAACTATTAACTGATGGTTAATATAATGGAGACACTGTGGAATGGGAATTCAAGTCAATGGCATTAGATATTTCCAATGCCCGTAGGACCCTGAGGTTAAGAATGTAGTCAACTGTAAAGTTTCTTGTGCAAAAAGGACCTGGAATAAGGATCCTCCAGAATCCTTACAAGGCCATCACTAATTTTCAGTAAGTTAGTTATTTGGGTAAGATTTTCTTTCTCAACTCAGGAGCCTATAGCAAAGTAAAAGCAGGAACATGCTTGAGCTCCCACTCCAATACCTGTAAAATATGACTCTAAACAAATCTTAGTGCTACAGAACCCACAAAGTGACAGAGAAACAAATCGCCCGCTGAAGGCAGCCTGACAGGCTGACAGGAAGGGTCTAATGTACCGGGCTGGGAGCTGAGCACAGTTCCCTGTGAGTAGCTCAGGCCCAGACCTGCTCCACAGACTGAACAGAGCAGACTTCAGGAGAGTGAATCACTGGCAGCTGTGGTGGCTTCCAGATTTCTCAACCCATAAATGCGAAAGAGAAAGTAAAAGATCAGTGGGGATTTCTGTTGATCCTGGATGAGAGAAGAGTGGGGTCTGGCCCCTGCCCCCAGGGTGGCAGAGGTGGCATGGCTGTAACTGCTGCCACTGGGGCTGCTTCCAGCTCCAGGAGTACAAATGGTAGGGGGACCAAGTGACTGTCCAGAGGCAATTGCAGGAATCTCTTAGTTGGTTCTGGGGCAGGATTCTCTGCTTTGTCCTGCTTAGATCTGGGTCGCAGTCCTGGGTGGTGGCGCTGGTGTGGCAGAGCTTGTTGAAGCTGTGGAGATAAAGTCCTCCTCACAGTTTTGAGGCAGGTGCCTGGAAGAAGCTCTGACAACAGCTGTGCAAAACCCCAGAAATTTTGGACACAGCACTCTCCACTCTGGAAGCAGAGTTCTACTGTGGCAAGAGCTCAAAAGTCAAGTAATTGGCAAGATGAGAAAACAGAGGAAGAGAAATCAGAATATAGAATCTTTTGGGGGCACAAAGAGGATCAAAACATAGAACCAGAAGAAGACAAAAAACTCCTGCATCAAAAGACTCCAAGAAAAATATGAATTGGTTGCAGGCCATGGAGGTGCTCAAGAAGGATTTTGAAAATCAAGTAAAAGAAGTGGAGGAAAAATTGGAAAGAGAAATGAGAATGATGCAAGAAAACAATGAAAAATGAGTCAACAGCCTGCTAAAGGAGACCCCAAAAAATACTGAAGAAAATAACACCTTTAAAAATAGACTACTCGGGGTGGCTAGGTGGCACAATGAGTGAGAGTGCTGGCCCCAGATGTGGGATGACCCAGGATCGGCTCCAGCCCCAGTACTTAGTACCCACACATAAATAACTAGCTGTGTAACCTTGAGCAAGTTACTTAACCCCAACTACTTTTTAAAAAATTAAATTAAATAAAAATGTTTAAAAAAGGAAAAAAAAATATACTAACTCAAATGGCAAAAGAGTCCCAAAAAGCCAATGAGAAGAAGAATGCCTTAAAAAGCAGAATTGCCCAGATGGAAAAGGAATTTCAAAAGCTCACTGAAGAAAATAATTCCTTCAAAATCAGATTAGAGGGGCAGCTATGTGGTGCAGTGAATAGAGCACCAGCCCTGGAGTCAGGAGGACCTGAGTTCAAATCCAGCTTCAGACACTTAACATAAAACTAGCTGTGTGACCTTGGGCAAATCACTTACCCCCAATTGCCCTATCTTCCCCCATCCAAAAAGAAAAAAAAATCAGATTGGAGCAAATGGAAGCTAATGACTTTATGAGAAGTCAAGATACTACAAAACAAATCCAAATGAATGAAAAAATAGAAGGTAATGTGAAATATCTTGCTGGAAAAACTACTGACCTGGGAAATAGATCCAGGAGAGAGAATTTAAAAATTATTGGACTACATGAAAGCCATAACCAAAAAAAGAACCTAGACATCATCTTTCAAGAAATTTTCAAGGAAAATTGCCCTGATATCTTAGAACCAGAGGGCAAAATAGAAATTGAAAGAATTCACCAATTGTCTCTTGAAAAAGATCCCCCCCAAAAAACTAGGAATATTATGGCCAAATTCCAGAGTTCTCAAGTCAAGGAGAAAATATTAGAAGCAGTCAGGAAGAAACAATTTGAGTAATGTGGAAACGCAATCAGGATAACACTAGATCTAGCAGCTTCTATGTTAAGGGATTGAAGGACTTGGAATATGATATTCCAGAGGTCAAAGGAGCTAGGATCAAAACCAAGAATCACCTACCCAGCAAAACTGAGTATAATACTTCAGGGGAAAATATGGTCATCCAATGAAATAGAGGATTTTCAAGCATTCTTGATGAAAAAACCAGAGCTGAACAGAAAATTTGACTTTCAAATACAGGAAGCAAGAGAAGCATGAAAAGGTAAACAGGAAAGAGAAATAATAAGGAACTTATTAAAGTTGAACTATTTACATTCCTACATGGAAAGATGATATTTGTAATTCATGAGAGTTTTCTCAGTATGTTGATAGTGGAAGGGATTATAGATGTACACACACACACACACACATGTTTGTATGTATAGGTGAGTATATGTGTGTATATATATGTGTGTGTGTGTGTGTGTGTGTGTGTGTATGTGAGTATATGTATACATAGAGGGTACAGGGTGAGTTGAATGCGAAGGGATGATAGCAAAAATAAAATTAGGAGGTAAGAGAGGAATATATTGGGAGGAGGAGAGGTGGAGAGATAGAATGGGGTGGATTATCTCAAATAAAGAAGGCAGGAGAAGACTATTACAATGGAGGGGATGAGCAAGAAGGTGAAAGGGTCAACCTTACATTGGATTTGGCTTAAGGAGGGAATAACATACACACTCAAGTGGGTATCTTACCCTACAGGAAATTAGGGGAAAGGGGATAAGAGGGGGATGATAGAAGGGAGGGCAAACGGGGGGAGAGGGTAGTTAGAAGCAAACACTTTTGAAAAGGGACAAGGTCAAAGGAGAAAACAGGATAGGATGGAGGGAAATACAGTTAGTCTTTCACAATGTGACTACTATGGAAATGGTCTGTATTACTACACATGTATAACCTATATTGAATTGCTTGTCTTCTTGGGGGGGGCGGGGAGAGTGAAGAGGGGAGAAGGGAAAGAATCTGGAACTCAAAGTTTTAAAAACAACTGTTAAAAAAATGTTGCTTTTTACAGGCATCCGGGAAATAAGATATACAGGTCGTGGGGTATAGAAATCCATCTTGCCCTACAAGAAAGTAAGGGGGTGGTTTAGGGAGGATATAAGAGAGGGCAGATTGGGGAAAGGGGTATTCAATATGTTTGCCATCTTGGGGTGGGGGTATAGGGGAGAGATGGGAAGAAAATCTGTAACTCAAAATCTTTGGAAAATAAATGTTGAAAACTAAAAATAATTTTTTTTAAAAAGAACAGGTCAGCCCCCCCCCAAAAAAAGATTTTCTTTCTTTTCTATGCTATTTATTCTCCTTTCAATTCTTTCCTCCAGAGCTTTTTTTTCATATTTTGTATCTTGTTTTGTTTCTTCTACATATTTATGTAATCACTGTGGAAAGCCTGTTTCGAGGCTTTGAGTATCTGCTTGCAATTCTTACAGATTTATTGTCTCTTTCTTTGAGGAGATCTCTGGATCTAAAGTAGTTATTTATTCTGATCAGTGTCTTTTTAGGTTTACTCATATCTCCAGCCTTAATTCATGAACTGGGTCTTTGTTCCAGGAAAAGTCTCTGTCCCCTGCTGCATTTTTGGGTGAGGTGGTAGCCCTTTTGTCGTCTTAGCCTTGGTTCCCTGAGTTCTTATGCTGATCTTCACCTTCCGAGGTTAAATGTCCATGGGTCTTTGAGGTTCAGATATCTGGATCTTCAGAACTGTCTATGGAATCCTACTACAGAGTACAAGGGAACTTGGAGCTCCTAGATACCTGAGCTGTCCCTCTCTCCCCCATCCTCCAGGGCTGATGCCTCACTGGTGCTACAGCTCCCTTGGGCTTCTAAGCTCCTTTCCCTGGGGTTTTGTCAGTGGAATCCTCTACTTTTTCCACCTCCAGACTTAAAACCTTGCAAGCTACATGTGTCTCTATCCCCTGCTCTGGGGCTGACTTTGCTAATCATCCCTTTGTTTATTGCCTGTGGTCTTGTAACTAGCTAGTTTTTTGTTCTTTTCTGGGATGGAACAAGTAATTTATTATTCTTCAGATTTCTTGATCATTACTCTGACTGGTATGAATTTCAGGTTTTTGCTGGAGTTGATATATGAGATTTAGATGCTCTGTCTCTGTTCAGGTAGACATCTTGGCTGGAAGCAATAAATTCTTCTTGATTGACTGAATGACAGCAACTCTATTGGGCAGATAATACAAGCATTGTCAATTCAACTTAAAGATGAAGAAGCTAAGGGCCTGAGTGGTAATTTGGCATGCCCATGATCTTGCAGGTAGTAAATTTCTGAGGCAAGATCTGAAGACAGGTCTCCTAATTTGATGCTAGTACTCTATTGTTACTGGTTCCTGGTTCTCACTAGGCAGTAATTCTCAGTTATCACTAAACCATAACCTACTAGGAACAAATCAGAATTAATAAAATAGTACAAGGTTAATGATGATTGGTCCAAGGTGTTTTAATTATATATGATAATGATAATGGAACTAAAGTTAATTGGAACTCAATAATATTAATTTCAATCCTACCATTAATAACTACAGCTTTTCAGCTGTAAGATTTTCTACATGCATGACTGAATTTGATTCATAAAATGGTTATACCATGAGCATGGATATTATGATCTCTATTTTATAGAGGAGGAAACTAAGTCTCAGAGAGATTAACTTGTCCAAAACCTCACTATTTCCTCCCACCACTAAACCCCTTTCTATCATAGGCTTTGGACCTATGGTTTCTTTGGTGTGAGAAACTCCCAGTGTACAAACTCAGGAGCAGGTCTTGAACACAAACTGTCCTGACTCTAAACCTGCTGGCTCTCCACTATGCCTGGTTTTCACATGTTACAAAAGAGGAAACTGAGACTCAAAGATGTTAAGTATTAGGTCCAAGGTCACATAGTTTGTAAATAGCAGAGCCAGGACTCAATCCAAGTTTTCTCAACTACAAGTCTAGTGATGCTTTCAAAAGCTTTGCTGTTTTGATGTACTAAGAATCCTTGGGGTGGCTAGGTGGTATAGTGAATAGAGCACCGGCCCTGGAATCAGGAGGACCTGAGTTCAAATGTGACCTCAGACACTTAACACAAAAACTAGCCATGTGACCTTGGGCAAGTCACTTAACCCCAGCTGCCCTCCAAAAAGCAAAAAAAAAAAAAAAAGAATCCTTAAAAATTCTACCCTTGAGTTAAAATCTTATATGTCATTCTACCTTCATGTATACAAAATTATTTACAGTCAAATACTATCTCTATATAACTAAAGACTGCTGGACACTGGGCTAGATGAATCTAGGAAAGTCTAATTTCTCAGAGCCTCGGGCTACTAAGACACCAAGTTACAGAGTAGTTGCTTATCTATGCCACTGGAGAGAAAATCTACCTTGAGATTTCCCCAAGAACTCAGGCCAAATAAAAAGGCAACAGGCTGAAAGCTGAAGCTTCGATGAACACAGAATCAATTCATTTACTGATTTTTTTTTGTCAGACTGACTCATTCACTTTCCTAATGGAATGATACACTGCTATACAAAAGCAGAAAGAGATTCCATGTTTCCTCGAAAAGTAACTCATTATATAGTACTCCGGTGACTGGAATGACAGGATCTCAGAGTCAGGGAACTGTTTTTTGGTGGTTTGGCTGGCCTGAGGAAGGGTGTGTATGAGAGTCCTAACCCCATTGCCTCCATGCAAAAAGGCCCTTACTACATGCATTTAAAACACGGGGATTTACTTAAGATTTACTACCTTTTGCATCATTAAGCCCATGAAGTTAACAGAAAGAAATTAAAATGGGAGGCAGACGACTGATCAATGTCGTCATATTTCTCTGGTGTAGCCCCTGCAGTCTTCTCTGCAGCTGCCACATTGTAATTGAGTAGCTGAAGATTCTATCCCACCGTGGAGTAAATCAATAAGAGAATCTACATTTTAATTGGTTGTTTTACATTTGTGCTTTTCAAAAAAAAGCTGCAATCACTTGGAAACTGCAGCCAACTTAATTTTTTCAGTGTGTTATAATTCCAAATCATCCCTTGGAAAAGCTAAAACTAACTAAGCTCTGACTGGTTGTTCATAGTCCTGAGAATATTAAATTTGCTGACCCTGGATATAAATACAATTTTTTCCCTCCTGGCTATAACACCAATCTTATTCTTCTCAGTAGCAGAGCTAAAAATGAACACTTAATGTGTCACCAGGGACAGATCTAAAATTTAAGGCTCTTTCCTACACATTACCACTTGCTATGATGAGTAGCTACTCCTAGTTAGATAATGAAATTAACAGTCTATATTGCTTATTAGGAATGTAAATTACTTTGTCAGTTCTAATGGCTAACCCAAGCTCTTAACCTCAATCAGTTTTCAATTTCTTCTTTAAACCATTCATCTCTACCCCTAGCTGGCTGCTAAATCACTATTTCAAGTAACATTTTCTAAGTTTTGTGGGTCTATATTAAGAAAACTATTTTCTTCCCCAGTGCTGCTAGAAAAGGATCAAGTATTAACAATTCACCTCCAACACAAGAAAAGGATTTTCAGCCAATGATGTACTTCTATGATCTGTCATTTACTCCTTTACTGACCCCTCCAGCTAAGCATTATTTTCTTCATTGATGATAACAGACTGATTTGGTGTTGTGCCATCTCAAAAGTGAGTGAGGGGAATTAAGTGGGAGAAAAATAGGTGGAATGTGTCCCCATTGCCCTTGCTCTAATTGCTTATCTACCCTGCTCCCCTCCCTCCCTATCTAAATTTGCCTCAAGTGCTTGAATTCCCAGTTAGGGCTCTGCTGGTAAAATCTGGCTAAGATACACATCTAGGATGATGAGGTTTGGAATCTGGAAAGAATTCAGGGAGCAGATGTTCTCCTAGTCAAGAGGGTTTTATTGACCCCAAAGCAGCAGGCTAGTTCTTAGGAATACTAGCAGTTTGAGAAAAGATTAGGGCTTGCTTTTGTGTACTTAGCCAGGGGTGGGGCATACTCCTCCCTGGGCAGTTCACCGAAAGGAAGGGGAGTTAGGAGGGAGAAGCAGGCGTGCAGAGTACATTTCAAAATATCCCAAGTATGTGGTCACCAGTGAGCTTTGCTTGCAACGTTCAAGGACATGGTCACAAACCATAGGGGTTAATACTGGGCAGATTTAGATTTAGGCAAGATTCTCATTGTTGCTGGGCAGAAGTCAGCCTCATCAAAGGGTAGCCTGAAGGGAAAGAAAGATGGATGTTACTGAAGGACATTATATAGCCTGAGAGGCTTTTTGTTTGTGTGGGAAATGGAGCAGGGTAGTTGCATTCCAAGGCAGTCCCTGCTTCCCCCTTACCTTCTAATCTTACACGATAATGTTAGGGTTCTACTCCCCCTTTAATATGTTAGCCGTTTAGTTGTTGAAAGGGACAGAAAAGGAACTTTTTCATAAATAAATTAAAAAAAAATCAAATCAGTCTGAGAAGGATACAAAACACCGCTCCTTCCATGGTTGAAAAGTTAGATTGCTAGAAGAGGGAAAAAACAACTTTTGTTCCCTATGCCTCCCCATGGGGCATTGCTTTTCTGCTAGGCCAACTTTCTGCTGGGTGCCATATTGCTGGGCACTGTATTGCTACTATTCCCTGCCCCTTCTCTGTGGCGTTTTAACTGGACTCACTTGAGGAGCTACCTCTTCCCCAGAGGAGAAGTATGGTTTATCATATCTCTTTTGTCTAAGAACCTAAAAGCTAAGCTTTAGCTCCTTTAGAAAAAGTAGGTCTCTTTAGGCATTTCTATACATAAATGGATTTTTTTGGCTCTTTTCATTAAGCAAACTTTTTTTTTTAAGACTTGATCATTGTTTTATTTTTTTCCCCAAATGCTTTATTAACTTCTGGTTTAATCATTCATTTCTGTCAGATTTTGAGTTACATTTTTCCCCTACCCACCACCCCAGAGTAGCAGTCCCACAGGATATCCCCTCATCCAATCTTCTCTCTCCCATTTCTTCTCCCATACCCCCTTCGACTTTTCCAATAGGGCAAGGTGAATCCCCAAGCCCCATTGCCTGCACATCTTATCTCCCACTTAGATGCAAAATAGTATTAATCATAGTATTTATATATTTTTTTAAAAATTGATTTTAAAAGGAAGATGAGCAACTCAGTATATGCTGTACATGTGTAGCTATGCAAAACATTACCCTAGTAGATATATTGTAAAAGACTGACTATATTTCCCTCCCTCCCATCCCATCTTCCACCTTGTCCACTCCCCATCTTGATCCTGTCCCTTTTCAAAAGTGGGTGCTTCCAACTTCCCTCCCCCCCAGCCTGCCCTCCCCTCCACCACCTTCCCCCACCCCCCTCCCCCTTAAGCTCCTGTAGGGTGGGACACCCTATTTAGTATGCATGTCATTCTCTCCCTGGTCCAAATTCAATGAGAATAAGGTTTTGGCTTTTTGCCTTCCTGTTCTTCCCCTCTTCCCTGCCACCTTCCCCTGCCTCCTCTACACAAGATAGTTCACCCCAGTGTCTCTCCCCATTCCCCCTCACCACATTACTCTCTCACCTCTAAGCAAACTTTTCAACTACAAGAAAGGGACTGCACTTTACATTCATGTGTTGATTTTAAATCAGATCACTAAGCACTTATCTAGTGTATTTATCGTTCCAGGCACTGTGCAAAGTGCAAAAAGAAGCAAAAAGACAGTCCCTGATCTCAAGGAACTTGTTTCCAGTGGGGAAATACATTACTTAAAGGGAACCTGAGAAGGTGTGGGAGACCAGATATCCACAGAGGCATGGTGGAGAAAGATGTCAGGAGAGTCGAGAGTGGAGGCCAGAGAGAAATGAAGGTACCAATATGACTGGTCTGGGCTTTTTCAAGAAAATGGAGGATCTGGGGAAAATTGACTAATCAGAGAAAGGGGCCTCAGGGGCAGAGGGATATTCCTGAGTGCAAAGGCTCCTGGGACATAGTAGAGAAAGAATGTTCAGAGAGTCTGAAGGGGAGGTTGGAAAGAAATGAAAAAGTGACTTAATTCTTTTTATTTGCACAAAAGTCCATTCTATTCCCTAAAAGTTCATTTCCTGGCTCTTTCAACAACCACACAGTAGTGTGACATACAAAAGGGAACAGTGCCTTACAGTGAGCACTATTGGCCTTCTTTAGCACCAATTGGTAGTTGTACCACCCTCACTCTCTACATCACTGCAACTCATAACAACACAGAGCCTCCCAAAGCATGAAGATGCTCCCCCATCCCAATGAAAAGCATTCACAACCTGAAGTCACAAACTGGCTTCTGTTCTCCTATTCTACCTCTGTAATTATCCCTATTAGAGATTTATTGGCAACAGCAATAATGGTTTATTTCCTTATAGTAGCAATATATCCTACATATGAAAGACCACAAAAAAACATCACCCATTATGGTAACAACAACCTTTACCTATAACTCTCATTTTGCTATGAATGGCATCTTAAAGATTGAAATTTAAAGGATAACCTCCCAGCTGCTCTACTAAATGTCTCTTTTTTTTTATACTTGCTCTTCTCTACTCATTCATTTGAGCTACAAGATGCAAAGGATCTTGGAGACATTGGCAGAAATTATAGGACCTCAGATCCTCATAGATTCTATGGAGTTTCTTTGTTTTTGAAATACAGCTTCATTTATTTACTAGTTTTAGTTGTTGACATAGTTGCATACTGATAGATTATTTTTATTTTTCTCATGTAATATTCAGAACAATAAAAATGCATAAAACAAATCAAATGTATTGCTTATAATAATAAATGTAAATGGTCTAAAGTTTCTCGTCAAAAGAAAAAATAGTTATATAATGGATCAAAACCCCAAATCTATCACTATATTACTCAGTGGAAACATTTATGCAGTTTGATATTACAGTTACAATTAAGAGGTTGTTCTAAATGTATTTTGCAACTATAAGTTAAAGAAAAATGGTATAAAGTCAAATTGTAAATAGAAAACCAATAAGGTATTACGTAAAGCTATAAGGAAAAATGAAAATATGTAGCAATTCTCAATGAAACACACTAAACAATTTGACAGTTAAATTCATAACAATTGGATTTTAACAACAATGCAAGTAGAAATGGACAAAAATGTAACAATAGGAGAATTAAATATCTCATTGTCAGAATGTGATGAATCAGATTAAAAAAACATTAACAAAAAGAAACCAAAGCTTTGAACTGCTTAAACAATGAATTCAAATTAACGTATATATGAAGAGAACTAAATGGGAGTAGGAAATCCTCGTTTTTTTATGTGAAGAATGCATTCTTTATGTAAAAAGAAAAATTAGGAATAAAAGTTATTTTTATATTAAAATGTTCCACTGATTTTCTTTTTAAAAATATAGTTGTCAGGGTGGCAAGGTGGCACAGTGAGTAAGAGCACCGGCCTCGGAGTTGGGATGACCCGAGATCGAAACCGGCCTCAGAAAATGAGCACCCACACATAAATAATGACTAGCTGTGTAACCTTGAGCAAGTTACTTAACCCCAATTGCTTTAAAAAAAAAAAGTTACTTAACCCTAATTGCTTTAAAAGAAATATATATATATATATATATATATATATATATATATATATATATATATATCTCTGTCACTTTACAATAGCTCCTTATGCCCAAAAGAGATCCCTTTATAACAAAGTACAGTTAATAAAAAACAAACTAACAGAGTAACCCTGAAAATGTATGCCTCATTTTGTACCTACTGTCCACCACCTCTCTGCCAAGAGGTAGGAGGTATTCTGAAATCTTGATTGATGTCTTTATTGATCATAGTTCTAAAATCTTTTAATTAACATTATTGTGGTCATTGTGAAAATTTTCTTTATTTGTTTCTCTTTGCATCTCTTCATCCAAGTTCCTTTAAATGAATGAATAAATTGAGCAAAAAAGCATTTACTAAGTGAATACTATTTGTAAAGCCCTTTGCTAAGTGTTGAGGTTATAAATAGAAAAGTAAAACACTCCTTGCTCTTAAAAAACTCATATTCTAGTAGGAGGTTTACAACCTGCATATGAGGTTTTAGTTTCACCTGAAAGGGAAAAGCCTAGAGGTCCTTAGGATACAACATCAAAGCTGATGATAAAGTTCCTTCTTTAATGTTATTTGCATTGATAAATTCATATGCATATTTTATACTGAACTACTGGACAGTACTAAAGACTTTGGAGGCAAGAACCTTCTTTTCTGGTTCTCAGTAGCTATTAGCTATTCCTGAAGTGAAAGTTTCCATGTGACCCTTCCCTGGACCATGAGCTGAGATGGAATCAGAGTTAGTAGTCTGGGACCACTGCTGTTTTTGGAGCTCTTAGATTAAAGGACCCACCCTGCCTCTACCAGGGCCTGAACAGAGATGGTAGTGGTGGTTTGACCTTCTAGGTACATGCTACCTGCTATCTTTCTCTTAAGGTGCCTTGTTTTTCCAGATAAGTTGGCTTGATGGCCTCATTGGTGACAATTGATCAACAGGTCTGAGTAGTAGCTAGTATAATAGGCTTATTTTCCATAGGAATTGTTCCCCTAATGTGAGGACCTTTGATGGTTGCCTGGAAGAAGGGCTACTGTGGCAAAGTGATAATTCAAGTTTTTCTTCATATTCATAACTTCTTAAAGTAATATTCTATTATATACATATACTATAATTGTCCAGCTGGGCATGCAATTGATGGAAAATTTTGTAGAAATTCTTTAGCAAAGTCCTCTGATATGGTTGGGGTCATAGGATCCCCCAAAAG
Source organism: Gymnobelideus leadbeateri (assembly GCA_011680675.1). NCBI lineage: Eukaryota > Metazoa > Chordata > Mammalia > Diprotodontia > Petauridae > Gymnobelideus > Gymnobelideus leadbeateri. Next base: position 445,712 of record WOXC01001348.1, read on the forward strand.
AGTAAAGTGGAAGTTACAAGGACTTTCCAACCCTCAATCATAAAGATCTTGGGGAAACCTCGAATCATTAAGATCTTAATCCTGCTAATAAGAGAAAGTAGAGTTCAAAAAACAATATAAATGCCCATCAACTCTGATCAGCTATCTGGATATTATGTGTTCCAAAAAAGCCTGGCCTCTAGAGGCTAAAACTCTTAGAGCTAACACCTCCTCTCCTTATGGAGAGAAAGCTACTTTTTCCTAGTCCAAATGCTAGCCTAGATTTGTGAGGATCCCCCTTTTCTGAAAGAGTGAAAGTTTAGCATCAGGGCTTTAAGCTAAAAGAGATATGGCTGATCCTACTTCTCTTCCTTGGGGTGAAGAGTTAACACCACAATAGATTTCAGTTAAACCCCAGCAGCTGGCATCAGAATGGGACAGAAGCAATTAAATACCCAGAAGCAGAAAGCAGCTGCAATATGACACCCAGCAGAAAGTCGTCCTAGAAGATGCCTAGCAAAACCTCATGTGAAGCAGGCCTCACAGAAATACAATGGTATTGCCAGGAGAAATCAGTGGTCTTGCAGTGTTGAAGGAATGAGTCACCTACCCTGCCATGCATCTGCCCCATGTGTTTCCTATGTGTGAGTTCCTTAAATGGGATCTCTATGTGTGCCTTCTCCTACCAAAGGTGTGTGTTATTTATGGGAGGGAATAGGAAAGAATAAGCATTTATCTAGTGGCTGCTATGTGCCAGACACTATATTAATCAGTTTCTGCAAATATGACCTCATTTGACCCTCACAATGACAGTGTGAGGTAGGTACCGTTACTCCCATTTTACAGTTGAGGAGAAGGAGGCAGACAGTGGTTAAATGACTTGCCCAGAGTCACTCAACCAGTATTTGAGGCCAGATTTGAATTTGACTTCTTGACTCTAGATCCAGCACTCTAACCACTGTGCCATCAGTTATGGGAGAAGATTCTCCACTCTGTAGGAAAGATGTTCTTTTATTACTTTTCTTGTTATGTTATTAGACTAGATTTATTATGTTATTTTATCAAGGGCCTTTTCTTTAAGCTAATTGTTTCCTCTGGCTGGTTAGTAAGAGTAAAGCCATTGGTAGGGGATCATTAGCTATCGTTTTGAGAGGTTGTTGACTCACGGCAGACTTTAAACTTGGGGCAGCTTTTCTGGGGGTCCTACATGGAAGAAGAGCATCCCAGTGCTATATCTCCATTAGGAAAGATGAGTGGTACAGAATTTAGAGTCAGAAAAACTTGGATATGAATTTCATCTTTGATACTTTCTAGTTCTATGACCTTGGAGAGGTTGCTTCACCTTTACAAGCTTCAATAAAATTCCCTAGGTTTTTAATGACTTGTGATTTTCCAAACATATTAATAAATGACAGTTTGAAATAGGACAAAATTCAAAATTCTTATCCTTCAATTAAGCATCTGAGCAAGATGGGACCTGTAGACCTTAAGGTTAAACTGAAAATTATTTCTTCCTTTCATCATCTCTCCTACCCTAACAACTAATTATCCTTAGACATCTGAGTTACAAGTAGAGGAAGGGCCTTTAGTTGGGAGATTTCTAGTTTCTAAAACCCTGATTGGGTTTTAGACATTGAAACATTCAGAAAGAAATGCAAGGAATCATCTTACCTAGAAGATTATTAAGTCTACGGATATTTTTTGTTTTTGTTTTTGTTTTATTTTTTATGGTTGTTCAATTCAATGAACCTTTATTGAGTACTTATTATGTACAAGGCACCATGCTAAAGTTATGGAGGATCTGAACGTGAATTAAGACAACATTCCTGACCTCCCCTTCAGTCTATCTTAAGCTAAGGAAATATTTTGTCATGTGTTTGTTTGTTTGTTTAAAGCCCTACTCTTCCCCTCTCCCCATCCTCTCTTTTAATGGTTTAATTAAATAAAACAAATTGTCACATGGTAGTAAAAACACTGCCTTTAAAGTTTAAAGACTTGGGCTCAAATCTTGATCCTGCTACTTACTATTCCTACAATCATGGGGATTCACTCTCCCTCTCTGGGACTCAGTTTCCTAGTATGTAAATGAGAAAACAGAACTAAATGACTTCCAAGATACCTTTCAGCTCTAAATCTATAGTCATGTCCAACAACACATGCCTCATTCTGTATTGTAAGTCCTCCCTCCACTTCTTTACAGAGAAGATAAAGGTTGAATGAGTTTTTAGCCAACAATCAATAAATCAGCCAATTGACAAACATTTATAAAGGGCCTACTATGTGCCAGGCTCTGTACTGAGTGTACAAGACCCCAGAGGAATTCATCTAACTGTTTTTGCCTCCTGTTTATGAAAACTTGTTGAGAAATAGTTTGGTGAAGTAGAGTTTACAACAAGGAGAGCCAGGATCGATTTCTTTATTTACCACTTACTAGGTGGGCAACCTCAGATGGCAACCTTTGGGAACCCCAGTTTTATCACTGTAAAATAGAGTTAAAGGTCTATACCTTTAATCATAGTTGGGAGACTCAAATTTGAGACAGTATAGTATAGTGGAAAGAGGGCAGGATTTAGAGTCCAGGTTGCTGAGTTCATATCTTGGCTCCAACTTGAGCACATCACTTCTATAGGCCTCTTTAGCTTCCTTCCCTGTAGAATGTAGAGGTTGAAAATGGATACCTCTAAGGTCCTTCCAATTTTTATTCTATGTTCTTTGAAATCAGATACCTGAAAGTTCTTTGGGAATCACAAAACAATGAATAAGTGTGTTATGATTCTTAACCTGAGCTCAGAAAATAATCTTGAAGAAAAAAAAATGGTCATGACATTTTAGAATTTGTTTTAATAAATAACAGTAATATGGGGACAGAGACTTTGTCTAAGAAATAGGAAGTGCAGATCTTTATTCAATAAGACAATAAAAATATTGTGAGCCAGGGAATAGCAAATCTGCCTGAAGGCTTAAATAAAACTCACACAACAGTTCTGCAGCTATTACCACAAAGATTTATGTGTATAAATACAGGATACTGTTGATTGGGCATATGAAGATATCATTAGATCCTTCCCAAGGCAAGGTTATCAGCAGGTCATTATTTGGCCTTCCTTTTCAAAGAGGACCATGACTCAGGGAAGACAATGCTATGACTTGCAAATGAATTGAATTTAAGGGAAGGAGGGCTTTGCAAGGTCTACAGCCTCACTTTCTACTCTGGAGCCGTCTGGGCCAAGTGAGTGGCAAGATATCGATTAGGATGACTGGAGATGCTGCTCCACATGCAAAAGAATTCTATCATAAAATACCCCAGGACATCCTGGACTTGGTGACATGCAATTTTACTGATTACTCTGTTGTTGCCCAAAACATTTTGGGGAAATTCTTCTTTTGGACTGACATCTAGGAGTCACTCAAGAACCGAAATATCATTTCTATATAGTCACATTTTGTTTTTGTTTTGTATCAAATGCCAAAAATGATATCTTCTAGTTCGATGACTCAATTTATTCAATAGACTTTCGTCTAAATGTTCTTCGGTCGTATCAGTTGTGTCTGACTCTTTGTGACCCCATTTGGAATTTTCTTGGCAAAAGTACTAGAGTGGTTTGCTATTTCCTTCTCTAGTTCAATTTTCAGATGAGGAAACTGAGGCAAACAGAGTTAACTGACTTGCCCAGGGTCACATAGCTAGTAAGAGTCTGAGGCCAGATTTGAACTCACATCTTCCTGACTTCTGACACTGCATAGCCTAGCTGCCCTCTAAATCTGGGTGAGCTCTAAATCACCCTATGCCATTTAAGTTTGATAGATAGACTAGGTGACAGCATGTCTCAACCAAACCATCACTCATAAGTCCTAGAATAGGGATTCTTATCTTGTGGCCCATAGACACCCAAGGGGGCCATGCAAAGAATTCAGGGTGTCTATGAATTTGGATAGAACAAATTTACATCTTTATCTTCTCTAACCTAAATGAAATTCTGCATTGCTTTCAATTATGAGTGTTGATTAAATTTCATAAACTATTCTGACAAAAGGTCCATTAGATTCACTAGACCGCACAAAGGCTCCATAATACACAAAAGGTTATAATATGTGTTATGACACATGTTATATACATAACACATGTTGTGTATGTGTGTGTCATAACACACTTTCATGTTCAGAGAGGCCGAGGCAATCTGGTTATACCCTAGGGATTGTCTATAAATTATCACAGGAGTGGAGAAGAGATTAAATTCCAGAAATTGAAGCAAGTGTTATTTCCTAGCACATCCCTAAGGAGGAACATTCACAGAGGGAGAAGTGGGGTGGAGAAGCTTTGTTTTTCCTTGGCCAAGTCTACTTTCCCTCTTTTCAGAACTGTTGGTTCATGAATGTTTGTGAGTGAAAGAAGAGGATGTATACAAGACATGTTACAAGGGTAGAAACAAGGTTTGACAGTGGGTTGGATTATGTAGGAGTAAGAGGAAAAAAATCATTGAGATTCAGAGTCTGTATGATTGGGATCATGGTTATATCCTTGATAGTCTCAGGGAAGTTGGGAAGAGGGAAGAGTTAGAGTAAAAGATAATGATTTCAACTTTGGGCAAGTTAAGTCTGAGAAACTCATGTTACATCTAGTTCAAGATGTCCAAAAGGCATTTGGGAACTATAGCTCAGGAGGTATGCACTCACACAGACACACAGAAACACCCCGGAATCACCTGGGTAATATGAATGAAATAATCATTTCATCTCATGGAATTTGATGAGACTGCCAAGTGAGATTGTATAGAACAAAAAGAGAAAAGGACTTAGGATAGAGCCTCGGGGATCAGTCATCCCAGGGTTAGTGGGAATATCATGGAGAAAAAACCAACTGGGGGAGATCAGTGTCGTAAAAATCCAGAAAAGAGAAAGTATCCAGAAGGAGAATATGATTAAAAAATGTCAAATCCATAGAACAATCAAGAAGGATAGCTAAGGAAAAAGTCATTAGCATAGAAAATTAGGAGGTCACCAGGCAATGACTTTTTTTTTCAACTACCTACTAAGACATAGAGGGGTTGTGATATGTGCCCGTGTGAGAAAGGATTATCCTCAATGGAGTATTGATTTAAGTATTTAAAACACAAAACTACTGAGCATAGGGGTCTCCATTTTCTTTCCCACACAAACCATGCAATAGAACAAAAACAAAGTTTACTATTACCTAAGGACACAAATAGACTACTACAGAGCTACATGCACATACTGTTGATTAAGGATGTTGTGCTGAGGGATACATTCCTAGTTGGCAAGTCTCCCTAACTGGAATTGACTTAATTATAGAACACTTTCATTTATCCTCATTAGTAACCTGACATTCAAATAGTAGATAGCTAGGCTGTAAGCACAACAAGCCACCCGAAAGGAAACACCATGTAAACATGAAGACACACAGAGCACTTAGACACATCCTCAGAAAGTTTTAGTCCTGTAAATGCAAAATTAGTACCTTGTGACTACATAAATAAAGTTTATTTACTCCAGGGGGTGGCTAGGTGGCACAGTGAGGTTGGCCCTGGAGACAAAAGGACCTGAGTTCAGATCCGGCCTCAGACACTTAATGCACACACAAACTAAAACCTAACTGTGTGACCTTAGGCAAGTTACTTAACCCCAGTTGCCCTCCAAAAAAAAAAAAAAAAGTTTATTTATTCCATTAACCAGAGGGCTAATGGAATGTGTTATACCTTTCCATTTTTTAGGGGGGAAGTGTAGACCTGTGGTTTCTTTTTTCTTTCTTTTTTTTTTTTGGAGGGGGAAAGGTAGAGCAATTGGAGTTAAGTGACTTGCCCAAGGTCACACAGCTAGTTTTGTGTTAAGTGTCTGAGGCTGGATTTGAACTCAGGTCCTCTTGACTCTATGTGACCCTGCGCAAATCATTTAACCCTGTTTGCCTCTGTTTCCTCATCAGTAAAATGAGCTGGAGAAGGAAATGACAAACTGCTCCAATATTTTTGTCAAAAAAAAACCAAACCCCAACAGGGTCATGAAGAGTCAGACACAATTAGAACAACTGGACAACAAGCTAGCATAGTGTCTGGAACAGTAAGTGCTATATAAATGTTTAGTTATTTGTTATTTTGTTTGAGAGTTCTAGAAAATTATATTCATATTTCATAACTCTGTGGAGTTATCAAAGTACTTCATTCTTCTTATTGTAACAATCCCAGTAAGATGACATGGGAGAAAACGTGTGTGGAACATACTGAACCTATAAGCAGATTTTGTGATTTGCTGCCAACATTCCTTTTTTTTGTCTCCCTGCTACTACACCAGCACCATCAGGACCAACCCCCCCTTCACTTTTCTAGGCTCGTATCCAACTGAAGTTGAAAACCAGTTCTCCTTACTACATTATTCTTGCTTGGGTAACCATCAATGTTTGTATTAGCTTAGAAGATTTCAACTTCCTTATTTCTAAAACAATATAGTTTATAGAAGTGGTTTTTGCTTACTGGCCCAGTATAATTTGTTGTCATCAGCCAAGCAAACAGTTTAGTTTCACCTTCCTTGTTTCTTAAAATGGGGATCTTAAAATGGATCTGAAACAAGGACTCAACTTTGAACTTTGGAAATGAGAAAGAAACCCCATGAACCTACTGAAAGAGCAGAGAAGAAGAGCACACAGATCAAAAATACAGAAACGTGGCATTTTTCTATTGCTACCTTTTCTTTTTTGACCACTGAATAGAATGAACCAGAAATCCAGTACTCACTGTTACTATTTTTATATCTTTCTGCAGGTTTTCCCTGCATTTTTCTTCAATTTGTCCACTGAGGTATGATCATTAAACACTTTTTAACACCAATTAGACTTTAAGGCTCTAGACTGGGAGCTGGAAAGTACCTTAGGAATTCATTGAGTCCTACCTTATTTTTATGATATGAACACTAACGATTTTATGCATGCAAAAATATTAACAACACTTTATTTTCACTTCAATTGCATCAATTAAAAATTCCAATACATGGGGCAACTAGGTGGCACAGCAAATAGAGCACTGGCCCTGGAGTCAGGAGGACCTGAGTTCAAATGTGACCTCAGACACTTAACACTTACCAGCTGTGTGACCTTGGGCAAGTCACTTAACCCCAATTGCCCTGCCTTCCCCCCTGCAAAAAGACAAAAAATATTCTAATACAGGTAACAAAGCTGACCTCAAATAAAGAAATTTATGCACTTGCTGAGCTTATAACCTCATATCATAAATTTGCAAAATTTGAAGCTGCCTGATCATGTCTATGTAGGTATTATTTTTCTCTTCTTTTTTGCAAATATAACAATTATTATATAACAATAATAATTGTTATAATTAACAATTATAATTACAAAAGAGTATTGTTTCCTTTGTATCCCCAGTGCTTACCAAAGTACCTGGTAGACAGTAGGAGCTTAAAAGTACTCATTGATTGATTGATTGATGTTACTTAAGAATTCTATTACATGGTTGGGACCAAGATGGCTGCCTCCTGGACCTGGAGTTGAAGAAGCCTTTCATAGATCTACAAGCCAAAGTTATTGATACTCAGCAAAAGGTGAAACTTGCAGATATACAGATGGAACAGCTAAATAGAACAAAAAAGCATGCACATCTTACAGATAGAGAAATTATGACTTTGGTGGATGAGACTCACATGTATGAAGGTGTAGGGAGAATGTTTATCCTTCAGTCCAAGGAAGTAATTCAAAACCAGCTGCTAGAGAAACAGAAGATAGCAGAAGAAAAAATTAAGGAACTGGAGTCAGAAGGACCTGAGTTTGGATCCGGCCTCAGACACTTAGCACACACAAACTAAAACCTAGCCATGTGACCTTCGGCAAGTTACTTAACCCCATTTGGCCTTCCAAAAAGGCAAAAAAAAAATTTTTTTTTCATTGAATGTTATTTTTATTCTGAATTTAATAAACAGCATATAAAGTGAGCATTCTCATTTACGGAACGAAATAGAGAACTGTATATGAAACTGAATTTCCATTACAGCTGGGGTGCCACAGCATACAGATCACTAGGCCTGGAGTCAGGAAGACCTAAGTTCAAATCCAACCCCCAGACACTTACTAGCTATATGACCCTGGGCAAATCTGTTAACTTCTAGCTGTCTCAGTCTGCTCCTCTGTAAAATAGGGATTATACTAGCACCTACCACCCTGAGTTACTGTGAGGATCAAATGAAATAATAATTGTAAAGTGCTTACAGTGCCTGGCACATAATAGATGTTTATTAAATGCTTGTTTCCTTCCTTGTGGCCTGGGCAAAGGCACCAAGATGGGACATGAAATGTCACATGTGAGGCCCAATAAAAAGATCATTTTGGCCAGCCTGGAGAGAGTGTGAAACAGAGCAACGCTCAATAAACTTTGGGTAATCTGGTCATGCATTTTGTGGCTGGAACCTCCACTCAATCTAATCTCTATTGTGAGGCCATATAATTCAAATTTATTCAATTCAACAAGTATTTCTTAAGTGTGTACCATATTGTAAATGCTAGACGCTGGGGATACTATGACTGAAACAAAAATACAAGAAGCTCAAATATGACACATAAATCCAATAGCAAACACATTTAAAACATAAAACAACATAAATAACAAGGAAGGGAAATGAGTAGTAAAAGCATTTGTAATATTCATATGCAATTGGAAGCCAGCTCCTATGCCAAGAGACTCTTCATAATGCAACTTGCCTTTAATATTTATGATTCTTTAACACAGCAGGAGAAAGAAATAGCAGCTTCAGTAGTATAGTGAGGAGGGCACAATGCTGCTTGCCTCTTGGAGATTCTCTTTTGGGAGTCTCTTTAGGAAGCCTGACCCCTTCAGATAGGTTGGAGAATGGCAAAACACAAAACAAAACCTTAGACTCTAAAACTTGGAGTTCTGCACTGAATCCTGGGTTTGGAGATACTATGGCTATACTACTTCATTTGGCCCTCTTTTATCTTTAGGCTTTATCCAGCCCTGCTTTAAAAAAAAAGTTTTTTTTTTTAATTGATATGTATCCCAGGCTTCTCTGGGCATGCCAAGTTCAATTAGCAATGAAGATAATCTTGAGGGGCCTTTTGAGTATGCCCAGTTTGCCTAATATGGAGCTCCCTATATCTCCAACATGAGGTGGGTATAACCCTACTCCCTTTGCATCATTTCAGTCTTTGGGGAGGGGAAGGTGATTTCATAGTTTAGATTGGTTCCCTAGGGCAACAGCTCCAGTTCCAAATCTAAAACCTGCCTCTGTCTCAAGTCCCAAGTACTCTCACTTTTCAGGGCTTCTATGTTGGGTTGGTTGGTTCAAAGGGTCCCCATAGCTTTTACTCCTTGGGCCTTTGTGGATCACCTCAGGCACTCCAAATTGAGGAAGACAACAGAAAAGAAACACTCCAAGGCTTGTTTCTGAGAGTCCAGGGTAAAAGAGGGGTGGCAGGGGAAGGAACATTCTTTCACTCTCACCCTTTCAGCTTTCATTGGTGTATAGAGTCTTCACTGTGGATGAACTGGGATCTTTGCCTCTGGGTATGGCCAATAAGAGACAGCAGAAAAATGGTGGTTAAAAACAGAAGTGACTGGCTCAGTCTTACCAGTTTTAAAGATATGGGCAGCCAGATGAAGGTGGGTACTACCTTCATCTACTCAGTGAAGGACCTAGAGGCTTCCATTGTAGGCAATCTGGAATAATTTGAGGAAGTAATCAAAATTATTGGATACTCTGAAGTACAATACTTGGATAAATACATCCCTTTATTTAATTAAAAACAAAGTTCAAATCAAAGTCTAGAAATGTTAAGCTAGGGGCGGCTAGGTGGCGCAGTGAGTAGAGTGCTGACCCTGCAGTCAGAAGGACCTGAGTTCAGATCTGGCCTCAGACACTTAACACACACAAACAAAAACCTAGCCGTGTGACCTTGGGCAAGTTACTTAACCCCAATTGCCCCCCAAAAAGCAAAAAAAAAAAAGAAATGTTAAGCTAGCATTGAATCCTCTCCAACTAGTGGGAGGTGATAGAAGTAGAGTATGCAGTTGAAAGATTAATGGTAATGGGCCCAGACACAGGTGACATGAAGGGAATAGATTGCTACTGGGAGGAAAGGCCCAGAACCTACACTGGAGGGAGGGGTTCGGCATTTATGTCCCCCAATACTGATTGGATGCTTCCTACCAGCCTTTCCCTCTGGCAGATGAGAATGGAGGAAGTCATCCAGTTGGTACCTAGGCCTTCCCTTCAGTGGAGGGTTCTGACCCTTTGACAAGAAATTCAATGGAGTGGTTATTTGTTATTTTTTTACTTTATAAGTTTGCTTTTGTCTTAAACTGTGGTGAATTCTTAATTTTAATTAATATGCAAGCTAATAAAAATTAATACAAGTCTTCTTTGTAAAACCGTTTTGATACTAGGACACTTCCTACTCTTCTCCAACAGAATCCTGAGGTTGTGGGTTGGCATGAAGTGTGTTGAAGCATCAGAATAGGCTTTCCCCAAACACTCAAAAAAGACTGATCTTACTTTCTAGGTTGCATTCCTGACTCTCTGGAATTTCTCTACCATGTATGCCACAGAATTCCTCACCCTAGAAGTTCATTGTACCTCTAGACTTCTCACACTGGAAATACCTTTGTCCTTGTGGCCACTTCCTTTGATTGTCTGGTTCCTCCTATAGTCTCCATTTTAAGGAAAACACCAAGGCCAGCCAAGTCTGCCTTCCCAAGTTATATTCCTTACTTCACTCCAGAAGGGACTCCTTCCTCTTCCCCTCATCTTCAGCTTCCTTTTATGTATTGAGGCAGGTAGGTGGTCCAGTAGATAGAGGACTAGACTTGGAGTCAGGAAACGGACACTTTAGCCTTGGACACTTACTGTGTAACCTATAGGAAGTCACTTAACTGCTACCTGCCTCGGTTTCTCCATCTGTAAAATGAGGGTAATAATAACACCTACTTCCCAGGGTTATTTGCCTTACTCCTATTTTATATGTATCTATGTTCCTATTTATTTACATGTTGAATCCCCCATTAGTAAACTCTTTCTGATCGCATATGCATTCCTAGTGGTTAGCACAGTGTGTGGCACATAGTAGGTGCTTAATAAATGCTTGCTGACTTGACAGAATTCCCTCCAAATACAGGTTTGCACTTTAAATCTTCCTATTTATTTTCTAAGCTCTGTACAACACTCTCCCCAAAAAACACTGAACGTGCCAGCAAGTGTGACCTAGCAAAAAAAAATCACCAGAGAACCAACAAACAATGTCGCAGCTTACAGGCTGCAACAAACGAGTTTCACAAGAAACGCTATCCAGGAGGGGCTAGTCATGGGAAAAGCCGGGACAGTTTTGTGTTTGTGATGTCAATCGCGAAGGTGTGGAGGCAGTGATTGGCTGAGTGGGCTGGGGGCTGAACTGCCTCTGTGGGAGAGCCAGAGACCCGGGATTTGGGAGCGTGCTTCCGCCGGTCGGGTTTGGACAGCGGCAAACCCGGAAGAGGGTCCGGATGATCGGGATTAAACGCTTCTGTGGTTGGTTAGCCCGAGTTGGCCCTAGCCCCCCTGCTGGCAAACTAGGTAAGAGAAGATTCAGGCTCCAATAGGGGGAGGGGATTTAAGACCCTGTGTTTAAAAAAAAAAGAAAACACTGTTTTCAGTCCTGGTTGCCTGCGGGAGATGCTCCTCGGGAGAAGCGGGGCTAGAGCGGCGGGGGCCAGTCTAGCGGCCACGGTGCTCTCGGCTCTGCGCATCTGTCACTGGCTGCCGTTGGATTCAGGTACACGCAGCAGCCCTCGTGGGCTTTTCTTCCCCGCGGGGACGGTGGGGTGGAGGGCAGGAAGCTTGCGCTGTGCCCCGTTTGCTGCGCAGTCAGACGAGAAGGGCCTGCTAAGGCAGTGCGGGGGCAGGGGAGGCGGGTCCTGGTGTCTTCCAGCTGCAGATTCCGAGGGGTGAGTGGCGTCGTGGAGAACGGGACTGGTGGAGGTAGGGCTAGGGATGGACTGTGGGAAGAGGGGAGCATGAACTAATGAGATAGAAAGCTCCCCCGTGGAGCAGCCTATTCCCCTCTGATATAACCTCGCCCTCCCCGGAATAGGCTCGTTCCTAGATCCCAGCTGCATTTCTATTCGGAGCCATGAGTAGCCAAGAGCAGGGGAAAATGGCTGGGGCGCACAGCCTCTAGGGAGGGCACAGAGCTAGAGGGCGGTGCGCGGCCTTCGGGTGCCAGCTACGCAGTGGCTTTCCTAGCCTGGCTTCGAGGAGGCGGGGCGCCCCATCCCCCCCTACTCTGCAGAAAGGAGGCGGGAGCGCCGGGAGGTGGGCGCTGGGGGTGTGCGCGGTGAGGTAGGGCGCACGGCGAGATGACGGAGCTTTGGGGAGCGGAGGGGGCCTGAGGAGGAGAGGTGGAAGGGAAGGGGTGTGTCTGTTTACGAGCAGGGGGCGGGGAAGGGAGGCCGAATCTGCTTAGCTCAGCCTGCCTGGGAGCGGAGATCCCCGGAGAGGGAGCTGTTGTGCGCGTCTCTGCGAGTAGGGGAGGTAGAGGCGGGGACCTGGCGGTGCGCGTAAGGCGCCTACGGCAGTGCGGGGCTGCTGCTGTGCTCCTACCCCTGAGCTAAGCTGGAAAGCCGGCCGCGGAGGAGCTAAGACCCGGGGGACAGGAGCAGCTCAGCCCGGGGCGGATGCTGTAGGCGCAGCCAAGGGTTTCGAGCTGCACCCGCGGGCGGGGAAGAGGCTAGTGGAAAAGAGTAGCCGATGTAGTGGCCGGGGAAGGCCAGGCTTGGATCGTCGATAAGCTGGGCAAGTGGTGGGTTTTCGCTGCCTTGGGAAGAAGCGGCGCAGAAAACTGCGGTGGCTGCAAGTCTGGGTGTCTGTGCTCAGCTGCGTTCCCATTGTAGATGTGCTTGTGAATGGAGAAGCTGGAGTGCTGCTGCCTCTGCCTACACCCCTTTTAAACTTTCTCCTTCCCCACCCGACGCTGGAATAGAGGAGTGGAAAGAGTTGCGATCTGCTTCTCGGCACAGCCCCGTGTCTCAGAGTTTCTCAGCCAGAACTGTAAAAACCACGAGGGTAGTTGGGTCTCAGAACTTAACGCTTTGTTAATAGTTTATTTGCCTCCCTGCGACAGTGAGCTCAGGGTTTGATATGTTTGTAGATTGCCCTTTCCTGCCATCCTCCTCCTATATCCACCCTTTTTGTTTGCTGTGATAAACCTGTGTCTTTCTCCATCTTCCCCCAAATCCTGGGAATAGGATGGGGGCAGCGCGGGGACGGGACTGGAAGACCAGCCTCTCCTCCCGACTCCATCCTGGGTAGGACGTAGTGGTAATGATCACCTACCCCCGGGGGTTCCTGTGGTGGGACTTGGAAACCTGTGCCCTCCTGGGCATGCATCTGGGGGAAGCAGGTGTTCAGTCAGCTCTAGGTGGCAACCTTTGGAACGGCCGAGTGTACCGGAACGTGGCCTGCCTCATTGGGGGAAGGGATTTAGACTTGACCGGGGAGCAGCATGGGATCCACATCAAAGGCAGTACCACCTGGAAAAGGACTGCCTCCTCAAGAACGGGCATGCGCGCAAGATGATCTGGACCGCATCCCCAGCTGTGAGTCCCCAGACTATACCCTGAGCAGGACCTTTGCGCAGGCTATGGCCCTACTACGACCCGCAGGGCAGGAGAGAGAGGAGGTTGAGGCTCCTACCACAGCCTAGGAGTGGTGGATGACGGCATCTTAGAGAAATCTGAAGGGAAGATGGACAGGGGCAGGTTGGAGCCTCCAGGTGCGAACTTGGTGGGCAAATGCTCTTCCTTTGCCGAGGGCCCCATCGAAGCGGAGCATCCCCCTTTTCGCCATCCAGGTGCGTCCCAACCAAGGTGAGTACTATGCCCAGGGCCTGCATATCTTAGCTGGGGGTGAGGCAGATAAGTGGGCGCTGAGGGGCACCATGATACCTAGGGGGCTTTTGGTTCACTAGGGTCGACCTTGGATCGCCACCTCTTATTACCTTTTTTCACCTATTACCTATTGCTAAATAGGATTAACTATTAGTTTGCTTCTGAAGGGGGAGGGGTCCGATTAACTTGAGAAATAACTTTGCCTCAAATGTAACGGTTTGCTTCTCTATTTGCAAGCCCCATTGAAATATTTTTTGTCCTGCCCTGAGATAGGAATGTAAAAGGGATGATCAAAATTATCTTGTTAAGCAGGAACTGAACAACATGACTTGAATTTTTTTTATTTTTGATTCTTTATCAGTTGAATTTCCTAACTGACTTGTAAAAGCTCTTTTGAGGAACAACTGTTTGGTTGTAGCTAATTTAGCTGTTTTCTTACCTTGATCTAATCACTAGAAAGCTTATTATTTCAGTGGTCCCTTTTTAAATATATTTTTTGTGTATTTGATTTTTTGTTTTCTTGAAACATTTTTATAGTTATTTTGGAGGAAATTTTAAAAATTCACCTGGAAAAACTAAAAAATCAGAGCCCCAAAGCCCAGGTTAGTGATTCCCTAGCCCAAGTTTGGAGGCACACCCCCCCAGGGTGCTCCAGTTATCTCAAACCAGAGAAGTCAGAAAGATTCTCAAAAGAAAATTAATTGATGCACTTTAAAATTTACCATTTGCACACTTAGGAGGAAGAGGGAATGATTACCAAAGATTGCACCTTCCAAAAAAATTGGGATTTGTTGGCATAAATAATTTTAGAAAGCAGCCCTGTGTAAGTGTGTATACTTTCCTGACTGTCTAGTTCATTATCTCCTTTTGTTTTTAAATTTGATGATGTTTAGTTTTTTTTCTGAAATCTAAAGTTGTAATAATGATACTGCTCATAAGAAAATTGAGCTGTCTCTTTTGCTTTCAGAAAGTTAAATACTTATACTAAAGTACTTCAGAATACAAATCCAATTAATTTATGAAAGGAGTCTTAAGTCCTAGTGTGATTGACAAGAGTTTTTGCTGGCTGACTTAACTGAATATCGAAGTTCACTCCTTCAGCTGAAAAATATTCTTCAGTCTTGTTTAATTTTCAGGATGAAGCACAAGATCTTAAGAGATTATACTTTTTAAAAATTCTTCAACACAAGCTGCTACCCTAGGATGCAGTGTGTCTGAAGGAGAGAAGTTTTTCACACATTTTTAAAGTACCCTTGCGAACTATATACTATGCCCTAAAAATTAGACCCAGTTCTCCTTCCCACTAAAAGCAAGTTAGACATTTACTTTACTTTGATAATGTTGTCCTCTTGCCTCCACTATTTTCACAGTTTTTCTCCTCCATAGTGCTAAAAACAATGTGTGGTTGCAGGCAGAATTCTTTCTTTTCTCAGATGGAGGCTTTTTTAAAAAAACAAATCAGAAAGACCCTCCCATGTAGTAACAGTTATAGCCATATCTGAAAACGTGACATTGGTTATTATACATAACACAATCTTGGTACATATTTACCAACTAAGTCTTAATTAATAATCGTTTGAGTGTTTTAATGAAAGTTTCTATTGAGCTGAAGTCAAATGACCTTATGCTTGATCAAAGCTGATTTTTTGGTTGTGTCTGGGTGCTTATTCATATTTACTTTTTGATTCAGGCTTTAAGCGCATCCATGCAGAGACCAACATATTTCCTTTGCCTCAATTGAAAAAATAAAAGAAAGCCATGGCAACAGTAACACTGGACAAAATGATGGAGATGTTCTTGCAACAAAGTATGGATACAGAAGAAAAGTTTTACAGATGTGAGAAGCAGAGGCTTAGAATTGAGGACAAGAGCTGAGAAACTGAACATGCTTGAGAGCCGTGGCTGTTGCATGTATTGGGACAGATGTTAGCTGCAATTTTCTTCAACTGTGACACAAAGTCCAGATCACCCAGTCCATCTCAGAGAGAAAACTATCCATCCTATGGAAAGAACATTAATTATAATGCTATAGCAGCAACACTTTCTCCACTGATAGGTACTGCATTTTGTAGTATAGCTAAAGAGTATTTTTGTTTTGAAAAGCATTTACAATTATCCCTTCCACATATGGGGGGGAGGGGTGTGAGGGAGCAATTAGTGGTGCCCTGTTCCCTGCAATCTGGAAAATCCATCTAAAATTTTTTGGCCCTCCTTTCTTCATACCAGAGAAGAAGTCTGAATTTTTTTTCTTTTTTTAATGGATACTTTATTGTGAAATTTGGGTTGAATATTTAATCATGGGCTTTGTGTCATCTGTTGGTCTTTGTGTGTCGTCTGCAACTTCTGAAAAACTCCCCCCAAATTCCCATTTAATTTCTTCGCCTGACCCATGATATATGGAAAGCTGAATGGGGGAAACTTGAGATGTGGAAGGGATAATTGTTGCGATCCAGGTTTTCTAGCTCTAATGGAGAAAAGTGGAAGGGTAGCTGACTATTGGATTGTGATTTATGTACTTTCTTTTTGTATTTGATATAAAATATTTCATGCCTTGTCTGTAGTGCTGATTTTTTGGAGCAAATGAGATTTACATTATTAGTAATAAAGGCAAGTGTTATATGATGTAAGCACATTATAAATCTAACAGAAGGTGCTTGTCTAAGAAATTTATTACCCATTGGTCTGTTCCTTAATTCCTCTTGTTAGTGCCGAGAATAAAAGAAGACATTTTCCAAATTTAAATTTTCCTTTCAGGGTATTTTTCATCTGGGGCTGTTTGTTATAAATGTTAAGGGCCAACCTCAAGCAATAAATTAAGCTCTAACCAAATTGCTATCATTTGTTGTGTTTCAGTAATACTATATTTTACTGGGTTATAAATATTTAAATTGAAGCGCTTGTCACAGATGTTTAGATCACAGGTATGTTTTTAAGTCTTTGAAAGTAAGTTAAAAACAATGTTTGTGCCACTATGTAAATGCTTTAATAGAATACAAATAAATAGCTTATCTCAGATGACAATTTACTTAGGATTATTTATTAATATGGTCAAGACACTATTGTTTTGCAAGTTAATATTCCTGATACCTAAATCTTCTTTTTCTTCTTTCTCTGTGAACAGTAGAGATTTATTGATACCCTAGCCTTTTCCATCTAATAATCCCGTAGAATTTGTTTGTGAGAATATTGCTCTTTTCACTTATAAGTGACCTTTACAAAATACTGGCCTGTTTTTAGACATGACAGAGAAAGACTAGAAAATGTGACATATTTCACAGTTAATTGTTTTACCTATTTGATGCTCAAACTCTATTGGAGTAGAGAAACATTTAACAATATATTTAATCCTGATTTGACGAATGATTCTGTCCCATGTACTCATTGGCTAGAGTAGGGGTTCTTAACCATTTTTGTCATAGACCCCTTTGGCAGTTTAGTAGAATCTATGTACCCCTGCTTGGAATAATGTTTTATTTTTTTAATTAAAATTGAAGAAAATTATATATTTTAGTTTGAGGCTAGTTAACATAAAGATGGAATTTTTTTTCAATCCCAAGTTTAGAGTCTCTGAGCAATCTATGCTTTAACCACCGGGGGGGTGGGGGGGGTTTCCATGAACCCTAGGTTAAAATCCTTTGGGACAGACCTTAGACTAGTGTTAGAAAATATGAAATATTTCAGTAATTAACGTGTATTATACATTTGAAATGCAAATGATTCTTTGCTTTTTTTTCTAGTTAATCTATTTTCAGGTAAGAGTGTAGGGAGAATTATATGTAAGGAAGACATTTTTAATTGTATTATTTTATCTTTTTTAGAAACAATAGTACTATAGATTGATATACTATTAAAATCAGAGGTCTTAGAGAATGTATTTCCTACTGATTTTGAATTTTGATAGTTCTGTAAAAGACTGGCATTGTTATTGCACAGCCATTGTAGTCCAGTGATCGCAATCTGCCTTTGAAATGATATGATATTTAAAGACTGCAATAGCAAGTCACACAATAACTATTACTGCACTTGTGTAAATATACAGTAAATCAAATTGGATAGCTTCTAAAATATTATAGTATATTTAAATATGTTTTTTGTATATTTGAAGAGTTAACCTGCATGAGTATAAATCTCTCTTTGGGTCCATATATAAGGATCCAGCATGGGTATACACACACACACACACACACACACACACACACACACATACACAGAGTTATCCCTTCTGCACCACAACTTTGCTATATCACAGGTTGGCATAAGAAATTACTGTAAATGGGAATTTGGGGGGAGTTTTGTGGAAACCGCAGAAACTAGTCTAGAAACTCAGAAATGCATAAAATATATGTATAATATTGTGTAGCATCAACACAGTTTATCTTTTAGTACAGTAAATATACACAATTTCTTTTTTAAATTTAAAGTGAGAAAGTTGAAGTTTTCAAAAGTTAGCAGATGACACAAAGGTTAGAAATATAGAGATGTCTTTAAAAGTTTAGTAACTCATAAATGTATAAACTGTATTACTGTTATGTATCATCTTGTACAGTTATGTATGTTACTGTTTAATAACATAAATGAACAGCTACACATTTTCTTTCCTTAAAATTAAATTTGTAGTAAAAGAACTGCGGTTCCACGCACTGGTTTGGGGATGCCAAGCGTGTTTACAGCAATCTCTCATGTGACATCTGGCAGTGATCTCAAGTGATCTTTGCATCTCCAGTTTCTCATATCTTTGTGGTATTTAAACGCCATAAACTCTATTAAAGTCATGGGTCCCAAACGTAGTGTTCCTAGTGGTTCGAAAAGTGCTCCCAAGAAACAGAGGAGAGTGATGAACTTAAAGGAAAAAGTAGAATTGTTAGATATGCTCCGTTCAGGCAAAACGGCTGCTGCTGTTGGCCGCCATTACTGCATTAATGAGTCGACAGTAAGACATATCAAGAAAAAAGAGAAGGAAATCCGGGAAGCCATTGCTGCAGCTGCACCAACAACTGCAAAGTATTTACATAAACCTCGAGATCCGAATCTCTCTCGAGTAGAAAGTGCAACATTCTTTTGGGTGTTGGATTGTTATAAAAAAGGCATTCCAATAGACTCTGGCATCATACGAGAAAAGGCTAAGTCCTTATATGATTTCCTAAAGGAAAATGAAGGCCAAGGGTCTACCTCTACGGATTTTCAGGCCAGCAAAGGCTGGTTTGAAAATTTTAAAAAAAGGTTTAGCCTATGCAGTGTAAAAGTAATGGGAGAGGCAGCATCTGCTGATCAAGAGACAACATCTGTCCATGAAGAGTCAGCTAGGGAGTTTCCTGAAAGCCCGAAGAAAGTGGTTGAAGAGAAAGGCAGCATTCAACTTCTTCCTTTCAAGTTAGATTGCAGAGATGTATCCAAGGTTAATGGTGAGTACAAGTAGGGAATTTCAGAGGTTATATTTTTAATGTCTTTTGTCGTATGTGCAGTATGTTCAGTGTTATTCTAATTTTTTTTCATTTTAAACATTTTTTCATATTTCATTTTTTTTGTTTTTTCATACAGTATTTTTACTTAACATTGACCTACATATAGCCCGTGAACAAATACCCCAAATTTTACAGTAAGGTCCTGTAAACATCCCATTAAAAAAAAGAAAGAAAAAATTCAGACTTCTCCTCTGTTACCAAGAAAGGGCCAAAAAATTTTACTTGAATTTTCCAGATCTTGGGGATGCTGTGCCCTCAACCCTCGTGATGTGGAAGGGATAACTATGTATACATATACTATGTATACACATACACACACACACACACACACACACACACACACACTCTCTTTCTCACACACACACTCTCTCTCACACACACGCGCACACACACACACACACACACACACACACACTGTCACATACACTTCCATGGTTTTTTGGTCCATGTATAAAGAGCCAGGTATCAAACTCAAATAGAAACAGATCCCAGTGGTTTGCAAAGTGACTTAGAAAACTACAATTTAATATCATCTATGTTGTATTTTAATTTATTTTGTTAAACATTTCCCAATTCATTTTAATTTGGTTTAGGCCACTCAGTGAATTTTGCAACCGCCTACAAAAAGCCTCATCTTTGACATTTCTAGTTTGGTGCATAAAATGCTATTTTTGAAGTCCAGAGGATGAGCTCAGATCTTACCTTCCAACATCAGCAATGTTGGACATCCCTTGGGCAAGTCACCATACCTCTGAGTCTCAGGCAACTCTTAAGACATTTCCTAACTTATTGAAGGGTTGCTCTCTCGCTCTCTCTCTGCCTCTGTGATAGAGATACTTTGGTGAAACTGGCAAAACTCTGTCTTTGACATATTTACATATGTAATTGTAGCTTATTTTTATAACACCGGGACTTCAGAAATTGTAGATTTTTTTTGTGCTTTCTGTTTCTAAACAAAAGAAAACAATCAGGATTCTTTGAAATAATTAATCCAATTGATTATATTGGACCATTCTAAGTCGTGGACCTATCACTTTAAAATTTGCCTTTATATATTACTTAGTTGGTAATCATGCTATTTGATATTAAAATAATGACATATTAACTTTTTTATGAGATTACCCGTAAAGACATTCACCTGAATTATTTTTTCATTAACATTACAGTTCCTGGAGCAGTAACCAAATCTAATTAATGTAAATTTTTCTTTCACACAGGAGAAAAAAACCTATTTAGAAAATAGTAGTCTATGAGTAGATGCATATTTTTTTATAGTGCTACTAGTGGAAAAATCAGGGAGCAGGGAAATGAACTGTGGGGTACTAAAAGATTTAGTCTTAGGTTCCAAGAAGTGAGGTGGAGACTTCAATCACTTCAGGTCTCCTGTACTGTTTATATGGGCAGGCCTAAAAGTAAGGGAATTGAGGGAGACTAGGTGGGGAATGTTTTTTCCTTAATTCATTGGGTTCAGCCATTTTAATAAAAGACTTGTGTGATGTACAGAGGAATTAACCAGTTGTGTTTATTATTGGAACGGTGTTGTTGACAACTGAAGTTTTATACAGTACTTGAGTTTTGAGTCATTTTGTGAATATTGTGAGGCTGTGGTCAAGGGAAAAGGTGATAGTGTTGATTTGGCATTTCCCATGTGGGAAGTAGAGTTTATCTCTAGCCTAGGGTGAGGGAATGATTCTGTTATTTCATTCATATAGAGAACTCAGTTAAGGAAACTGCCTTCACCCATGGAACTTGACACCTTCTTCTGGCACTTAGGCACATAATAAATGTTTTATTGATTAGTCTGTGTGATTGAAAATCCTAGAAAATTGCTTAGAGCTCTGAGAGGTTATGTGACTTGCCCTGGGTGACATAACTAGTATTTTAGGGGCAGGATTTGAACCAAGGTCTTCTGGGCTTTCAGCTCTCTCACCGCTATACCATGTCTGTCTCTTTCTTAAACTTCTTATTCTAAATTAGCCATGTTAAATTTTTTTTTAATCCATAAAGGTGTTCAGGATGATTATAGCTGAATTAATGTTTTATCAATATTTTATGAAACTGTAGCTGAATCTCATTTTATCTATCATCTGCATTACATTATCTCTAGATTATAAAAATCAAGTGAGTAAGAAATAAACTTGGAAGAGGGTCTAAAAATATAAACCTTTTCTAGGAGAAAGCCTTTTGGCAGCTTTCTGCCTTATGTTGAACTTGTGAAAGCTCCTTTAATTTTCTCAGCAAATGAGTTAATTGTAGTGGGTAGTGTTTTTGGCAGAGAGCTAAGAAAATGTGGCATATGTTTGTAAAATTCCTTTTTTTAGCTCCAATTTGTGATGTCTCTATTTCCCAGCTGACACTTTGGGCTCTCTGAACCTGTGGCCAAAGTCTTTTTGACTATGAAACTAAAAAGGACTTTGAAATAGGAAATTTATCAAGCAGGACCAATTAAGAAAATTTCAGAAGTGTTAACTGATCTTAAAATGCCACTTAAATCAGATTAAAATCAGTTGAATGCTCTATATTTGGAACACCAGTTGTTCCCTACTACTTAGGATAATTAGTGCTCAAACAGGCTTTAGAGATACATTTGGAGAAGCTTTCCAAAATGGGTTATAATGAACACCTAGCTTAACAGTAAAATATAACAAATACACATTTGGTTCTCTTATTTTAAATGGCCGGCATGCCTTTCAAAGTGTTGAGTAAGTAAGACGCTTATTATCATCGTAGTAATAATATCTAACATTTTTATAGTGCTCGCTATGTGCCAGGCTGTGCTAAATGCTTTTATTACTTCATTTGATGGTTCCAACATCTCTGGGAAGCAGGAGCTGGTATTATTCCGTTTTACAGATGAAACTGAGACTAACAGGTTAAATGAATTGCCCAGAGTCACATAGCTAGTAGGCCTCTGAGACTGGATTTGAACTCGGGTCTTCTGTTTCCAAGTATTTATGTTTTTAAGGTGATTTCTTGGGAGCGGGGGAGGGAAGCATTAGATCTGTCTATTTACTGGTATTTTAAAATTATCATCCAAAATGTCTAGTAGTTGAAAGTAAAATTTTCAAAAGCCAAATATATATATATATCAGTTTCACGTGAAAAAATAATTGTTTCTATAACTATATGGGGATTCTCAGGAATTTTTAAAATCTGTGTTAAAAGTGGAAAGTCATGGTAATATGACAGCAATATGGGAAAAACTACTTTTAAAAAAGAAAATACTAATAATCTAAAAGCTGTTGGAGTTTTCAAAATAATCAACTTCCTGAAAGTTTTTGTTATTTATGGAGATTGTTCTTATATGTCTGTGTATCCTCTACACTAAAATTAGAGGTTATCTTTCTGTTATAATGGTTTTTTTCTTTTTTTGTTTTTAGAGAAGAGATCATTTTCACTGCACAAAACACTCTCAGTAAAGAACATGGAGAATATTTTTGATCTGGTGAGAAATGTTATACCCCCATTAACTACTAAAAAGCATAAAGGTCAAGATGGAAGAATAGGCATAGTTGGAGGCTGCCAAGAGTAAGTTGAAATGTTTTAAACATGTTGTTTTAAATTACTTTTGGTGCCATATGGTAACATTTTTTTTAATCTCCAAAGATATCATTAAAATATTCAGTTATGGGGAGGTAGCTGTGGTGTAGTGAATTACTGGGCTGGGGATCAGACCTGAATTTGTTGACCTGGTTTCCATTTTGTTATTAACTCTTTCTGTGTGACCTAGAGCAAGTCATTTTTTCTTGATGCGCTTCCATTTTCTTATCTATAAGGAGGGCATTGGAATAGATGGGAAGTGTTACACCCATAGCCACAAAACTCTCCAGTTGTGGTCTGTACCAGATTAAAATGTTGATTGGGGAATGTTTAACAAAGTTTTTTTTTTAATATAGCATAACATAGATAATGTTAATTTGTGATTTTCTAAGTCAATAGGTGACTCCCACAGATCAGTTTCTATTTTGTCTAGACTACATGACCACTTATGGGCCCTTTTTTTTTTTTTTTTTTTTTTATAATTTATTTATTTTTTTTTATTTTTTTTTGCATTTTGGAGGGCAATTGGGGTTAAGTAACTTGCCCAAGGTCACACGGCTAGGTTTTGTTTCTGTGTGCGTTAAGTGTCTGAGGCTGGATCCGAACTCAGGTCCTTCTGACTCCAGGGCCAGCGCTCTACTCACTGCGCCACCTAGTCGCCCCACTTATGGGCCCTTTTAACTCTCAGATTGGATGATTTTTCCCCCCAGTAGTCAATGATTAATTGAACTAGAAGAAAATACTCTTAAAGCCTTCAGTTTTTATATAAAAAATTACTGTCAGTTCCACCTATCGAATTGATAAATTTACTAATATGTGGGAATGTGAACAGCTTTTGGAGGGCAGTTGGGTGGTTCAGTGGATAGAACTGTGTGACCCTGGGCAAGTCACTTTACCTCTCTTTGCCACTGGAGAAGGAAATGGCAAACCAGTCCAGTGTCTTTGCCAAGAAAACCCCATGGATAGAAGTCCATAGGTTCATGAAGAATCCAACATGACTGAACAACAGCAACAACTAGCTTTTTAAGGACCGTTATCCTTTGGGTAGGATTCATGGGAAATACTGAATTTATTTTTTTCTTTCCAAATAATTAGTCTTCATGAAACATGAATGAATTTACTTTTGAAAATAGTCCATCATGGGGTCGGCTAGGTGGTGCAGTGAATAGAGCACTGGCCCTGGAGTCAGGAGGACCTGAGTTTAAATCCAGCCTCAGACACTTAACACAAAAAACTAGCCATGTGACCTTGGGCGATAACCCTAATTGCCCTCCAAAAAGCAAAAAAAAAAAAAAATAGTCCATCAGTTTTCATTGTCACTAAAAAATCACCAAGGAGTAACGAAAAATTATAAATAGACTTGAAAGTGATCTTTTCTCTCATGCTGCTGGTTTTTTTTTTTTTCAAATACTTTATTAACTTCTGGTTTACATCATTCATTTCTGTCAGATTTTGAGTTACAATTTTTCCCCCATTTTTCCCCTACCCACCACCCCAGAATAGCAGTCATACAGAATATCCCCTCATCCAATCTGCTCTCTCTTCTCCCATACCCCCTTTGACTTTTCCAGTAGGGCAAGGTGAATCCTTGCGCCCCATTGACTGCACATCTTATCTCTCAGTTATATGCAAAAGAGTATTAATATATATTTTTTAAAAATTGATTTTAAAAGGAAGATAAGCAACTCAGGATATGCTGTATATGTGCAGCTATGCAAAACATTACCATAGTAGATATATTGTAAAAGGATCACTATATTTCCCTCCTTCCCATCCCACCTGGTCCATTCCCCACCTTGATCCTGTCCCTTTTCAAAAGTGGGTGCTTCCAACTTCCCTCTCCCCCAGCCCGCCCTCCCCTCCACCACCTTCCCCCATCCCCCTCCCCCCCACTCTCCTGTAGGGTGGGACACCCTTTTAGTGTACATGTCATTCTCTCCCTGGTCCAAATTCAATGAGAATAAGGTTTTGCCTTTTTGCCTTCCTGTTCTTCCCCTCCCCTGCAACCACCTTCCCCTGCCTCCTCTACAGGAGACAGTTCACCCCATTGTCTCTCCCCATTCCCCCTCACCACAATACTCTCTCACCTCTTAACCTAATCTTTTAAGTATCATCCCTTCCTATTAAATTTGACCTGTGCCCTCTATCTGTGTATACCTGTAAACATATATACACACATTCACATATGTATTCATATGCCCATATACTGTTCTTCAACTATTTTCATACTGAGAAATGTTTCATCAGTTACAGTTATTGTTTTTCCCGGTAGGAATGTAAATAGTTCAACTTTGATAAGTTCATAGTGATTTCTTTTCCCTGTTTACCTTCTCAAGCATCTCTTGCTTCTTATATCTGAATGTCAGATTTTCTATTCAACTCTGGTTTTTTCCTCAGCAATGCCTGAAAGTCCTCTATTCCACTGAATGACCAAATTTTTCCCTGAAACATGATACTCAGTTTTGCTGGGTAGGTGATTCTTGGTTTTAATCCCAGCTCCTTTGCCCTGTGGAATATCATATTCCACACCCTTCAATCCCTCAGTGTAGAAGCTGCCAGATCCTGTGCTATCCTGATTGTGTTTCCACAATATTGAAATTGTTTCTTCCTGGCTGCTTATAATGTTCTCTCCTTGATCTGGGAATTCTGGAACCTGACTACAATATTCCTGGGAGTTTTCTTTTTGGGATCTTTTTCAGGAGGTGATCTGTGAATTCTTTCAACCTCTAGTTTGCCCTCTGGTTCTAAAACATCTGGGCAATTTTCCTTGAGAATTTCTTGAAGTATGACTTCTAGATTCTTTCTTTGATCATGGTTTTCAGGTAGTCCAATAATTTTTAGATTATCTCTCCTGGATCTATTTTCCACATCAGTGGTTTTTCCCATGAGATATTTCACATTGCCTTCTATTCTTTCATTTGTTTGGATCTGCTTAATAGCATCTTGATTTCTCATAAAGTCACTAGCTTCCATTTGCTCCAGTCTAATTCTGAAGGAATGAATCTCCTCAGTGAGCTTTTGAGATTCTTTTTTCCATCTGGCAAATTTGGCTTTTTAAGGCATTCTTCTCCTCATTGCCTTTCTGAGCCTCTTTTGCCATTTGAGTTAGTCTATTTTTTAAGGTGTTATTTTCCTCAGTCAGGCTGTTGACTCTCATTTCATACTTTTCTTGCATCTTTCTCATTTCTCTTCCCAATTTTTCCCCCACTTCTCTTATTTGCTTCTTAAGGTCCTCTATGGCCTGTAGCCAGCACATATTTTCGTTTCGGGCCTTTGGTGCAGGATTTCTGACCTCCCAGTCCTCCTCCTATTCCATGCTTCGATCCTCTTTGCCCCTAAAATAGGAGTCTAATGTTGCATTTTTCTGTTTGTTTCCTTTGCCTAGGCATGTTGCCACTTAATTACTTGACTTTTGGGCTTGTTGCCACAGTAGGACTCTTCCACCAGCTAGAGGAACTTCCTTCCCAAATGTTGGGGTTTTCTCAGCTTCTGGAGGTATTAGTTGGGTGGCCTCTGTGAAGCCTCCACACACTCTGGCAAGCTGGTCACACACCCAGAGACCTCTTCCCCAGACCACAATCTAGATCCAAGAAGGTTAAAGCAAGAGTGATTACCCCCCCAGACTGATCACCTGATCCCCCTATAGCTCGCAGGCCAGGAGCAGAAGCTGCAACGGGGCAACGTGGAGCAAGCTGGGCCTGCTCTTCAGCAGCTTCTCGCCCCCAGGGGAAGAAGTTGACGCATTCTCCCAACCAGTCCCAATGTCCATAGGGCACTGACCTCTCACTTTGTCCTAGGCATCTGTGTGTTGATAATTCTGGAAATGCCACAGCTGCTGGTGTTCTGGGATCCCTCCAGTCGGCTGCTGGTCTGGCTGCCCTGGGGCTAAAACCACACAGGCCTGGGCTCAGCTCCCACAGCACTGTGCTGGTCCTTCCTGCAGGGCTGCTGGGCTGTCCTCAGCGGGAGGTTAGCTTCTCTGTGTCATTTTGTGGGTGCTGGAGCTCCAGAGGTCGTTCAGAGTCCCCCTTTTACATAATTCCGAAGTGGTGTGGGTTGGAGTTCCTCGGGTGTGCTGTTTCTACTGCGCCATCTTGACACCCCCCCCCCATGCTGCTGCTTTTAAAAAAAAAATACTTCTTTTCAAATAAAACTCTGCTTTCTCTCTTATCTTTCCTTGGCCACCTCTGTATTTCACTTCTCTCTCAGGATCTGGGTATTGTGTTTATTACAAGTCTTCTGGAATTGTGGTTAGTCAGATTTCCTCGCTTATTCAAAAATATCGTTACAACATTGCTTGTATTGTATAAATTGTCTTCCTGGTTCTGCTCATTTCAATCGGCAGCAGTTTCTCTGAAACCATGGCTTTCATCCTTTCTTACAGGCCGATAGTATTGCATCCTATTTATGTAGTATTCTTTAGCCATTTCTCAGTGTATTGGCACCCCCTCCATTTCCAAGTCTTTGCCATCCCCAAAAGGGTTGGTCTATTTTTATTCATATGGGCTCTTTCCCTTTTTCTTTGATCGCTTTGGGTTATAGACCTAGTATTGGTATCACTGGGTCAAGGGATATGCACAGTTTAACAGCTTTTGGGGCCTAGTTCTAAGGGCTTTCCAGAATGATGGGACTAGTTCACAGGTCCACCAGGTACATTCATGTACCTGTTTTCCCACAATCCTCTAGCATTTGTCATTTTCTTTTATTGTCAGCTTTGTCAATCTGATGAGTGTGAGGTGGTACCTTAGAGTTGTCTTAATTTATGTTTCTCTTATCAATAGTGACTTAGAGCATTTTTTCAGATGGTTATTGAAAGCCTGGATTTTTAGCCCTGAAAACTGCCCATATCCTTTGACCATTTGTCAGTTGAGGAATGGTTCTAATTCTTAAAAATCTGAACAAGTTCCCCATATAGCACAGAAAAGAGACCTCTCTTATTAGAGTACTTTTTTAACCTTTTTATTAAAGAGGCTTTTAAAAAAAATTAAATTTTACATTCTCCAACTGACAAAAACAGTTTTTTCTCTCCCTCCCATCACTATCGCCACCATCATATCTAAAAAATAATCTCATTATGCCCTTGTCTGTCACCTGTCTGGCAGGAGGCATGTAGCATGCTTTATTTATCATTGGTTTCCTGGAATTTTCTGATTTTTTTTGGTCATTTTTATTGTATAAATTTTTCTTGTACTGGCCCCTTTACTTTGCATCAATTCATTCAAGTCTTACAACTTTTCACTGACACCATCAAAAGGACTCTGTATCGATAGCCTTCTTAATAGAGTGGAAGCTAGTATATATGATATTCCTCAATTTTTTTCCTGAATAAACTACATTTAATTGTATACATATGATATTTGTCAACTTTGATCACTATTTTTGTGAGTTAGGTCACTGACCTTTCTGGAAACTCAACGTGTGTGTGTGTGTGTGTTATAGCACTAGGATAGTGGTGAGTACCTTGTATGAGGAAATATTGAATGAAAGATCACATAGACTCCTTCTTAGTTTTTTGTTTTTTGTTTTTTTTGCTTTTTTGGAGGGCAATTGGAGTTAAGTAACTTGCCCGAGGTTACATGGCTAGGTTTTTGTTTGTGTGGGCGTTAAGTGTCTGAGGCCAGATCCGAACTCAGGTTCTTCTGACTCTGAGGCTGACACTCCTCTACTCACTGTGCCACCTAACTGCCCCTCATTCTAAACCTAATTTAAACCTAATATTATTGAAACTTTAAAATGATGCAATCAGTTCTTTTATTGCCTTCCCTGAGAAGCATCATAGCGCAGTAGATAGAGAATCAGTCTCAGAGTCTGAAAGATCTGAGTCCTTCTTCACACATTTTCTAGTTTCTGAGACCTGGGACGGATCACTTAGTTTGACAATGACCCAGGCAACTTTCTAAGACTATCTGTATGTTACAGATAAGTTGCTGTGCTACATTGGTAAAAGGAATTTCTGTATCATGAGTTCCCTGAGCTAATGAAATCACAGATCAAGGGTTCTACACCTTTTCCCTTCCCAAAATTTAATGAATCATACATTTGACCACTGTCTTAACAATCAGAATTTTCATATGTCATTGAATTTTCCAGTTAGGCAGAAGAACTTAGAAATATGAATAGTTTTGACTGTTAACTTTAAATTCATGAGAACATTTTGATAATAATTGACATTAATTTTGTAATTTTTCAGTCATGTCTGATTCTGTTTTCTTGTTAAAGATACTAGAGTGGTTTGCCATTTCCTGATTTTATAGGTGAGGATACTGAGGTAAACAGGGTTAAATGACTTGCCTGGGCTTGAACAGCTAGTATAAAGCTGGATTTGAATCTGGGAAGATGTCTTCCTGCCTCCAGGCCAGGCACTCTATCCATTGTACCACCTAGCTGCCTTAATTGACATTTATGTAGTGATTTAAGATTTGAGAAGCATTTTATACATATATCATTTGATCTATGCTATCTATATGGTGTAATTTATGCAAATTTTAGGTAAGCTAATAGAATAAATATTAGGTAAATAAATTAGGTAAGCTAATAGAATAAATAAAAGTGAATCGAAATTGTAGTTCCCATACATTTGGTAATAATAATTGTTTGTATGTATAATATTTTTATGGATAGCCTTAAGTGGTGGTAGTTGCTGATTTATTTAATTTTACATTTTGTATGATCTCCAGTGTGATCTCTGTCTAAATGAATTTTGGAGATGCGTAGGGAGTCTTACAAGATTCCTGAGTTTAAACATTTAAATATCTGTTTTTTAGGTACACAGGGGCTCCATACTTTGCAGCAATTTCAGCCCTCAAAATGGTACGTTTATTTAAATTTCTTAATTGCATGTCTGTATGTCTAACGACAACTTAAATAACAATCTGAACAAAGCATTTGTTTTATAATGGAAGGCTAAAAATTATGTGATATTTTATTTTGATATATTTTCAGTTGGTAAAATTACTTTGTAAATTTCTTAGATATCTTTTTGTTTTATATCATGTTCATTTCCATGTATATCCTTCCCCTCCCAAGAGATCTTGCTTATAACAAAGAATTAAAAAAAAAAAAGAGGGGGTGTAGTATGCATTATAGAGTTGACCAGTCTTCACTTATAGGTCTCTCTTCAGCCAGCCACTTGATTCATCCCATATATAATCTTATTATCCTAAGATATAGGATCATCTAGGAGTATGTTTTGATGTTGTCTTATTAATTATCTTATTGATTAACCTCTTTTTCATTAAGCCTTCTCCCTAGTTCATTAAACATTATTTGTTGCATAAACTGGAGAAACCTCCTTTTTCTTTCTTTTTTTTCTTTTTTAAAGCAATTGGGGTTAAGTAACTTGCTCAAGATCCCCCCTCTCACTTCCCTCCCCCCTACTCTGCTGCAGGGTGAGATATCCCATTTAGTATGTATGTCATTCTCTCCTTGAACCAAATTCAATGAGAATATGGTTTTGCCTTTTTGCCTTCCTGTTCTTCCCCTCCCTTGCAACCACTTCCCCTTGCTTCTTCTACATGGGATAGTTTACCCTACCCTGTCTTTCCCCATCTCCTCTTGCCACTTTCCTCTCTCACCTCATAATTTCATCCCTTAAGTATCATCCCTTCCCGACAAATTCGACCTGTGCCCTCTATCCATGTATACCTGCAAACATATATACACACATTCACATATGTATTCATATGCCCATATACCCTTCTTCCATTATTTTCATACCGAGAAAGATTTCATTAGTCACAATTATTGTTTTTCCATGTAGGAATGTAAATAGGTCAACTTTGATAAGTTCCTTTTGATTTCTTTTTCCTGTTTACCTTCTCAAGCATCTCTTGCTTCTTGTGTCTGGATGTCAAATTTTCTATTCAACTCTGGTTTTTTCCTCAAGAATGCTTGAAAGTCCTCTATTCCACTGAATGACCATATTTTCCCCTGAAACAAAATATTCAGTTTTGCTGGGTAGGTGACCCTTGGGTTCATTCCCAGCTCTTTTGCCCTCTGGAATATCGTATTCCATGCCCTTTGATCCCTCAGTGTAGAAGCTACCAGGTCCTGTGCTATCCTGATTGTGTTGGAACTGTTAATCTTTTGAAACTGCTTTTTTGGGGACTGAAAACTGAGGGCTTTGTCATACTCTCTCCTTATACGTTGTGTGTAGGTTTAATCTGATCTTTAATTTACAGACTCTTAGGTAACACCCACCTCACATCCTTTTTTCTCTTAGGTTCTTTTCACTTTGATCATGCTTAATTTACATATTCTCTACCCCATAATTATATGTGTTAATTATGTATATCTCTACACAAATAACAATGTCAGTGTACAACTAGAACCAGGTTTTGATAAAAGGCTTTTTTCTTCTATTATTTCATATAGTGACTCGTTGAATATTAACTGACTTGTTCTTTAGTGAAATGTTAATGATAACTAGTTTTGTTAGTTAATAGGTGAACTAGTTTACATTAAAGCTTTTGTCTTTTGCCAATTATTTCCCAGGGTGCAGATCTCTCCCATGTATTCTGTACCACAGATGCAGCACCTGTGATTAAGTCATATAGTCCAGAGTTGATTGTTCATCCTGTTCTGTAAGTATATCTGTTTGGATTCACTTAAGGAAACTCTCCCTTAGGAAATTTTATTTCCATTAATAAATTAATAAGCACTTACTGTACTAGGGAAAATGATCTGGAAAATTGCTATGGGAAGATGTAAGAAAATACACCGAGAGGCAGCGAAGTGGTGCCTTGGGTGGGCTACCAAACCTGAAGTCAGGAAGACTTATCTTCCTAGATTCAAATCTGGCCTTAGACACTTGTTAGCTGTGCGGCCCTAGGCCAGTTACTTACCCCTGTTTGCCTCAGTTTCCTCATCTGCAAAATGAGTGGGAGACAGAAATAGCGAACCACTCCAATATCTTTGTCAAGAAAACTCCAAATGGGGTCATGAAGAGTTGGACACACCTAACAACAACAAACTAGATGACCAGAAAAAAAATAGTGTTATTTTTGTCCTCAAAGAGCTTACCTTCCAGAGGAAACAAAATACCCAGAGCTAGCATTTGGATAGTGCTTTAAGGTTGCAAATAACTGTATGTATGTTATTGATTTGATATAAATAACAAAGTAGGTTGATAACTCACAGGTAATACAGGATATAGCTGTTCTGTAAGGCAATATTCAACATGTTGATCATGCAGTGACTGACACCACTCCTGTCTAGACTGAATACTACCTTGTTACAATAGCAGCTGCATCCCTATTTCTTGTATTTAAACTTTGGGTGATTTAGCAGTGTCAGGAGATTTTTGTGGTCCTGGAAATCCAGTGTGTCACTGTAACCAGACTAGAAAGGGGAAAGTCAGATGAGTTTATGGATATCTTTCCAATGCTTGTTCCCAGTTACTTCTGCCATGTCACCCTTTATCCAGCCTTTATCCCTCGGATTTCATTGACATTGGTATCTCCTTTACCTTACCTAAAACTTACAATATTAGAGTTGCCAAGGGCACTGTGATATTAAATGACTTACTCACGGTCTCCCAGCCCATAGATCTTCCTAGCACCAAGGCCAGCTCTCTGTCCACTTTTTCTTTTTTCCTGTCATGTAGCTTGGAAAGTAGAGGAAAAAGTAAGGAAGGAAGGTGGACGCTTCAGCCATTAATATAATGGGATTAAAAGCCTGTAAGGATAGTCAACCCCTGGAATAGTCACAGCTTTGGAATAACTCAGGGTTTTACCATATATCAGTAGATGTTATATGGTGGTGAGTTAGAACTCACCTGTAGCCCATGAACTCACCTTCCCTCCTGGGGAGAAAGGTATGTTTCCCATCTCAATAGACTGTAAGCTTCTGGATAATTGGGTGTGTTATTTTTATCTTCGAATCCCCCAGACCTAGCATGATGCTTTGGACAAAGTAGGTGCTTAATAAATGTTGAATTGACTTGAATTTAAGAACATTCATAGAACAACAAAGCAGCATACTGTACAAATTCTAGGGCTATTCTTGTTTATTATAATTTTTGTTTTAAATCCTAAAAGAGATAAATGTATTTTGTAATCATAAAGATTTGGGATTGCCTGTTTTTAGAATGTAGAAAATGGAATCCTGGAAACTCTTCAGTTGGGTCATAGCCACCCCAGGACAGCATTTGGCTCATTGGTCCTTTTTTGCTCAGACTAGAAATATAGCAACTGGTGCATAGATGAATATCACTTTTGGTATCTAACCTGTGGTTTTCAGAGATTGGGAACCAGATGGCAGAGTAGGCTGCTTTACTTTTCTCTATCAGTTCTTTGAATTGTAATTTTTCCCTATGGACAAAATTAACTTGCTTTCCCTGACTCATACACTTATCACATATGTGGTAGACAACTTGTGCTGAAGTAACATTTATTAAACATATGTAATGAGAAGTAACCTACTCTACAGAAGGTGGATTTGGGGTGTGAGAGCTAGAAACTTAAAAGGTTGTATTTGGTCACAGAAGTTAGATCTGTGTAAGTGACACCTTTAAAAAAAAGATACACAACATTTAGTTAAGGAAAAATTTGTGGCAAAATGAAATCTAAGCTGTGATTAAATAACTAGAAAATTACTTGATGTATACACAATATACAATGGGTACAGATAAATGGCACAGTGGATAGGGCCTGGAGTTGGGAAGACCCGAGTTCAAATCCAGTGTCAGAATCTTGCTAACTGTGTGACCCTGGGTAAGCCACTTAAAACCTATTTGCCTCAGTTTCCTCATCTGTAAAATGAGCTGGAGATGGAAATGGCAAACTACTCCAGTATCTTTGCCAAGAAGACTCCAAATGGGGTCATGAAGTCAGTCAAGATTGAAACAGCTTAGCAACAACAACAAAAGGGGAATGTACTGTCATTGCATGTCACTTTAACTCTTGAGCCCCATCTGTGTGCGTCCCATTGATGCAAAATCAGTCACCATAACACCAGTGACTATCAAACACCAAACAGTTACTATACAAGAAGATAAAAGCAAGGCGAATCTCAGCATTCACTCAAGAGAAGGCCAGAGCAAGAATAATCAACATGTAGTAGTTCATCTATAAATGTGATCACACTCTCCAGTCTCATCATTGCACATCTCTGGGAAGAGTGGGTATATATAGAAATCTAGCAGTAAAGTACATGTGTAGGAAAGTCATGTGCCTGGAACTACTTATGATGAGGTGATAGGACTTCATTTCCTTGATCTGTTTAGGACATTTTAGTCTGGCTCCATGTGTTACCTGCTCAGCAAAATCCCTTGTTTGCTAACTGCCCCCCTTCAAGTTTTGAAGCTCCTTTCCTGAGCAAAGCTATTTCTTTGCCAGTAAGTACTTTTTGGCATCCATCCACCACTGGCAGGAGAAAGTGTTGTGTTCTTTGAGAAAAATATCAGTATAACTCAAAACAGTAATAAAACTTGTTTTCAAAGAAAATTTGTTATTTTTATTCTTAATTTAATAGGCATCCCTCAAGAAAATATTTCCATATAACAAAGAGGATTATATGTGAAATTCCAAATCTCCGTTACCTATAGCTTGATTTTTTAAATGTATATGATAAATTCAACATGTTCCTTTTTTTTTTTTTTTTGCTTTTTTTTTTGGAGGGCAATTGGGGTTAAGTAACTTGCCCAAGGTCACACAGCTAGGTTTTTGTTTGTGTGTACGTTAAGTGTCTGAGGTCAGATCTGAACTCAGGTCCTTCTGACTCCAGGGCCAATGCTCTACTCACTGCGCCACCTAGCCGCCCCAACATGTTACTTTTAAGTTGTTTTTGCTTGTTTGTTTTTCCCCCTGGATCTTCCCTTCTGTGGATTTTTAAGAATGCTTCCATGATTCTCTTTTCTTTTCAGCACTACTACTCGTTTTTCCCAAATCCCTTACATCAAATAAAAATGGGAGGAAAACCCTTTACCCTTTGAAACAAATAAGCATAGACAAGCAAAAAAAAAACACACGTTTTCTCCATCTGATACTCTGTGACTTAAAATCATTGCCCAAATCATAAAGTGACTGCCATGATTTATCTTCTGTCCTCGTGGTTGGTCATCCTTAAAGTTTTCTAAGGTGTTTTTATTTATAAATTGTTCTTCTCATTCTGTTCTCTTTGCTCTGGAATAGTTCATAAAAGTATTCCCAGATTTCTCAGATATCACTTTTGTAATTTCTTATGGTGCGATGATATTCCATTATATATATTCACATGCCTTAATTTGTTCAGCTACTCCTCAAGAGGTGAGTACCCTTTTAGTTTATAGTTCTTTGCTACAGCAAAAAAAGCTGCTACAAATATTTTTATCCATATGAGACCTTTCCTCTTTCTTTGATCTCTGGATTACAGGCATAGTTCCACATTGCTTTCCAAAATGGCTAGACCAATTCACACTTCTACCATCTGTCTTCCTGCAACCCCTCCAACAATTGTCATTTTCTTTTTTTTTTAATCATCTTTATCTGTCTTATAAGTTAGAGGTAAAATCTCAAAGTTGTTTCAGCTTGCTGTTGATTGCTTGTATAGTTTCTTTTGAGAGCTGCCTGTTCATATCCTTTGTTCATTTTTCTATGAGGGAATGGCTGTCATTCTTATATGTTTGAGTCAGTTCCTTATGTATCTTGGAACGAGATCTGTATCAGAAAAACTTGCCACAAAGGCACTCTGCTGATTCAGTTGTTTTCCTTCTCATTTCAACAGCATCAGTTTTGTGCTGCAGAAACTTTTCAATTTTATTAATAAAAATTGTCCATTTTATTTTCTGTGATTTTCTCTTTCCTTTAGCTGATCATAAAGTCTTCTCCTATCCTTCGCTGTTAAAGGTATTTTTTTCCTTTCTCCTATAATTTATGATAGTACTTCTTACGTCTAGATTATGTTTCTATTTGGAGCTTATTGTGGGATATGGTGTGAGATCCTGATCTAAATCTATTTTGTGCCATAGTGTATAAAACTCTTTCCTTTTATTCTTCCTCTTTTTTTAAGCTATAAAGGACAACATAGGCACTCCTGAGAGATTTCCCTTTTCTCAATTTGTAGATGTCACAAGAAGCCCAGATAGCTTTTCTTTGGTACTCTTCTAATAACTAGAGACCCTTATTGGCTTTAGTCAGTTCTTTCAGCTGATTTGGCTTTTCTTCATTCCAGTAAAACAATTCCTTGTTTCCAATTTACATGTAGACTCCCTTTGTCAGTTGAGTGTGTCTCCCCCCCCACCCCACTCTTCTTATGCTCAGTTTCTTGTCTTGCTTCTTTCCTTCTTCATATGGCCATCTCCCAACAATCTTATAATTTTCTTTTTGAAAATAATCTTTGTATTTGTTTGTAAAATTAATTTTGATATCTTTTGTTTTTATATTACCTAAATTTTCCCCTGTATCCTTTCCACTTGTTCCTGAGTCATTATAGTCAACTATATATATATATACACACACACACACATTTTTTGGGGGGAGGGGGGAAGGCAAGGCAATTAGGGTTAAGTGACTTGCCCAAGGTCACACAGTTAGTCAGTGTGTCAAGTGTCTGAGACTGGATTTGAACTCAAGTCCTCCTGATTCCAGGGCCAGTGCTTTATTCACTGTGCCACCAAGCTGCCTGAACAAAAAAAATATTTTTTAAAGAGAAAAAACAATCAGTAAAATCCTTCAGTACCTCAGAAATCTGAAAACATATGCAATGTTCCACATCTTTGGATTTCCACTCTCTGCAGAAGACCATGAGAACTATCATCTCATGTATCTTCTTTGGGGCCATATTTGTTTTTTGTGATTTTGCAACATTCACTTTCAGTTATTTTATTATTTATTCCATTTACATTGTTATAGTTATTGTGGAGATGGTTTTCTTGGCTCTGCTTACTTCATTCTGTCTCATTTCATGTAAGTCTTTCTATGCTTTTCTGTATTCATTGTATTTGTCATTTCTCACAGCACAGTAATGCACTATTATATTTATGTATCACAATTTGTTTTGTTGTTGAGTTGTTTTAGTTGTGTCTGACTCTTTGTGAT
Source organism: Gymnobelideus leadbeateri (assembly GCA_011680675.1). Classification (NCBI taxonomy): domain Eukaryota; kingdom Metazoa; phylum Chordata; class Mammalia; order Diprotodontia; family Petauridae; genus Gymnobelideus; species Gymnobelideus leadbeateri. The sequence continues at coordinate 482,597 of WOXC01001348.1, forward strand.
TAAATTTGGGGTTTTCTTGGGAAAGATACTGGAGTGGTTTTCCATTTCCTTCTCCAGCTCGTTTTCCAGATGAGGAACTGATGCAAACAGGGTTAAGTGACTTACCCAGGGTCACACATCTAGTAAGTGTCTGAGGCTGGATTTGAACTCATGATAGTAAGTCTTTCTGACTCGACACCAGGCATTTCTATCCATTGTGCCACCTAGTTGCCCCCTAATCCCATCAATATTCTTGTCTTTTATCATCTTTGCCATTTTGCTGTATGTGGTGGGTTATTTTAATTTTGATTTCCTTTACTGGTGATTTTGAACATTTTTCACAAGGTTGCTAATAGTGTCTGTAGATCTTTCTGAGAACTGTTCATCTCCTTTAACTATTGGACAATGGCTATATATACATCATGCGGAGGGGCTGCCTCCGAATGGGCTAAGAACTGGTTACAAGAATACATATGGTGCTGATAAGCAGAAACATCTGTCATACTATGGGCTGGCAGAAATCTTGAAAACCAGTTGTAACAATAGTAATGATATATTTGTGTAGAATTTATATATTATATACTATATGGCATTATGATGTATCTTATATATTTAATTTATATATTTTATATTTTTGTATAGCAAAATAGTTTTTTCGGGGCAGCTAGGTGGCACGGTGAATAGAGCGCCAGCCCTGGAGTCAGAAGGACCTGAGCTCAAATCTAGCCTTAGACATTTAACACTTACTAGCAGTGTGACCTTGGGCAAGTCACTTAACCCCAGTTGCCTTGCCTCCTCCCTCCAAAAAGCAAAAAAAAAAAAAAAGAGAGAGAGAAATAAAATTATAAAAAAAAAGTTTTTTCACCGCTTTGTGAAATAAGTAACATAAGTATTAATATTCCCATTTTGCAGATAAAGAAACTAACATTCAGAGAAGTAATTTAATGATCACACATGATCACACATCCTCTAAGTGTTAGAACTAAGAGTCAAACCCAGGTTTCTATAATAGTAATAATAATAGCTAACATTTATATAGTGCTTGCTATGTGCTTTACACATATTTTTGTATTTGGTCCTCATAACACCCTTGGGAGGTTTTATAGATGGTTTTTTATTGATCATTTTATGGAGACTTACTAGCTTAATTTTATTTATTTATTTACTAGTTTAACTTACTAGTTAAATGACTTACCCAGGGTCACAGGGCTACGTTAGTGTCTGAGGTCAGACTTGAACTTAGGTCTTTGTGACTCCAGGCCCAGTGCTTTATCCACTATGCCACCTTTCCAAGACCAGGGCTTTTTACTGTTACACCAGAGCCTTGCGTAAGACAAGCCCTCCGTATACACAGATACATTGCTAAGCTTTGCCTGTCGGAAACTAGACATTTAACAAACAGCTCATTGTGCCTTTTGGGTGCACTAGCAGATAGATATCTAGCCGTAGTGAAGATTAAGACTTCAGAGCAAGCTCACACCTGAATTATAAAGCCATTGACATACTGCCTCCTCTGAGACAGGTATTGACAAAAGAACAGATCTTGAAAAAGGTCACCTCCTAAAACAGTGTTTCGTATTAGCCTCAGACTGACGGGCAAAGGCTGCATAAGCAAGATTCTGGGATATTATGTCTTACAATGCCTCTTACAGGCATTGACGCTTTGTTCATTGTGGCCTGACATGGGACACTGGAATGGTCATTTTAATGAGTTTGTTTAGAGAGAGCAGCTGTTGGTCAGCAGGCAGAACAAATGCTAATGAAAGTTTTGAAATGCAATTTCTAGCAATTTGATAAGGAGAGTGAATGTGCTGCCCTTTTAAAATACTGATGTTGCAGGCTGACTTTTTTTTTTTTATTGGAGGGGGAAGGTAGGGCAAATGGGGTTGAGTGACTTGCCCAAGGTCACACGCTAGTTTTTGTGTTAAGTGTCTGACGTGGGATTTGAACTCAGGTCCTCCTGACTCCAGGGCCAGTGCTCTATTCACTGTGCCACGTAGCCACCCCTGGCTGACTTATCTTAAGACATCTGGGACATGGCCTTTGAGTTTGCCCCAAATTGCCTGGCTCTTCCCTAGGTCTTGGGACCAGCAGTGCTCTACAGGTTAGAAGTCAAGAGTTTTCCTCAATGAGCAGCTGATGTAGTTATAATCCACTCAAGAAGGGATGCAGAAAGGGGTTGATTCAGGAATGAGAGACATGAAGTTGACAGGTGTTTTTATAAACAGGTGCAGAGTAACTTAATTTGTATAATAGGTATCACATTTCTTGCCATCTCAGTCAGTAGGAGAGGAGGGTGTAGGGAAGGAGAGAATTTTGGAACTGAAAATTAAAAAAATAAACTGATACAGAAATCTAAATCTAATTATCCAGTGTTTCATACGAATTTATTTGTTCTGTGGCCACTTTAATATAAATAGAATTACTTTTCCTAGTCGAAAGTTGGTTTTTTTTTGCTTAGTTGTTCGTCATGTCTGATTCTTTGTAACCTCATTTGGGGTTTTCTTGGCAAAAATACTGCAGTGGTTTGCTATTTTCCTTCTCTAGCTCGTTTTACAGATGAGGAACTGAGGCAAACTAGTTAAGTGACTTACCCAGGATCACACAGTTATTTGGACTTGGGTTTTCCTGGCCTGGTGCACTATCCTCTACATCAGCTGCCCAGTTTTAAATGAAATAGGATACAAATAACACTTAAAGATGGTTAGGTAAGTTATTCTTTGAGGAGACAACAAAAACAAGTGTAGAAATCATTATTTCAGGGAGATGGGTCACAAGTTAGGGAAAGGCAAGGGGGGAGGAGAAGGAAAGAGGGAAAGAATTTGGAGATCAAAATTTAAAAAAAAAGATGTGGAAAAATGGCTTTACATGCAATTGGGGAGAAAATAAACTATTTTTTTAAAAAAGAAAATTATCACAGCATGCTTGTCTTCTGAATCATAGTTAAACAGGGGATATGACTATGCTTTTCACCTTTGATTATTACAGTAGTATATTGTGTTTGTCTTTCATTTTTTAAGAGGACCACGGCATCAGGGAAATGATGACATGACTTGCAGTTGACTTTGATTTGAGTGAGGGAGGGCTGGGCAAGGTGACCAGCCTCACTTTCTCCTCCAGAGCCATCTGGGTCCAGTAACCAGATATTCATCAGGATGACTGGAGATGACCCAGGATGCAATGGGAGACCCTGGACCTCTTAGGCTAAGGCCTTTTCAAGTACTCAGAGTGAGGTAATGCCCACTCAGTGAAAAGGCTTTTTTAAGAAGTAAGTCAAGGGATGCCCCTTTAATTAGAAAAAAAGAGAAAAAAATTAAGCTGGGAGGGTTAAGACTCTCAAAGGGTTGCCTTCCAAAGAGAAAGGTCAGAAGGGTCCAAAACACAGCCATTAAGTGGAGCTTGGGCAGGTACGTATTGTGGTCCAATCTATGAGCTTCAGAGTGAGCTGGGTTTAAGACAGAAAGGAAGGAAGGAAGGAAGGGTGACATAATCATTGAGTAGAGCTTAGAATCAGAGACCTAAGTTCATGTCCTGCTACATCAGTCTGACCATTGGCAAATTATCTAACTTCTTCTCAGTATCCCAAGCAACCCTACTTTACTGTGAATTACAAAGGACTTAAGGTCTATATAGGTGGAATTCCCATACTTGGAAATTTTCACACTGATCTGAGTCACAGCTACTCCCCCCACAGCTGTGTGTGTGTGTGTGTGTGTGTGTGTGTGTGTGTGTGTGTATCATGAGTAATTCTATCTAAATGGAACTTCCATATGTGTTTCTGTGTATGTGCATAAGGACACATTTCCCTAACATTTATCGAGGTGCTTGCCACAAAGAAAGTGCTTAATTGGTGTTTGATCAATTGGATTTTGGATTAAATGATATATTAAAGCTATCAGAAAAGTTTAGACTCCTTTTTCATAGGACTGTAGCAACTACTAATTGATGGTCACAAAGATGACACCAAGTCACTGAAAATTTGAAATGCTTTCCGATCAAAGAAAGATTTAATGTTATTCATTATATAGTTTTAGTCATAAAGTTTCATTTTTTCAATTATTCATAATTTTTGGAATATTGGTAATCCTTATCATGTATGTTGTCATTGTTGTTAAGTCTTTTAGTTATATCCAACTCTTCATGATACAAAACACCCCAGACCCTTTTGCCCTCTGCTATCTCTCAGAAGTACAAGTTCATGTTTTTGCTCCCGTGACCCTGTCTATCCCTTGTGTTCTCTGCCATCCCCTTTTCCTTCTGCCTTCCATCTTTCCCAACATCATGGTCTTTTCCAGTGAGTCTTGGCTTCTCACTGTGTGGCCAAAGTATTTAAACTTCAGTATTTGACCTTCCAGTGGATAGTCTGACTTAATTTCTGTAAGTATTGACTTATTTGACCTTCTTGTTCAGGGGACCCTCAAAATTCTTCTCCAGCACAATAATTCAAAAGCGTTGATTCTCCAGCACTCAGCTTTCCTTATATTTTGTCTAAATTGAACATACATCTCCCACTCATACTAAATAAATAGGAAATTAATCTAAGGTTGATTGTAGGTAAATGCATTATTTTTGCTAAGATTGGGGTTCTTAATCTTTTTTTTTGGGTTATGGACCCTTTTGTCAGTGTGTGAAGCCTATGGACCCCTTCTCAGAATGATTTTAAATGCATAAGATTAGATACTTAGAAGATTACAAAGGAAACCAGTGAAATACAGTTATCAAAATAATACAGAAACAGTTTTATGGACCTTTCCTTGATAACGCCTATGCCAAGAGGAAGAAATCAGTGAATAAGTACATAGCAGGAATGATCCCATATTTTTTCCCTTTGTGTCATGCATTATGATTTTATGTTAACAAATCTTCCTTCTTAATTATGTTTTACATTGTCTGAAATTAAAACCAATTTTCATTTTCCCAAGAAAACACCAGCAGGTCTGTGCTGGATAACAGAATGAAGAAGCCATCCTTAGAGTTAAAATTGCTTGGATAATTAAGGATGATAATTAACATGTAGACAGCTTGGATTGTAAATGATCACCTTTGAGGTGATTGTGTGTTTTGAGGGTTGGGAGGGAGAGAGAACAATCAGCTGCACTGTTTCTTAGTTTGAGAAACCCATAAGCTTCTTTGTGGAAGTCTAACATAATTGTGGAACTACAAAGATAAAGATATTTCCATTTATTCCAATTACTAATGGCTCTAATTAACTGTAGGATCTCTTACTTAACCAATTAGCCCTGTCAGTAGAAGTATAGGCAACACTCTAATCATTCACATTATAATTTCTTTCCTTTATTGTGGGGTATTATTCAGTGTTTCTTATCTATTTATTTGTTTTATGGCCTTTTAAATATAAATACAACTACATTTCTCACTTAAATGAAATAGGATACAAAAACACTTAAAGAAAGTTAGGTAAGTTATCTTTGAGGAGAAGAGAGAAAATACACCAAAAACTAAATTAATGCTTCCTCACATTGCAAATGTGATCTGTGGTCTTACTTGTTATAGACCTAATTTGAGCCGGAATTGTGTATTTTGTTTTACTTATTTTTAAATTTATTTTAAATATTTATATTTATTGTATTATATTTATATTATATTTATTTTAAATATTTATATTTAAATTTATTTTTAAATTCATTATTTATTTTATCTTTTATTCTGTTAAGAGAGGTAGCATTGTATAGTGGAAAGAGAACTGGCCTCTAAGCCAAGAAGATCTGAGTTCTCATCCTGCTTCTGATTCATTCTGGTCATGTGACTCTGGGGCACATCACATAGTCTTGTCAGGTGTGAGACTAAATGTTTTAGAGATAGTGTTTAGCTCCATTGGTAGTAGAAGTTTGCTTCTGTAGGTATTCTGTATACTATTTCAGTTTCATGCTCGAATAATCTGTTGTATGTTTTATATAGGGCTACCCCAAAATGAAATGGGATGCCTCAGGAAGTTGTGGGATCCCATTATTTTAGGCTCTTAAGGAAACACTGGGTGATCACTTGTCAGAGAAATTGTTGAAGAGATTTTTATTTGGTTATGAGTTAGACAAGATTAGGATGTTTTTTTACACCTTTAAATAAAGTTTTATTGTACTTAAAAATGTAAAAACCATTCTTAGCTTTCCTTCAAACCCCCAAAACGACTAACAGTTTGGTGCTCAGGCAGGTCTTTGAAGACCCTTGCTGGAGTCCCTTTCAAAGCTGAAATTTGGTGATGATATAATAGGTTTTACTGTATGTAGATTTAATCTGACATTCATATGTAGTAGGTGAGTTTTCCCTTCAAGACTCCTGTTGTCATGATGCATTTTTCACATGTGAATTTTGATGTTTTTCCTTCCTGGAATGCTAAAAACAATAATAGAAGGATGCCTTTCTGAGACCAGTGTATGAAAATTAAATTCATGTCACAATGATAAGCCCTGAGTCCAGAGGACTGAAGGTGAATCCTACCGCCCACATTCTGCATTCCAGCATAAAATATACATTTTTGGACATGGCTAAGAATGGGAATTTATTTTGCCTTTGAGTATGTGTGGGGAGAGCTTTTAAAAAAAGATGGTTAAGTGGGGATAAGGGAATGCAGTGGGAAGAAGACATAATAAATTAAAACAAATAAAAAATGCAACTCATTTCTACTGATAGTTAAAATATCTCTCCTATAGTAACCAAGAAAGGTTACGGAAGAAAGAAGATGCCTAATATAAACACATGGATCTTATCATTGAGCTATTCCCTATAGAGACACAGATCCACAGGTTATAACCTACCCATGCCTGTCCATCCTTTGTAATTCTTGTCTGTGTCCTGCTATAAGTTTGCCACAGTGGGGTCCACTAATGTCCTGGTCACCTTCTCTGATTTCTTTTGGTCACAGAGATATCCCTGGAGCATATGGCTTGTCTATTCATTAACTCATGCTCTTGCTGGGTGACCAACCCATCTTCCCTTTTTTGTTCATATATTTCTTTGATGGTGTCCTTTTTGTCCCTTCTTCATAAATCCTCATTCAAAATAGGTTGCATCATGCCAATGCCTACCATGCACCTCTTCATTGCCCTTTGGGGGACCTTCAATTTCATTTCTTCAAGGGACTGGGGTGCTCCAGGACTTGGGACCATACAACCCCAGAAGAACACTGGCATTAGAAAGGTGGGCCTTTGTTTCTGAGAGAAACTTGGGGTTATTAAAAGAACTCTGAAATTTCTTCTATGCTCAGAACAGTTTTAAACAATATGTAAAGAACCTTCTCTTGCTTTGCATTTTTTTTTTGTGATTGAATTTTGGAAACTATGCATGGAAAATAGCATGGCAATATGATAGACACTACTTTACAATAGTGCATATTTGATTTTCCTTATGTTAAGAGAGGCAGCATTCTGTAGTGGAAAGAGGCCTCTAAGCCAGGAAGATCTGATTTCAAGTGCAAATGTTGCTGACACAGTAGAAAGGGCCCTAGGTCTATAGTGAGAGGCCCTGGGTTTAAATCCTGGTTCTTTGTGATGAAGTGTATATCACTTTGTCTGGGCTTCCGTGTATTAATCTCCAAAATGATGGTGGTAGTTGTTGGGGGTGGTTTGGTTTAGGACAGTAGTGTTTTCCAAGGCCTTTTCCAGCTCTAAATCTTATGGTCCTACATTGTTTTGGATAAAATGTGGTTTGTTTGTTTTTTACTAATGCAGATGTAGTTTTTAACCACTTTTTAGTTTATTTTCGAATTTCTTTTTTTTTCTTTTTTCTTTTTTTTTCTTTTTGGAGGACAATTGGGGTTAAGTGACTTGCCCAAGGTCACATGGCTAGTTTTTGTGTTAAGTGTCTGAGACTGGATTTGAACTCAGGTCCTCCTGACTCCAGGGCTGGTGCTCTATTCACTGTGCCACCTAGCCACCCCAAGTTTATTTCTAATAAATTATAAATTCTAATAAATAAAATAAATTATAAAAATAAATTTACAAATTATTCTAACAAATCAATTCCTAATAAATTATGAATTCTAATAAATGAGACAAAAATATTCTAATAGATCATAATAATTTTTAATCATAATAAAATTTCTAATTAATTTATTTCTAATAAATTATAATAAATAAGAAATAATCTAAGCATAATACATTTCTAATAAATCATAACAATATATTTCATAATTACCATATTTCTAATAAAGCATTCTAATAAATAATCATAAGTTCCTAAGTTATTCTAATAAATTATACCTTCTAATAAATAAAAGAAATAACATTCTAATAAATAATGACATATTTCTAACAAGCTTACTTCTAATAAATAAATTATATTCTAATAAATTTCTAATTTTAATAAATTATAACTTTTTTTTGTTTGTTTTTTTTAAAGCAATTGGGGTTAAGTAACTTGCTCAAGGTTACACGGCTAGTCATTATTTATGTGTGGGTGCTCATTTTCTGAGGCCGGATTCGATCTCGGGTCATCCCAACTCCGAGGCCGGCGCTCTTACTCACTGCGCCACCTAGCCACCCCTAAATTATAACTTCTAATAAAACAAATAAATAGCCTAATAAATTATAATATACAATAAATTTCTAATAAATTTATTTCAATAAATTATAAATTCTAATAAATGAAGTGATATTCTAATAAATAAATGCATTCTAATAAATCATAGAATTGAAAAACTTAAAAAGTACTAAGTTTCCTATTATCAGAGTTGTTCAGGCAGTGACTATATGATCACCCAATGCCTTAGGTGAAAAGTTGGACTTGATGATTTCTCAAAGTGCATTCCTTTTGTAAGATTCTGTAATTCAGTGAAATGGATGCTGGTTGGGAAAGCACAAAGTGCTCTCCACAAGGATTTTTTTCCTTAACTGAAGGATTCGGCATAGTACTCTTTAAATAGTGAGCTCTTCCAAGTGCATTTACAATATGATTTGGCTTAGGAATCCTGATTTGAAGAGATACATTGGGTTGTCAGTCTAGAGCTGCAAAGGACCTCTCAGGCCATAGAACACAAGCCTGCTGTTGTATCAGAGATGAGGATTATGAGGGGAAAGCAGGTTTAAGTAACTTGCCTCTAGGTCATTAACCAGCAGCGGAAACTTTTAAACTCAAGTCAGTAAACATTTTTTTGGAGGGGATAAGACAAGGCAATTGGGGTTAAGTGACTTGCCCAAGGTCATATAGCTAGTAAGTATGTCAAGTGTCTGAGGCCAGATTTGAACTCAGGTCCTCCTTACTCCAGGGCTGGTCTTCTATTCACAGTGTCACCTAGCTGCCCCAACCAGTAAACATTTTGAAAGCTCCTCCTACGTGCCAGGCACTATGGTAGATGCTGGAAATCCTCTGACTTCAGAACCAGTCCTTTCCCCACTGTATTGTGCTGTCTCCATCTCCCCAGTTTTCAAAAATACTTTGTATAATAGTTACTTGTGCTTCAAGCAAACAGTATGATTGACATCCCCAATAATCCCCTTGAGAGTAGGGATTATTTCATTCCATCTTGTAACACAGCACCTGGTACCTACTAGGTGTTCAATAAATAAATATCCACTATGTGGCACAGTGGATAAAGTGTCGGGCCTGGAGTCAGGAAGACTTGAGTTCAAATCTCACCCCAGATACGTTCTAGTGTATCCTTCTTTTTCCCTGGGGAAAGTCATTTAACCTGTTTGCCTCAGTTTCCTCACTTGTAAGAATCAGCTGGAGAAGGAAATGGCAAACTGCTCCAGTGTCTTTGCCAAGAAAAACCCAAATGAAGTCACAAGGAGTTGGACAGGACTGAAATATACTGAGCAACAACACTGAGATTATATACTGTTGTCATAGGCTCGTAACAGAAATGATACTTAACTTTTAATATAAAATTAACTTTCAGTTTGATTAACTTTTAAAACTAATTGATTCACTTTTAGAGGTAACTGTGGAATTGTCAAAAATTTCTTGTTCTAACCTTATCTTAATATTCAATGTGGGGCGTGGCTAGGTGGCACAGTGAATAGAGTACTAGCCCTGAAGTCAGAAGGACCTGAGTTCAAATCCAGCCTCAGATACTTGACACTTACTAGCTATGTGACTTTGGGCAAGTCACTTAACCCCAACTGCCCTGCCTTCCCTCCTCCAAAAAAGCAAAAAACAAAACAAAAGTTCAATGTGGGCATTTTGAATTACTTCACTACCTAGAGTATCTGTGATTTCCTCCATGTTTATAATATTCCCTTTAGTGATGCAGATTATAGACCCTTAAAGTCCTACCAGCTGGTCTTCATGAGTTAATGTGAACAAAAATTCATCACCTTTCACCAGGCTTTTGGTCTGACAAACTGTAGCCAACTTCCCTAGGCTGGCCTTTACTTGTCAGGTGTACAGTATGTCATTTGGGCCCTAACTCAAAAGCTTCCCATTTTTCTTGGATCTGGAATATAACTTTTAGTCACTCTAAAACAAGGTATCATTTTGGGATTTTAATGGAGGGAAAAAATTATGCTCTAAAGAGTTACATGTGTAAATAATTTTGTACTTTTTTTCTTATTTAGTGATAGTCCCAATGCTGTTCAGGAAGTTGATAAGTGGTTACCCAGAATACATACCCTTGTTGTAGGACCCGGCTTAGGCAGAGATGAGTTCCTACTACAGAATGCTAAGGTAATGTATCTAATTGTTGGTTCTCTTTTTTAATAACTAAATTTTAATGCTCTATGCCTAAGCAAAAAATTTTTATTTTCCTTACTTTTCAGTGTTAAAAGTGTATTGCCATTGTTTAGCATGCTAGGCCTTTGTGTGGAATAAACTTGATAATTTAATAATTGGGAAAATAGTTCTGAATTATTTTAATAATGAGGTATTTCCATAAATGATATAAAGCAATCTATGTCTAAATTTGTTTGCATATTTTAAGAATCTTTTTGAATATAAGCAGAAAAGAAGCACAGCTCAGGTCTTTGAAAAAATCAACTACAGGATCATTTAAAAATATTTTTATTTTTGGAGTGGCTAGGTGGTACAGTGAGTAGAGCGTCGGCCCTGGAGTCAGAAGGACCTGAGTTCAGATCTGGCCTCAGACACTTAACACACACCAACAAAAACCTAGCTGTGTGACCTTGGGCAAGTTACTTAACCCCAATTGCCCTCCAAAAAAAATTATTTTTATGTTTTACATATACCTTAAACTTATGTGATAAGAAATTCAAACATCCCAGTGAGTCACTTCTTAAATTTTCATTATTATTAGATAAACTTGGAAAATGTTAAAAGCACAAATGACCCAAGTTCATATATTCTGTAAATTAATATTTTAAACTCTGACCTTTTCAATGAGCTCATACTTATAAATTGGGGATTTAATATCACTTCCTCATGTACTCTTTATATCCATAAAAAAGAGTTCCAGAGAGATGGTTGTGCTATATGTGTGTATGTGTACAATATAATATATGATATACATAGCATATAAAATGATACTGCCTGTGAAGATGAGCTGTGGGGGAAGAGGTGCAAGTGCTAAGCATTGGCCTATGCTTAGCCTCAAGGGAGATATGTAGATGTATAAGTTGTTAGAAGGTAATTTTTTTCCTTTGCCTTTTGGAGGGGGGAAGGCAGGTCAATTGGGATTAAGTGACTTTCCCAAGGTCACACGGCTAGTAAGTGTTAAGTGTTTGAGGCTGGATTTGAACTCAGGTCCTCCTGACTCCAGGGCTGGTGCTCTACTCACTGTGCCACCTAGACACCCTAGAAGGTAATTTTTGATGGAAGGCCAATCAGGAAAAGACTTATATAGAAGGTTTTATTTAAGCTAAGTTTTGAAGAAAACTAGGAATTCTAAGAGGTAGAGAGAAGGATGGAGTGCATTGTAGGCATGAGGAGCACAGCCTATGTAAAGACATGGAGTTAGGAGAGGTGTCATGTTTAAGCAAAAGAAAGCAAGTTTGGCTATACCACAGAATGTATAAAGGAGACCAGTGCACAATATACCAGGATTGTGAGTTGGAACCCATAGAATAAGGGGTTTTAAATGTTTTTATGGAAATACTTCTCCTGTCTATTAAAGCAGTAATTTTGGATTTTAAATCCAGATGAAGATTCAGCGGGATCTATTGGAGGAATGAGAAATTGGCTGTGATACAGGTTTCCTGCTTCTTTTTCAGTCTCTTGGGACTTCGGTTGACCAGACCCCTTAGCCAGCAAATGCTTCTTTTCCTTTGTGGAACCCATTCATTAGGTCTAGGAGTCGTGGGCTTAGGTCCTTTATGAGTCTGAAGTCCCTTCTGGCTTATTTTCCTCTCACACTTGAGGCCTCAGCATTCAAGGTCACCACCAACTTCTTAATCATCAGCAGTGATGGTCTTTTCTCAGGCTTCATTTTTCTTGACCTCTCTGTTGCCCTTGACGCTGTTGACCACTGTCTCCTCCTGGATGCTGTCTCCTCTCACCTGTCTGACTACTCCTCGGTTTCCTTTGCTGGTTTATCATCCTTAACTGTGGATGTACCCGATTTGGGGCTCTTTTTACACCTTCATTCTATAACCTCATCAGTTCTCATGGATTTAAGTATCATTTCTGAAGACCTCTGTGTCTAGGCTTACTCTCTCCTGGTGCTTCAGTCTTATATCTCCCACTCCCTATCAGACATTTCAAATTGGGTATCCCTGAGACATCTTAAACTCACCATGTCCAAAACAGAATTCACTATCTTTCACCTCAAGCTTTTACCCCTCTTTCAGACTTCCCTATTTCTGTTGAAGGTACCATCATTTCTTCTAGTCTCCCCATTGGCAAACTTATTTGTCCTCAGTTTCACTCTCTCTCACCCCACATACCCAGTTATTTACAAAATCTTGCTGGTTCTACAACATTTCTCCCATCTAGACTTTTTTTTTCTGTTGATAAAACTACCCACAATCCTTTCCCCACTCCAGTCCATATTCCACACACCTGCCAAGGTGACTTTCCACAAGTGTGTCTCAGACCATGTCACTCTGCTACTCAGTAAGCCTTAATGGTCCCCTGTTGCCTCTACAGTCAAATATAAATTCCTTTTGTCTTTCACAACCTGGCCCCAATGAGCAGTCTTTCTGTCCTCATTGTACAGTTCCACCCTTCCTGTATTTTCTGCTCTAGCTTAACTTGCCTTCCTGTTAGTCATAGATGGTATTCTGTCTGCCATTTCTGGGCTTTCTATTAGCCAGCCCCCATACCTGGAACGAGCACTCTCCTTACCTCTGTCTCCTAAAGTCATTCACTTATCTTCTACATGAAGCCTTTTCTGATTACCCTAGTTCTTCCTGATACTACCTTCCTTTCCTATCAAGTTTTTATTTAACTACCTTGAATTTTGTGTGTGTGCATATATATAAATACACATATACATACACACACACAAACGGATATGTATATATGTATATATGAATTATATACTCATGTACATATACATGAAACATATATAGAATATTCTATATATACTTATATTTGTACGTTTTATTTTCCCTGACCAAGTATAGACTCCTTGAAGCAGAGTCTATATTTTCATTTTTGTGTTTTGAATCACCTGTGCCTAAAACAATGCATGGTACATAGTAAGAGTTTAATAAATGCTTGTTCTTTGATGGCCTTTATCAGTGACAAAGATAGTTCCTGTTGTTCTGTCACAGAATAAATTTTCCTCTTCCCCCCTCCCCCCCATACAATGTTCAGGATTTTCTTGTTTCCCTGTGAATCTACATAGTCCACATTGGTTCTTTCTTTCTTTGATGATAAAGGAACTCAATTTAAATAATATCCCCAGGAGCAACTGGGTGGCACAGTGAATTGGAGCACCAACCCTGGAGTCAGAAGGACCTGAGTTCAAATCTAACCTCACACACTTGACACATACTAGCTCTGTGACCTTGGGCTTAACCCCACTTAACCCCAATTGCCTTGCCTCCTCCTCCAAAAAAAATCCAAAACATCAACAACCAGTACAAAGAGTTTTCATGAACTATTAGCTTCCCATGAAATATATTTCATCAGGGTTTGATATAGACAAGATCCATTTAAATGTTTTAATAGAATTTATTTATAATAGCTTTAGTCTTATTTCAATTTAACTAAATCAGTATATGCTACTACACAGAACTAATTTAGAACCATTGTTAAGACCTAGGTTGGCTACTGGAAAGTAGTATTTCTCTCTTTAGTTCTTGGTTTGCAAAGTTTTCTGTGGATAAATAAAGTCCCTGATTTGAAAAACAATTTAAAGAACTATTCTTATTAATTGTATATACCATGATAACTGGAAGACAACTTGGAGCATGTCAAAAGTAGGGAAATGAGATGTGTGTGTCTTGGTTCAGACTAATTGTGATTGCAAATCAGAACAGTAGATAAGATCATAATTTATCTGCTGTTCAAAATTTCATTTTAAGTAGCTCTTTTGTCACTTTCCAGTCTGCCTTTTTCCTGTAATGAATTATTTTTATCTTTGTCTTCCCAGACAGCTGAGATCCAACATAGTTTAATTATAAATAACAAACAGTAACAACAAAAATAAAAGATCTACTGATGTTTTAATTGATTGAGATGAATTTAAATTTCTTTATTTAGCAGTGACACATTCAGTATTGGACATATGCAGTATTGGTCCCATTCGATGATCATTAATTTTGCAAGAAAAAAAATACCTAAAGTTGTATGCTCTTTGCAAGTGTGAATACAGGCCATTCTATTCATGCATAAATGCTGTGTTGCTACAGTAATGAATGAATGCACGGAACCTTAAAACTTGTAATCCTAGGGGCGGCTAGGTGGCGCAGTGAATAGAGCGCCGGCCCTGGAATCAGAAGGACCTGAGTTCGGAGCCGGCCTCCGACACCTAATCCGCACAAACAAAAACCTAGCCGTATAACCTTGGGCAAGTTACTTAACCCCAATTGCCCTAAAGGGGCGGCTAGGTGGCGCAGTGAGTAAGAGCGTCGGCCTCGGAGTTTGGATGACCCGAGATCAGATTCGGCCTCAGAAAATGAGCACCCACGCATAAATCAAATGACTAGCCGTGTAACCTTGAGCAAGTTACTTAACCCCAATTGCT